>BSBK01002890.1:0-600000 GCA_027943335.1 Chamaecyparis obtusa | reverse complement strand
AGCAAGTACTCCACCAACCAAGATCAAAACTATTAATCTACCTTCAAAGACAAACACATTTTTGGTTGATACAAGATTGCCAAGAATCCTAGGATGCTCCTGCATCAGACACCCTAGGTAAGAAAGATTTTCTCATAAGGAAATCAGGAATGCCTCAAGGGAATCAGAACATGTATGCCAAATCTGTTCTTCACCCATATCTCCTCTTGTCCTTCATCCCAAGGTGTCTTTACTTTATTCACTATCTCATGCATAAAGTTCTACTTTCCACTTTGCTTATCCTTTCGGTCGGCAATTGATAGCAACTGACTCTGACCACTACCGATCACATCAGAGCCTTAGTAAGGTTCATCCTCTTCGGACTCCTCAAACAACTCAGTATCATATGCATCTCTCTGTGTCATAAATGTCACCATCTGTTGTACCATCTTTGTCAGCAAGATCATCTGCCTCTTAATCTCAACAAACTCTTCAAATATATCATTCTCCTTCTCTTTCAAACTAGACTTCGTAGGAATAGGTTCATCAACCCTCTGCTCCTGAGGTTTGTCATAAGGACAACACCGGATAACTCCACATCCCTTAACCCCTGTTTCTTGTAAAGGTATCAGCTTATGCCAAGCTCCTTCATACCTAACCACATAGGTATTAGCATGACCATCAAACAAAATGTTTCTGTCAAACTGCCAAGGTCTACCAAGCAACAAATGACAAGCATCCATAGGCAATATATCACACAATATCTCATCCTGGTAAGATCTAGTCTGAAAATTAACCAAGCACTGTTCTTCAATCCTAACCTTAGAAACATCTTGTATCCAACTAATCTGATAAGGATTAGGATGCTTCCTTCTTTCCAAACTCAATTTACTAACCATCTCATCTAAAACAAAGTTCTCAAAACTTCCACCATCAACTATGACATTACATACCTTATCCTTGCACTTACATCTGGTTCTAAACAAATTCCTTCTTTGCACTAGTTCATGGACACATGCAGCTAATCTCCTAGTGATAAGTGTCTCACCTTTTTCTACAACATTCACAATATCTTCTTTAGCAGCCAGTGCCACCCTTTTCTTAGGACAATAAAACTTCTATGACCAACTTCACCATAATTATAACAAGTATCGGTGAACTCATTATTCCACCTTCCTCTCTGTCCAACATTCTTAGTAACTTGACCACTCCTAGATCCCACATCAGACTTAGGATTCTCCATCACATTACTCTCAGCAACTGTCTCACTAGTTTTACCACCTCGGTTCCTATTGTTCTATTTTCCTTCATACTTCTTATTCAGCTTCTCTTCAATCTTTAATGCCATCTGATAAGCATCACCGATTGTTGTCATCTACACAGTAAGTAACTCTTCCTGAATACTAGGTCTCAAACCATAGACATATCTAGCAACCTTCTCTTTATCAGCTTCAGAATGACCAGTCCTAATCAGAATTCTGTAAAACTCCTCGGTATACTCCTGCACTGATTTGTTAGTCTTCTTCAAAGCTTGCATCTTCTTAAACATGTCCAATTCATAATCCACTAGAATGAATTGCTTCTTCAACTTATCAACCATTCAGCTCCACTTAGTGATCTTTTCTTTTCCTCTTCTACCCCTTTCCAACTGAACTTCTCTCCACCAGATATTTGCATGACCCTTCAACTTAGTCTTTGCAAATCTAACCCTATCAGGATCTTCTATTTCTTCATACTCAAAGTACTCATCAATCTCATTGATCCAATCAATCAACTCTTCTGGCCTAAGGCTTCCAGCAAATGCAGAAACTTCAATCTTCGGTCTTTTCCCAATCTTAGACATAGCTTTCAGAATTCGATTCTCCTCAGGATCTCTAGCTTCTTCTACAACTTCTTCAAAATGATCTTCCTCAGATTCATCATCACTATCCTCTTTCAAGGTAGGCTTCTTCTTTCTCAATTCTTCTTTTAGGTCTTGTACTTGTTTCTGCAAAGCCCTAAAATCATCAAGACTAAATTCTCCAGTAGTTTCCTCTTCCTCTGAGATTTCACAATTTCTCCTTGGAGGCATCTTCAGATCAAGATCCAGATACAAACACACAAGATCCACTCATCTCCAACAGGAACAAACTTCACTCAAATAGGAACAAACCTCACTCTGATACCACTAGATGTAGTCAAGGTTGGTGGATCCAATTAAGGACTAACCGACCTTGCAACCAAACCAATATGCAGTGAAAATACACAATAGAAACAACAACAACAATTCTAAAATAAAACTAAAGTCTTTATTCATCAAATCATCAATTACATGCAATGTGTCAAGCTATAAGTCCTTCCCGGTTACGGCCAAATACAAAGAAAGTAACAGTCTACAAGATCTCGTAGGATCCAAATCTTTTCCACAACATCAGTACTCAGCTAGCCCAGGTCTGTAATACACAACACACTAGTAGGCACCCAGGAAATATCATCTCCCAATCCTAGTCAATAAGTGGGCCATCACTATTTCCCCTTGGTCCACTTACATTTATCAATAGAGGCCCACTTGAAGTAGAAGAAATCAGTTTCATATCTTCCACCATGACACCTAATATTGGATTCTTATCTTATTCCCCAAGTCAAAAATATCCTTGCTTGGATAAAATGCTCAAGAAATGGAATTATCAAGGTAAAGGATTGGACAGCCATGAACAAGGAAATCTGGAGCCCATATAGGACAAAAAAATATCCACGATCATGTGGTATTGGTCACACATCCGAAAACACTTCACCCATAAATATTGGTATAGCTAAAGCCAAATTCAAGCATCCTTCCAAAAACACCATTGCATCTTCCCATCATCCCTCCAAAGCATACAATACCATTCCTCCTCCTCCATCATTGCAAACCAACACAACCTATCACATTCCTCCTTCCTCCTCCAAATCCATTTTGGGTCCCTATATCCCAAAATCTACCAGCACATATCCTCCACATGCCAAATCCATTTTGGGGCCTTAATCCCAAAATATCATCCCTCATCTTATCCTACTCAATCCTTCATCCAAAATCTAAAAATCCGTAGTCAGGATCAACAAAGGCACATTCCCACATCTCCTATCTGCCAATCTCCTTCCATCTCTCCATCCATATCTCCTCCAGCCCATGCACCTCCTCATATTCCTTCCAATGCTCCTCACAATAAGTTGGATCCCATATCCAAGATGCATAAAGGTAGCTATCCACAAATATCCAAAGATTGCCATGTCCACTCTAAAGACATGCTCAAGCAAAGAAAAATCCAATCAAAAGATCTACTAAATCCAAATGGCCACAAATGCCCATCAAAGCAAAACAAAAATCTACTACATCCGAATGGCCACAAAGGCCCACCATAGAAAAAGAAAGAACTATGTGGATCCCGAAGCAAAAAGATGCAATGCATCTAAAAGAAACATCCATAATCACATCCAAAGTTGCAAATCCAATAGCTACTCATTCCCCTTCTTCATCTCCTAAATCCATTTTGGGTCCTTATATCCCAATATCTCCTATAAAAAATTCTCCATCATATCCGCATGTACCTTCCAAATCCCATCCACTTCATCCACCTACCTCACAACATGTGCCAATGTTGGTCCTGACAACATCCCCATACCCTGCTCACTTTCCATCATTCTATCTGAACACTTTCTACCATCATATCTCTCACTCCATGCATATCCCCCATCCAATCCATGCCTTTTCATAAATCATCTATCCTAATAAGGCTATACTAGCATCCAGTTAGAAAAAGTCAGCAAAAAAGTCAAAAAATCAAGAAAAATATCAAAAAAGAAAAGAAAAGAGAAAAACATTCATCCAATGGTGAAAACTTGGCAATTCAAGCATCTTAGACAAGTACCATGATGAAAACCTGGAAAATAGGAGTCATGCATAATCCTTCCATCCAGTCCCACTCCGCGACTGGGGGCATTTTCTTTCTAGCACATCCTATCCAGCATCTCCTTCACCCCATTTGTCTCTTGCCTCCACCATCCTCCTTCAGATCCTAATAACAAAACAAAGACCACCAGATATACATGCTTTTGGGCACCTTTTTGGCATCCATTTCTTGATCACATCTTTCAGCCGCCTATCCTCTATCCACCTCTTATCCTAGCTTCCATCTACCTTCTTCATCCTCTTGTCGTCTTATCTTCCTATCACCCCCCTTGCCAAATGTATCTGAATGCATGAACTATCCTATGCATGGGCATCTTATTCCTTGGAGACCTTCTTCCATCCATATCTTCCATCTCCGAATCCATATATTTCTCCATCCAAATCCTTAAGCATCCTCTATCCAAATCCTCAGCAAATCCTCTATCCAAATCCTCAGCAAATCCTCTATCCAAATCCCTCAACAAATCCTCTATCCGCACCCCTAAGCATTTCCTCTATCACATCCCTTGGCATTTCCTCCATCTTTCCATCACCTAGTACTTCCCTTGTCATCGGAATCTAGCTATAGGCTACCCCCCGTGAAATCCAATGCCATTCATCCACATCTTAATTCTCCCAATAATCTTCCAACATCTGCAAATCCTATCCACATCCTCTAGCTATCCAAAGTCCAACATCAAGCCAAGCCATCCAATCACATCCTTATTCGTATTCCTAGTCTTGTGGCAAGCCTTGATCTTAATCCAATCATCATCGTTGGGATGTGTCCTTCCCACATCCTTGTGTTATTTCAGGGCACATCATCCATCATCAAGCCTATCTACCATCAGTCCATCTTGGCTTTCTAGCTCAACTAGGGCATCATCTTGCATATCTTTACAACATCAACTTCATCCCTAGATCCCTTGTACATCCTATCCAGAGTCTTGTACGCTAGCGTCAGTTGTGTCTTTGCCTAGACTCATTTGTACATATATGTCTTTAGGTCCCATCCTCTTCGTTAGTTAGCCCTTGAGTCATTGTGACCTATCTAGCTATGTGCTTCATCAATCATCCCTTGGTTCTTTTGAGGTTCAAGTGTCTTACCTATCTCTTTTCATAGGAATCCTTATCCATTTATCTACCATTCGCTTCGTGTCATATCCTTTGAGTTGCTTTAATCCTTATCATAAATTAGAATCATCCCAGCACTACCCTTTGACTAAGAATTATCTAGGGCATCTCATACTTGTCTTTGTAGGCCTCATCATCTCGAGCAAGAGATTGGCATACGCTGGCAAGGATCCCGTCTTCTGAAGATGAACAGTCTATCTTAGGTTGACAATCCTATCTTCTTTGATCCTACATCAAAAAGAAGCAACTCATTACTGACACTTAGTAATCCTCCACCATTGTCCACCATCTTCATCAATCCATTCAATCATCATCCATCATCCTACCTATGCGAAAAGGTGCATGAGATACTTATTATTTCATTGGTTCTTTTGGATCTTTGCTTATCTTTTGAGCTCTCTTGTAAATATCTCCCTGTCCTTTGTACTATATCATCACATCTTGTTGTACATATCCTCATCAGTCTTGCAATATCTACAATCAGATAACTTGTCCCACCCAATCTTGTACTTCAACAACATCTTTTGTCGACTATCTTTGATGACATGATTATCCTTGATTCATCATTTGCCAACAACAATACAACATTCTCCTCATCAAATGGGTCTTTGCAGGATGTATCCTTCCTCATGTCCGACCTAAACTTCCATCATCAATCAAAATAGGTCAGTGTAGGATGTATCCTTCCTCACATTCAGACCTAATATCCCCCCATCAATCAATCAATCAATCTTTCTCCTTGGCAAATGATGTCTTTTGGAGTTATCATTCTGATCTTGGATTTTGTCCTTAGGATCTTGTTTATCTTTTATGGCTTCTCATTGTCCTCTACTCAAAGTCACCATGATCCTTTATATCATGGTGCACAATGAATGAGGACAATTTGGGGCAAGGTCTTTTTGATCATCTTTCTGCTTGCGCGTCAGTCATCTATTTGTGGTTGCTCCAACATCTTTTCCACCATGCCTCCTCCGAGTTTCATATGTGATGTTGGGGCAACCCTTTGCATACTTGCCTTTTTATATCAGTCCTATGCAATGCTACTGAAAAGGCCTTGAATTCCCAGTAACCTTGGCAGGTCTCTACAACTAGGATGTGCTCTCAAAAATATCCAACACAATGAGCTCCCTAAATCCCCATCCTTGCATATAGATTAATCATGCATCCTGCATCATTTAGCATCATGTTTGCATTCATGCACCTTTACTCTTGGAAGGTCATCTGTTTATCCTCCTTCCCATCTCCTCCTTCCCGCTTGCGTCCTTTTCAAGAAAATTCTCCAAAGTTTCCTCTTTGTGTTATTTTCTTGAGGGGCACAACCCCTTATCTTCTATTCTAGCTTGGGGCATCTTATTTTCTTGTCTTTGATGCCATGCCACTTGAGGTATTGCATCAAAGAGGGGCAAAATGTAGATACCTAAAAATCCACTTGTCAATTAAAAATATTTTAGTTGATAAAAGACTTGAGAACATCATCATTAATTAATTAATTAATTCACTCATTCATTCATTTTTATTGTCATTATCCCTTATCCTATTTTAATTAAAGACATTTAATTTAGAAACCCTAGCCAAAGACATTTAAATCAAGTTTGAGTGTTTATCCCTCCAATTTATTAATTATTTAATAAATTATGTCTCAAAACCCTTTAAATAAATTAAATATTTATTTAATTCCCCAAAACCCTATAAATCTTCTAGAAAACCCTAAAACTATCCTCACTTTCCTAATCACTCCCTAAACCTACTTAGAGGGTGATTCCTAACCCTCTTAGCCTAAACCCTCATCCTTTGACTTCTGGTCAACCCCCTCATTAATGAGCCTTACATGCTCATTAATGACCCCTTACACCCTCATTAATGGCTCTTACGACCTCTTAATGAGAGCCCATGTCTCTTCTTCCATCTTGGTCCCCTAGCACATTTCCCTAGTGTTGCTCACACATGTGTGAGCAACCCTTAACCCTTATCCCTTTGACCATACCCCTAACTCTACCCCTAACCCTGAATCTGACCCTAACCACCCTTTCTAGCCCAAGCCCTTCCTCAAATCCTATAAGTAGCCTCCCTTCCAAGAGCAATTAGAACTAATTCACATATCATTTTCATGCATTGTTATAATGTTCTTTTCCATCTAGACTTAGCATAATTTCTAATATTGTTAGACTTAGCTCACTTTTATGCTTTCATAACTCATCCTAGCTTGGATAAATTGGATTAATCTAGTTCATTTAAAGCAATACTAACTATTTTTGTTCACATCATATCCATCTTTTGGTTAAAATCAACTTTTCATAGCATTCAATAGCTTAGAATTTGCATTTACTTTCGTTTGGACCCTCGGAATCCTAGGGGAAAATCAAGTTCACCATACCTAGTTTTGTGCCATTATGGGGCCTCTGTGGCTTTTGAATTATCATAATCCTTCCTAAATAGCATTGGGGACATGCTCGTTGTGTTTTGAGAGCACACCCACATCCCTCCTATAAGAGCAAATCAAATGGTGACAGGGTGCTCTTGTTTCAGCTCTATTCGAGGTGTCCTGCGAATAGGTTTTCTATATGTTTGGTGTATGTTGTTTCTTTCTAATGTTTGACTATCTACGCATGTTCTGAACATGTTAGGTTCACATCGATCATAGGGAGTTCCACCACTTTTGAATACAACCTTTAAATTTAGGATGAGAGGCCCACATAATCTCATACCTAAAGGGGAGTGGACTAGAGAAAGGTTTCTCTACCCAATGAAGGAGAATATGGATGTGGTCTAAAATTGTTCTAGGGTGAGCTCTTAGAGAAGCATTATATCCCAAGTCCCAATAGGTTGATACTAGGAATCTATCAAGCTTGACTTGAATCAAATGGGAACTCTTTTGATTATTGGACCAAGTGAAGAGTTTACCTAAGAGGTTTAAATCTAGAAGGCCTATTTATTAAACAATTCAGATAACTCATTCATACTCTTATTATAGTCCACCAAACCTCCCATTTTTCTGAAGGGAACAAAGGAGAGTTAAAATCTCTTGCCACCATATAAAGAGCATTCCTATCCTCTAGAATAAGTGAATAGACTTCATCCCACACCAATTTTCTGCAAACTCAATTATTAGGATCATAGATATTAAACATATGCCATGCATAATTACCAAGTTTAAAGATCACCACAAGTAACTATGGGAGAATTCATAAGCCTCCCCACCACCTTATTTGGGTTCCATATAATTGCTACCCCCTAAAGCTCAATCTTCCTCATTGATGTAATAAGATCAAACTAACCATATTCTTTCAGCAATTGGGGAAAAAGTGTGATTAGACATCTCAACTTCAAGTAGTAATATAATATCAATTTTTAAATCCATAATATATTTCTTAAGAGAAAATTGCTTTTGAGGGCTATTCAGCCCCCTCATGTTCCATGATAGGAACTTCATTTCTTATTTCAGGTATTAACATCCAAAGTTAATTTCCACCTATTGGTAATTTCCTTGGACATAGCTTTGTGTCTTGACGCTCTTTCTAAAAGTTTTCCAACCTTATTTTCCTTTCCCACATCAACTTTTTTAGCTCTTGTTTTCTTCTTTTGAGTCTGCAAATCATCTTTCCTATAGCAATCAGGAGAAGAGACTAGAGAGAATGGATTAGTATTCAGGTGAGAATGATATTTTTAGTAATATCACATGTATACTGCTTAGTAGAGGGGGTTTATTAGGTGACCATGCTTAAGGTATCATGGGTTATTTTTATCCTATTAAGGGTCACTTTCCCTACTTCCTTCTATTGCTAGCCAGATCTACTAGCCTCCTCCAAAGTGAATCTAGAGGATGAATTTGTAGCTATGGAGTCACCCTCTATACCATCACTATTAGCCAAAGATAATAGATTAGAGGTAGTCATGGATTCCTTTATAGTCACCTCCCTATAACTGACTTGATCACTCGAGGAAGGCTGGCATTTAATCATAGAAAGAGGGATTTCCCCTTCCTCCATAGTACCATGGGTGGTAACACTATTATTTCGATCCAAATTTTCTTGCACCAAGGGGCCTAGGGATTTCATAATCTCAAGAATACCCTTAGTAAAGGGGTAATCATCAAGCTCATTAGAGATTGGAGTCTCTTGTAATTTATCCCAAAAACTTGAGGGGGAAGAGCACTTCTCCTGTAGCTTTGGTTCTTTTGGCACTGAACCTTTACAACTTGTAATGATATGACCAGGCTTGGCACATCTTTGGCAGTAAAGAGTTATATTTACATAAACTGAGGCTTGATTTCATTTCTCCCATTTAGACTTAAAAGTGATAATGTTAGAGAGAGTCTTATTAATAGCCACATTACCATAGAAGTAGGCAAATACTAACTTGGATCTTGCTAGTATGACAAGATCTACAGTGACATAATGACCGAAGGAATTCCCAACCCAATGGAAAACCTTCTCACCCCAAAATTCTACCAGAATGCCATGCATATGAACCCAAATCATAGACATCCTAGTAAGATTAGCCAATGGATCAAACTCCAATTTCCACTTTGAAAGGGATAGAAAGTGCTTCCCATAGGTCCACAAACTAGAAAGGAAAAGAATTTCCAACCATGTCAATCGTTTCTCAGAAGGAAAAGAATTTTCCAACTAGAGAAAAGTGCATGGAGGACACAATCCTACCCATAACAACATTTGGAAGATTGATTTCTATCCCTTCCTCAAAGTGGACAATATTTTGAAGAATGAAACCCAAAGAATTATCTCGCGTCCCATTAACTAGGGCATCTTTCCAATATGATTTTTGAACCCCCTTGTATTCTTCTCACCATCATTATTGTTGGCATAGTCCCTAAATAAAGTTTTGGACGTATCAAAAGAGTCACCAGAATCTTTGTGTACAGAAGCAAACCTAGAGGATAACAAAGTCTTTTCCATATTGGGGGAGGCTAAGGATGCGGGGGGTAGAGCCCACTCCAGAATCTACAACCGTGTGCAGAAGGAATTTGAAAATTTTTGGGCCAAAAGTTACAAGTCGAGCGTGCGGGACCTAAATATAATTATAATAATATAATTATGTATGCTAAATTATATAATAAAAGTAATAAATATAAATATAAGATAATTTTTATCGAATATAAATATTTAATTAAATAACATTATTTTTAAATATAATATTTTAATTAAAAAACTTTCAATAAAATATTTTTTGAACATATGTTTAATGATTTATTTGTATAACATATAAAATATAATAATAAAATTAAATATAGAAATATTATAAAATATAATATAATAATTAGTTATAGCAGGTATAAGTTAATTGGGTGCGAATTTTTCATTCAACATTTAGAATCGCTTTTTGTAATTCATTGACTCAAAATTAAGAATTAAAAAATGAAGAAGATAGCTTAGTTACAAGATGAGTCAAAGAGATGAAAAGAACAAGAAGTAACATGAGGAAGAGAATGAAAGAGATGAAAAGAACACGAAGTAAGGTGAGAAAGGTGAGGAAGAGAACAAGCAAAGGAAAATAATGAACAAAATTGTGGAAGATGAAAAATAAGAATTGAAAAAATTATAAAAGATAGAAATATTACAAAAAGAGCCAAATTCTTGAAAAGAACAAGAAACAAGCTAAGAAGAAATAAACAAAGATAATAAGAAACCTACTCAAACATATCCTTTTTCTAGATATAGACCATTGAATAAAAAATTACAAAGAGAATAAGGAACCTACTCAAACATATCCTTTTCTAGATATAGACCATTGAATAAAAAATTAGTACATAATATCTATCCATAAATTTGTAGTTAACTATAAACTAATCTCTTCAACCTCATATAGATACAAATATGCTAATATAAATTAAAATTCAAAATTCTGTCCCAGCAAGTTAATGCATCAATATGATTCCCTACCGGCTAAAAAAACTAATACGCGAAGTGGGCTATGAAAAGGATTCGCACCATCAAAGTTCAATTATATTGCCTTTGCCTCCTATTCAATGACATCATGAATAAAAAACGAAATAAAAGACGGTTGACACGATTTCCATTCAGAAGTTCGTGCACTTCCCGATCACTAAGATAATTGGGATCCACTTCATTTGTCACTATCGGTCCCAGGAAAAATTTCATGGAAAATCAGAAGCTGGTGAGCTTGAGCCTTTAAACCCTAAGGGCTTAAAGCTAAACGCGAAACTCTGGACTTGTTAGGTTGTATTATGTTGTAAAGAATTTTAAGTGTGAGAAGCAAATGGCCTCTAAGTCTCTGCCGCCAACATGCAGCAACTTTCATGTTGTTAACGGCAGACCTGCCCTTGGTTTTTTTCATTCTCTTTCGCTTAAGACTGCGGATATTTCAGTTGGAGGGAGGAGAATTTCAGCACACAATAAACTTGGTTCTCTTCAGATTGTTTGCTCCGTGTCCACGCCTTCTGAATTTGCGCAGGATAATGCTTCTATCACAGGTAAGATATTTAATCTTAGATAAAGTAGTATATGATCGCAGTATTGCTCTCTATACATATATTTTTACATAACATTACATAACACATCATGAATGAGCCTGATATTGAAGGACTGTGTCGCATAGAGGAGGCGTTGTTTCAAATCTCGATGGATGTATGTTATTTACAATGGGTGTGAATTACGTACGCTAGGTGGAACAATAGGAACAATGGGTAAGGTTGAATGGAAAAACAATTTGCATACAGGATTTCACAGTGAAAGTTTTGGCACCATTTTTGTTCTAGCTAGGTGAACCAAAAAAAATCTACCTTTACCTTATTGTAAATTGTTTAATATTCATTGAGGGGCAATGAAGAGATGCACTGGAATCAGTAACATTTTTCTTACATTTATGCAATTATTTGTTGGTCATGCGAGAAATCTTCTTAAGCTGTGTAACGAGTTGCTTTTATGGCCTGGAAACACTAAATAATGATGAGCATTCATCCAAACAATACGCTGGAATTAGGTGACGTGCAAACTAGATGAAGTCAGAACAATATATCATCAATTTGATACTTTAAAAAGGGGAGGGGGGGCGGGTGTGGAGGGAATAAAAACTTATTCAATCAAAGCAATGATACAAAGCAAAGGCCTCAAGCCCACCAAGGAAAGACCACACCAAAGCACCCAAAAAAACCACCAACAGCCCCACTACAAATTCCTGTCCTCCAGTATTAACCTATCTAAGATCTCCAGATAATTAGAAGGTAAACCATCCCTCCCACCAATATCCCAATCATCCACATTCTCGGAGGCCCACTTTGCCAAGCAGTCAGCCACCCTATTTTTCCACTCTCTGGGTATATGACAAAAGGAGACAAAATCCAAAGAACTGCATAGATTTAAAATCTGTTTAACCACATAGGCTAATTGCCAACTAATGTCATCCAAGCTCTTTTTGTTCTGCATCCACAACAATTTGGGAATCCGACTCACAGATGATCCTCCTCCATCCTAAAGAATATCCTCTCTCAACAACAGTCTTAATAGCAAGAGCCTCCATCAAATTGTTAATAGTGTTGTCCTTTGTAAATAGAGAAAAAGAAAACATCACAATCATCATCACCTCTACCTATACCACTGATGCCTTCATGCCCTGGATTCCCATGAGAAGAACCACCTGTCTTAATTTTTAGGTCCCCCTCAGGAGGAGTTATCCATCTTCCATCTCTACTAATCCGTTGCTTAACATGTCAGGATCGTTTGCCAGCAGCACACCCCACTTTATTGCCCCCCAGTTTCAAATTCCTTACAATAGCATAATCACCAGGATCAAATTCTCAGACATATCAGACTTTGCAAAGATAGTCTCTTGAAGCCTATTAACTATCTTCTGCCACAACTGAAAGCTCCCTAGTTGGGAGTCACAAAAAACCCTACGGTTCCTTTCCAACCACAAGTTCCAGATAATAAGAGTAGGCCCAATAGTCCAAGCCACCTGAAGATAAGATGTCTTTGCTGGAGGTCTGCTCAAGCTGTCCCAAAAATCAATTAAGGAGGTAGCATGAATACAAGCATGTTGCCAAGCCTCCCACCACCTGTGCCAGATCTCCCTAGAGAAGGTGCAAAGAAAAAACAAATGGGAGCAGCATTCCTCACTACACATACAAAGAGAACAGATAGATGGACCTTGGAAACTTCTCTTATGAAGATTCTCTCATGTGAGACATTTCCTCTATTCAACTAGCCTTAAGAAAAAATTACATTTAGGCCAAGAAAAGTTGTTCCATACCTTCTTCCATCAGGGCACATCTATCAAAACATGTAATTGCTGTCTAACTTAGCATAGTCTTCAGCAACAATAAATTTTCCTTTTGGATGGGGACCCCAAGCCAAAAAGTCTCTCTCTTTCAGGGAATTGCATAACCTACCCTCAAAGATTTTAGCCAACATAGTACGATCCTCATCAGAACCACCGAGGGGCCACTCAAGAGGATCCTTTCAGCAAGTCACCTTGACCTAACCTGTACGCCTAATTGTTTTAAAATTCTCCTCCGTAATCCATCCAACATCAGTGAAAATGTTGCAAAGAGATTGAAGTTGCAGATAGCTAGTAAGAATAAGAGGGTGACCATCCCAAGAGTCTTGCCAAAAAAGGGCTTCACAACCTCTATTACAGATTCAAAAAAGGCCATCTTTAATGAGCTGAGCTCCCTTTTTAAGAGTGCCCCAGATACAAGAGCCCCTACCCATCAAACCAAAACGTGGCACCTCATGGCAATCAGTCCCTAGGAGGTACTTGTAGGTGAGAATCTTGGCCCAGTCCTGATCCTGACTTTTACACAGCCTCCAATACAGTTTGGCCGCCAAGGCCTTGCTAATCAGAGCAATAGACTAAAGCCCAAGGCCCCCAACATGCTTTGATCTATAGACATACTCCCATTTGACTAAGCTCCACTTAGAAGAAAGAAAACTGCCGGACCAAATAAATTGACGAGAAAGAGCATCAAATTCTCTCACAAAGTTGGATGGGGGAACCTGCACAAAACTCCTATATATGGGAAGAGCCTACCCCACAGTCTTCAGAAGAATCACTCTCCCAATAGAAGATAGCCACTTGTAAGTCCAATGACTAACCTTGCTTCGAAATTTGTTCAAAGTTTCCTGCCAAAAATCTCTACTCTGGGACCCCAAAACCAAAGGAATCCCGAGGTACATCAAGGGAAGAGAACCAATCTGAAATATGAGCATCCTGGCAATCCTACTCTGAATAAGTATGGATAATTTATCTTCATTAATTATTTGAGTAGAGGCTTTCAAGTAGATGTTCAAGGCTCTCTTAAAATTCACCACCTCATCGACTCTGGCCCTGCCCATCAAATCTGTGTCGTCCACAAACTGAAGATGAGAATAGGGACGTAGAGTGTTGCTCCAACTCCATCCATGAATAAGACCCTCTCTCACTTGGGACGTAATAAATCTGCCAAGTCCCCCTGCCATGATAGTGAATAAATAGGGGGATAAAGGGTCCCCTTGCCGAAGTCCTTGAGAAGCACTAAACAACTTCGAGAATTCCCCATTAATAAGCACAAAAAAGAGGTAGAAGTCACACAACTAAGAATCCAATCCACCCACTCTACTCCAAAACCAAAGGCCAATAAAATTTGCTCTAAGAAATCCCGGTTCACCCTATCATAAGCTTTGGCCATGTCTAGTTTAATAGACACAGCTTTCTCCTTAGAGGATGCCATTGAATGAATAGCCTCCATTGCTATCACAACACCATCCAGAGTTTGTCTTCCATCAACAAAACCACCTTGCTCCTTAGAGATCCGAGAACAAAGGAATGGTTTGAGTCTTTCAACAATCAATTTAGTAATAATCTTGTAGACCACATTACATAACGCAATATTGTCAGACTAATAAGAAGCAGATAAAGACAGAGTGTGTGAAGGTGCACAAGTAGGAATGCCCCCAGAACATTACCTCTATAAGGGCAGTGATGGATAAACTGTTGCTGTGGAGAATTTCTAGAAGGCTAATGAACACTTATAAGCTATAATGTAACTAATAGGATAACTAAGAGCCCAGTGACAAATTGATCTGAAGATGAAAATCGTGAAACTTAGATAATATGATTGCAATTGTCGACACTGCTTGTAATCAATTGTTTATCCTCTCATGACTGCTAATATTGTTATTTATTCCTTGGAGGAAGACATTCTTAGCTGTAACTTTCTGATAGATGAAGAAATGTGAAAAGACACCCTACATG
Organism: Chamaecyparis obtusa; assembly: GCA_027943335.1. NCBI lineage: Eukaryota > Viridiplantae > Streptophyta > Pinopsida > Cupressales > Cupressaceae > Chamaecyparis > Chamaecyparis obtusa. The sequence continues at coordinate 584,774 of BSBK01002890.1, read as the reverse complement.
TGTCAAGACTGTTCACTTCCTCTCCCCTGAAATATGATTCCATTCTGTAGGATTTTAAGTGGAAATGCCAGTTTACAGGACATAATTGTGAGTTAATCACCAGAACTGCCAGTGGTAGTTTTTTCAGTCTTCCCAGTGAAGGAAAGAAAATCAAGAGGACAATACCAACATTGGGGAATGATTGACAATCACAAATGGATAAGATTAACGAGGTAATCATCATATGGATAAGGTCAGAATATTATCATTGTGCAGTGGTCAACAAATTATGTAAAGATGATGAACAGGAATTTGAAATGCTATCAGCATTTGAATGATATTAAGCATATAGATGTTTAAAATCATCTGTTGAAATGAATCTTTTGTAGCAAAGTGCTAATTTCAGATGCATACAGACCTCTTATATGAGCAGAAAGGTTATTCTCTTACGCGAGATTAAAATTTGTTCTCTGATGTGAGAATAAAGATTATTCTTTTCTGTGAAAAGAAGGTTTTTTTTTTTCAGGAAAAGACAAATATTTATTAAGAATTCCAATGGACTAGGATGTTGATTGAACACATTAACTTATATCTAGCTCAATAGCTATTGCCAAAACATATTTCGGTTAATTGATACTTCTGTGATTAGATATACTACAAATATTTAACTGCTGTCTAGCTTGTAGGACAGTTTTGGGTTATTAGATTTAGGAAAAGTTTCGCGCCTTCAGTTTGATGATGTTGTGACATAATGCAATTTCATAGCCTAGGGCCTAGGGCCTAGGTCCTATTGATTTCTCTTCTTTTTTGACTTTTTTCCCTAAGATGGAAGTGCAGACATTTGTTGTGTATGTTCAGATTGCCTTCTATTCTCTGCTTTCTATTGTATGATATTTACAATTTGTTTATACTTGTCTTGGAGGCCATGCCCCTTTCCTTGTTCCGACAAACAGATTTGTTGTGTCAATTCTAGTTAGTTCAAACCCATTCAGCTGTCACAGTTTACTAATTATGCTTCACAACTTAAGAGAGCATGGTAATGGCTTCTGTGTCATTGTAGGATCTCTTGTTTTATATATAAGTGACTTCATTTCCTATGTTCACAAAGAGGGGTCTAGAGCATGGATGCAAAATGATGATTTAGAATTTGAAATCATTATCCTGGTTATGCTAGTAACCTTTTACAGAAAAACTATGGAAGTTTAAATTATCTTTTTCTGTTTCATATGCAGTTGAGAAATATTTGATTTTCCAAGTCCCAATTCTTTATCTCCTACTTGCACATAAATGCAATTTTTGGCAGGGAAAAGAGAAGCCAGACAAACTTTCGAAGAACACGCCACACCTTGCCTCATCCAGCCTGCGGAGCTTAGGAGTTGGAACATAGCATGTAGATTAGGGGTACTAGGTACAGGTCACGTCTTGTCTTGTAGATACAATTATATTGTAAGATATGATTACCAGTTGTAAGGATAGAATAGATGGATATAATAGATGTACATGAGGAGATAGAAATAAAGAAGGAAGATATATGTTATGAATGTATGAGGATATATAAGGAGATATAAGGGTGTTTATGATATAGTGAATGAATATAAAATACAAATACTTTTAGGTTTCAATATGATGTGTCGTGTGTCTTCCTAATGTTCTGTTAAATAGATTATCTTTTGTCCGGACCTTACTCCAATAGGACCAAGTTTGGGTATAAGACTACAACATTAGAATGTCATTGGAGTTCAAAACTCTGGTCTATATTCCCATATTTCTTGCTAACATTGGTATCGTTGTTGGGACCCTGGTTAGGTCTTGTTGAGGACAACAGGAAATTTTTTAAATTCAAAAATTGTATATACCAGATAGAGGAGATAAGGAGATAATAAGAAGGATATGAGAATCTGCCATACTGTCCTCTCAATGTCTACCATGTGATAGTGGGTTAGGTGCCAAGGGGATGGATAATTGAAAAGGGGAAGAAGAGGTCCTTTCTGGACCTATAAAAAGATGTGACTGATAAGAATAGTTGTCAGATAGCTACCACGGGGGATAATAATGGAGTAATGTAAGCCCAAAACAAAAAACTCCCATGACAAGAGAAGACAAAAGGAATACAAGAGAAATCAAGGAACAAATTGAATTAGGAAAGGAAGTGACAATGGCAAGCCCAAATGGAGAGGAAAGAAGAAAAAGACATATAATGGAAAGAGAGGAAGAACACCGCAAGGTGATGGAAATCACAGAAAAGATGAGATTAGAGTGTGCTAAGGGGGGTGCCATTGAGCACTCCAATGTGGGTGCTATTAGGAAGAAGAAGAAAGACAATAGGGAAAGGGAAGAAAAACCCTGGAAGGATCAAATACATAGGGAATAGGACAGGAAAATTACTAAATAGTTTGGAAAAGACACTTAAAGAATATGGAAGATGTAAAAGATTGTTGTTAGGTGAATGTAGTATCATGGAGGCTCCTATCATACCACAAACTTCCAAAAACCCTAAAAACAAACCGGACTTATCCACTATCAAGATCAAACTGGATGATAGGCATATGGAATTTCTGCAAACTTCAAGAGGTCTTACGCTTAAACAAAGTATATTTGGAAAATTTTATTAATAAGAGTATAAGGAAATTAAGAAAAGAGGAAAAGGAAAAAGAAGAGGAAGTTAAATTTTAATTTGGTCGAAGAGTTCAGATCACTGACTAATCAAATGTCATTTAGAAATACAATGATGAAATGTTGTTTTGAGGAGTCACAACCCTTTGACCAAGATCCATCCTCACAACCATATAAGAGGAGGAAAATATTGGTGGAAGAGATACCACAAACAAGAGAAGAAGAAATGAAAGGAGGAGAAGTAGCAAAAGAAGTTGCTTGGGTAGAGATATTGGGAAATGAGTTTTTTGATATTAGATTAAAGAGAGATGAGAGTAGAGAAGAGAAGTTCTAGATTGTTCAAAGTATTAAGAAGGAGAAAAAGGAAAGCCCCCAAGTCCGGAAACCTAATTTGGAGAAGAAATCACACAAAAATGGAAGTGTCAATTAAGATACCAATTTTCGTTCTGGGAACCGTTATAGCTGTAGAATTTGTGTTCCTATAGGGATCCCTATGGGAGAGAAAAGATGTACAAGAAGATAGGTAGAGATTTTTGGACTTTGTGTTCTCTCTGAGAAGAGATGAATTGGATTGCTACATGAAGACCTATCCTCAACATAGTAGTAGTTGGGACGAGTTTAAGGACAATTTCTTAGTAATTTTTGATATTGTAAAGGCTAATTAAACATACTGTGCTATTTGTAAAGAATGGGATACCCATGTGATCAAGGATTGTTTGAATTACCATACTCCAATTTGGAATGGAGGAAACCATTGTCACCAAGGATGTCATAATCATAATTGCAGTGCAGGTGACAAAAATGATGGAGGTTAGTGATTACCCCCTTGGAGAGGAAATAAAAATACCTGTGCTATGTAAAATAACTTTGAATAGGACTATGTTGAAGACAATCGACAATCCAATTATAGAAGCGGTAGAGGCCAAGGAAGGGATAACAGGATGAGGAATGATGCTACATGCTTCAATTGTGGACAAGTTAGTCACTATGCATTTGAGTGTTGGGGGTTAAACTAGAAAAAGAAATGCTCCTTTTGTGGAGATGAAGCTCATGAGTTATTCAAATATGAATGTGCCAGACAATTCTTTCAAAATACAAGGACACCTAGGAGTAACAATTTGAAAAGGGGAGCTAGCGTAATCTAGAAAATGACACCATAGGGAGTAAGACACTACCAAAGGATGGACACGTGGTCCTCTAATACATCTAATGAAGATTATTTTGGAGAGGAACAAGTGGTGGAAATAAAGAAGGAAAAGTATTCCAGACCCAAGAAGAAGGCTATATGTTATGTCCTTGTTTGAAGTCTTCATTGTAATATGGCCATCCTTTTCACATCAATTTTGAGAAGTCTTTGAAAGAAACAAAATTGCTATAATCGTACCTAAAAGAATGAAACATTAATACATAAAATAGCCGATACACTAATCTACATGGATTGATGGACAAACATAATAATAAAATAAAATAAAAATAAATAAGAACAAAATATAATATATAATTTAATTACAAGTTAATTTAGGCAAAATATTCATGTGGGTGAAAACGCAAGTTTGGATAATTGAAATATTAATAGAATTGATTGGCTGGAGACTAAAACTTGCTATGGAAATTAGTAATTCAATAGTCCGAAGGGGATTGAGGTATTTTGAAAGCTAAACATTATTATGCATTGGGAAGTCATTGATATTAGTTAATTAATAAACATTAACAAAGATGCAATTTAATATGATAAAGAGAAGCCTTATTAAAGAAACTAAAGGCAATGACCCACTTAGAGATTAATGTAAGTTATTTGATATAAATGGTAATGATGACTTAACAACTATGTTCCATGATTTTTCGGGGACGGGGACGACATGCTTTGCGTTTTCGGGATGTTTCCTAAAGAGCCAAAAATAGGGGGATGGCAGGGGACATGAGGCCAAGGGGGAACAATGTATCTGCTCTTGGGCTTAGGTTTGGAGGTTTCTAGGGCACCTCATCAAATCACCCTACACTTTTATGGCTGGGTCACCTCAATGTTAAAATTAGCACTCTATTGATTTGCTCATATTTGTTTTTAAAGAAATCTAACCATGACATTATGATTATGAATGAACCCTAACTATGTTGCAAGATTTCAAGTTACAGATCATGTAACTGAATAAACCCTATGCATGGTAAACTCTAACCCTAATCTTGTGCAATTGTGGTTTTAGGGCAAAATTCTAGGGCAAATTAGGGAAGGGACATTACAAGTGGTATTAGAGCATCTTTCCTGCCATCTTGTGAGAGGTAGTTGATGCCAACTAGCCAAATTGCTCAAAGGGCATTGGAAAGAGAGGGAAGAGAGCTTACATCCACCATGAGTGAACAAATGAGAAATGAGTTGAGGGCCTTCATGGAACAAACAACTTAAACTACCCTAGCTTTCAATGAACAAAATGAGAGGAATGAAAGAACTAACCAACTCCTTCAAGCCATTCAAAACTTGAGTAATAATGGGAGGGATACGAACTCCAATCATTCCACAAAAAATAATAATGGCCCTCCTAGGGTTCCAAATTGTAGACCGTCAAGACCATCTTTCCTGCCTAGGGAGGGGTAGATGGACACTAGAATTGACCTCGGACTTAGGAGAGATGTCTCTTTTTAAAGATTACTATGAGGCTAAAATGAAAGCCGCCCCTAGTAAGAAAAGAGAAGAACAATTTGACAAAGACCTCAAAGAAAGAGTAAGATAAGCCTTCCTAACTTTGACGGGTCAAGAAATGTCACAACTTGTTCATGGGTGCAAAAATTAGACACCTATCTTGCTTAAGCCCCATGACAAAGGAAAATGCCATTGAATTTGCGGTGCTCCACTTAATGGGAACAACCCATGAGTGGTGGCACCATGGCCTAATCACCCAGGGTCACTAATAAATAACCACATATGGCAATTTCACACAAAAACTCATAAAAAGATTTAATCGGACACGTCCGCAATGGTACTTCAAGGAATTAACACGACTCAGGCAAGAAGGGGACAATGGACGAATTTGCCATTGAATTCCAAAGGTTGGCTGTCATGGTACCAAAAGTTTCCAAGAGAGACTCACTTACCTATTCATAGAGGGATTGAAAGAATCAGTCAAAAGCACGGAGAGCGCTTTCGATCCAACAGACTTGGAAGAAGCAAATCAAAAAGAATTGAAATTTGATACACACTCAACCATAGATGGATCCAAAAAAAACATCAAAAATACACTCCAAGCATCTTCATAAAGAATATAAACACTTCTGTGAAAAGGATGACAAAAAAGGGCTTTCCTACTTAAAAGTGACTGAGAGGAACTAAGGAGGGGAAGACTATGCTTGATTGCAAAAAGAAGTGGGAACTAGGACACAAGTGTGGCTAAGATGAAAAGTCATGCTTTAGATGTAAAGACATATGGAAGCCATGACACATATGTAATAGAAGGGACCAAAATATATGCTTAAAATGTGGAGAAAAATGGGAGATAGGTCATATATGTGAAAAAAGAAGTCGAGCCCATAGAATAGTAGTGATACTCGACAAGGAAAAAAAAAGAAACACTGCATAGTAAAACAAAGCGTGATGAGGGAGATCTCAATGGTATCCAATCAAATAATGAAGGGGTGGAAAACCAATGGAGCTTTGAGGAGGTGCAACTCTAGCAATGACAACATAAAATAGACCAACTCCCAAAATAAAATATCGTAATATTAAGATATGCTTTGTGTATTCATGTGTATACTGTGTATGCTCTGTGTTTGTTTTATTTTTGGTTAATTTGGAATATAAGAGTAAATGGAGTAAAATAGAAGACGTGAATTTATTGGGTTTTGCAAAGATGGCCTAGATCGGTTTTGGGAAAGGTGAGAGAAAACTTGTCTTATGTTAAGCTTCACCAAGTTTCTTCTATCAATCACGATTCACATTCAAAATAAGGGTAGAAAACATGCAAGATCATATTAGAGTATTGTAGTGAGTAAGTGGATTACAGATAGGTCTCCATAATCATTCAATCATTGCTTGAGGACAAGCAATTTTGGGAGGGGAGGACTGTTATGCCCCCCATTTGAAGTCTTCATTGTAATATGGCCATCCTTTTCACATCAATTTTGTGAAGTCTCTTAGAGAGACAAAATTGCAATAATTGTACCTAAGAGAATGAAACATTAACAAATAAAATAGCCGATACACTAATCTATATGGATCGATGGACAAACATAATAATAAAATAAATAAATAAAAGATAAATAATAATAAAATAAAATATATAATTTAATTACAATCTAATTTAGGCAAAATATTCACGTGGGTGAAAACGTAAGTTTGGATAATTGAAATATTAATAGAATTGATTGGCGTTAGACTAAAACTTACGGTGGAAATTATTAATGCCATAATCAATAGTTTAAAGGGGATTAAGGTACTCCGAAAGCTAAATATTATTATGCATCGGGAAGTCATTGATAAGCAGTCATTGATATTAGTTAATTAACAAACATTAACAAAGATGTGATTTAATACAAGAAGGAGAAGCCTCAATTAAAGAAACTAAAGGCAGCGATCCACTTAGAGACTAATGTAAGTTATTTGATATAAACAGTAATGATGATTTAAAAATTAGCTGGCAATAGTGTTGCCAAAGGCAGCGAACCTTTGTGGAGAGGAAGACGTTATCCTCTAAAAAGAAAGTTTTTGCAGCAATAAATAATCAGACATCAAGTATTTGTTAAGAGAAAAACACGAGTTTCGACACCACTTCATTAAGTTGAAGCGGCTTCTATAAACAAAGACAGTTAGGTTTTAAAAAGTCCGACTTCTTCCCTGAATACTTAAAGAGCATGATTGTTCAAAGACTAGGACTAGAAAAAGACAAATAAATATTATGATTGACTCAGCAATCCTTAAGAGCGGTCACTTGTTTTGAATAGGCATGTCCTTTCGGAATTAAAAGACATAAGGCAAATATAAGAACATAATGAGAAAAGGAGTGGGGAAGCATCGAATCAGTTTAACATATAATATCTGGTTGCCTAAGGAAAATATCAGATAAGGAATATATTGGTAATCACCGTCACAACTAGGTAAGGGAATAGATAAGAGGACCAAATACTTCAGACTATCAGATTTCTGTGTATGAGTCATTTGATACATTTTTTAATTTACAAATATTCTTTTATTCTTATCTAGTCTTTGTGTAACTTTAGACATAAAGCATTATAAGTAATTTTCTTTGTAGACATTCTTACAAGCTTATATGCATCTGTATATCAATGATCTAATATACATTTGTAGATATCTGATTTAGTGGTGATAGGACCCCACACTAGGTAGCCCACCTCATATGCATGCATAGGGCCACATGAGGCCAATGGGGAACCATGTATCCGTTCTTGGGCATAGGGTAGGAGGTCGTAGATGGAGGAGAACAACGATAAGACCCCACACTAGGTAGCCCATCTCATATCTATGGCAAGGGCCACATGAGGCCAAGGGAGAACAATGTATCTGCTCTTGGGCCTAGGGTAGGTTTCTAAGGCATCTCATCAAATCAAGATAGAGGAGAACAACAATAGAATCCCACACTAGGTAGCCCATCTCATATGTACGACAAGGGCCACATGAGGCCAAGGGGGAACAATTTATTCACTCTTGGGCCTAGGGTAGGAGGTTTCTGGGGCACCTCATCTAATCACCCTACACTTCTATGGTTGGGTCACCTTAATGTTGAAATTAACACTCTATTGATTTGCTCATTTGTTTTTAAAGAAATTTAACCATGACATTATGATTATGAATGAACCCTAACTTTGTTGCAAGATTTCAAGTTACGAATCACGTAATTGAAGAAACCCTATGTATGGTAAACCCTAACCCTACTCTTGTGTAATTGTGATTTTAGGGTAAAATTCTAGGGCAAATTAGGGAAGGGACATTACACTATAGTCCTCACAAGGGAAGGGATTGACATGAAAAGAATAAAGTTATAAACTTAAGGAGATTGAAGAGCAATAAGTGGACTCTAGTTTGGAAGAAGATCGATAGTACTTTTGGTCTACTAAAAGTTAGCATGAGAAAGTAGTGGAGAAAGCTAAACAACATAGCATGCAGAAACAAGAAAAGGTAGGTTGTTTTACTGAAGAAGAGGTAAGGATGTCGAAGGATTTGGCCTCCTTAGCACAAAAAAAACTTAGTATTAAATTTGAAATAGTTGGGAAAGTACTAGAATAAACAACAACAACAACAAGTTGATCAACTTTTCAAGCACTGGAATTGGAAGAATGGCCCTTTGCTCATCAATGTGCATCTAAATTATAATAGAGTTAAGTATGTGATGATGGACCTAGGTGTGGATTTGAACATTAAACCAACTACTACATGCAGAAATTAGGAGGCCAAAACTTGCAAAAATACCTATAAACATCAGTAGATGGTTTTGGTATGGAAACATTGGGCACATAGAAGAATGTTGAAGGTTAACATTAAAGGAATAAAGCAAATTGTGGATTTTGAAGTAGTAGAGATGAAGGAACCATTCAATACCTATAGATCCTTTTTAGGATTGAGATGGTTTGTTAACACAAATGATATTGTCGAATTTTGGAAAGAAGAAATCTCATTTGTAGATGATAGCAGAATAGTTCACATTTCACTTGGGGAACTAGAAGATAGAACATGTGTGGAAGAAGTAGCACAAGATAAAGGAGAATATCTAAGAAACCTTATCTCCATATCCAAACTCTTGGATGTAGAAGAAGAAGAATGCAATCCCAATAGTTTTAAAGAAATTGAACTTGAGATTGAATAGGAAGGCACAAATAGTGATGAAGTTTTGTATGCCTGGATGTAGGGAGAGAAAGAGTTAACATCCTGGAAGGCCTATGAGTTGTAGAGGGCATTTCCAATACACAACAGAGCCTTTAGACCCTAGCGAAACAATACAAAGCATTATAGGGTACCACAGACTAAGGAAAACAATCTCAAATCATCACCCAAGTACTTTGTCTCTTGGTTACAAATTAGAAAATGTGTATGCAGAATTATAAAAAGTACATTAATTACTAGACTGCTAAAATTTAGAATAAAGCATAAGCATGGGAAAAGGCCAATCATAATCACTAAGGGAAGATCCTATATACATTATTGAGCAAGGCTATAGTATTGGAGGATTACAGGAAACTTAAAGAACAAAACCATAATTCCGCATGCTTACACTAACAAAATCCAACGTGGCATAGGAAAGAAGTATACTAAAGATAATTTGATTTAAGTTCGGCTAAAAGTATATACTTGTATGATAGTGTAATATAAAGTAGATAGGAAGTATAAGATAGCTAGTAAAACAAAGCTGTGGTAAAAATAACGGGTAGAAAATGTCTAGAAAAAGGAGAAAATGACTATTGTAATAAATGCTAAGTTGTCGTTTTGAGTATAGGTGCGGGTACAAGACACAAAATTGTGTACATGGGTCCGACAAATGTTTTCCCCTAGGTACAGATATGAGTATGGATACACACACATAAACACATATACATATATCATATCTATGTTCCAACTTCAAAATTATAAAATATGACTATAACTATAAGAATACAAATCCATAATTGCCAATAAATAGAATTTTTAAATACCTCATAATATCATATTTATAATTTTTAAATGTTGTTTTTAAAATTTGTCGGGCCCTTTTTTGGGCACCCACATTGTCGAGCATGCTAGGTTTGTTGTAAGTTTGGCAAACCCATGGCTAACCTAGGCGCCTGGGCCAAACCCTGGATGAACCCAGAGTCGAACCCAAATTTTTCCTGAACCAAAACCGTACCTGTTCTTGATTCCAACCTCCCAGGGATGAATTCGGTAATGTAGAATAAATGTTTCACATTTAGATGAGTTTATAAATATCATCCATTATTATCCCACACTCACTTTCTCGGTTATACTTATTGTGCTATCTCTTTGATCTTGTGAACTTAGCATTTCACATCCAAACACCAACTCCACTTTGCCCTTTCATTTCTTGTCTCTGCAAACTATCCATATGCTTGCTTCTGTCCTTGTAGATATTTCACAAAAACACTACCCCAAATATAAGGAACTCCCCTATAAGGCCATGGAGGTCGACTCAGGTGGCACATTCTCTAAAGTGCCCACATATGTCTTATATATAGAGGATGTGCGACACTATATTCACTCTGAAATGGGAGAGGTTGACCACACAAAATTTGAAGAGCTTAGGGTGACATTGTTGAAACCTGACACAAGCAACTAGTTGCCGCAATACAACCAAATAGAAGAGAAGCAGCTAGATGTCTGGAAGGATTTCCTGGGCTTCACAGTGAAGGAGAAATGGGTTTGCATGGTCTTCAGTCAATTACATGATGAATCACTATGGTAGGTATTCAAGTAGTAATTGAGCTATGGGCACAAGGGGAGATTCCTTCGAGAAAGGCTATCAAAAATGCCTAAGTGAACAAACTCATTGGAGCAACATATAATGGGCGAAGTCTATGTGTGACTTAGATGACCAATTTGATAGTGAAATATGCAATTATGGGGATTGCATACAAGGTTTACTTCACAAATCAGGAGGGCTTTGCTATTGCCACTGCCATACATACAACCTACTAGATGTTTGTCAACGGAATGATTTGTGTGAAGTCCTGTGTTGGAGTTATTAGAGAATACAACACACACCAAAAATACACACTACAACTTCAGATATGGTACCCTACTCATTTCCTTAGTTTTCCATTTCATGAATGAACTATTAGCCTATGTGGGAAAGGTATGGGACCTTAATAGGCCAGTTGCGACACAAATACAAAAACATGTTAAGCATTTTAACGTTGCCACCTCTTACACAACCATGTGTTGGGGATTTTTCAAAACTGTTCAATAGAGAATGCAAGATGGGGAAGGAATATCTTATGATATGGTTTGGGAATATATAGACCATAGTTGCACTTATCACCAATTTATCAGTGATAAGTCAACTTATCGCGATAAAATATGTGTCGCGCAAAAACACAAAACTTTATCGCCGATAAGTTTGAGATTTATCGCCGATAAAACTACATTTTATCGTTGATAAAACGACAATAAACATGTTATTTATCGGTTGTAGTCGCCTTATAGGGCTAAACACAATGAAAAATAGGGCTAAACACAATGTAATTTTTCATTTTGTGAGTTCTATTGTGCTGTTTGGAGAGGAAAAAGGGTTCCAAGGTTTTGGAAGGTGATTTGCAAGGATCTAGAGTGATTTTTAATGGATTTGAAGAGGTTTTTGAAGCAAAATCAGACTCACAGGTAAGTTTTCAAATATCTTTTAAAAAAAAATCATTTTATCTTCTCTTTGTTGCATCTAGGTTTATAAAAACTCTATAATAGCAATTCCTTGAGTTCCAATACTTTGGGCTTTATCAGTATTGTTTTTTGCATCTTACAAAATCAAGAAAATGGTGTGTGCCATGGAGTTCTTTGTGGAACCCGCTGGGGGCGCTGCCACTTGATCCCCATTATATTTTTGGAGTACACTACAACTTTGAGTTTGTGTAGTACAAGTCATTATCTACACTCTTGTCATTAGTCTTCTTGGATATTAGTTGATGTATACTTTTCGTTTGGAAGATGACTTTTTCATTTGGGGGGGGGGATGATGTAGTCGGTATAAAATGCCTATTGTTGTGTTTGATAATATAAGTAGAGTCACAATTAGTTGTGTAGAGGGAGGAGGCACAACCATAATGGACTTCTAGGACTAGACCCCCTACCCATCTAGTAGTTTTTGCTAGAGCTGTTGGGAAGGGGAAGAGGAAGATGTAGACTATTTTGATGTTGGACATGTATTTACTTATAGTTTTACAAAGACAGTTTGTTATTTTTATTTTGCTTTAGAGTTCAGACTATCAGGCTATGGCTACCAGCCATCAACATTCCACATGAGGATGCCATTTTGTACCCTATTTGCATTTATATATATCTAGACTCAGCTTGTTTGTTTTGTTTACTCATTTACTAACTCATTAGATGCATCTCCTCATTGAATTCTTAAAAAAAAAGCATTTCTAATTAAATTTAAGCAATTTTTTAAGTTGCCAATTTTTTCGCTGATAAGTTGCCGATTAATCTCTGATTTTTTGCCCTTTTTTTGGCCCTTGGTGGTAAGTTGCCGATAACAATATTTTCAACTATGATATAGACAATATTGTTTTCCTAGTAGACAAAGACTATACTATGATGAAGGCATAGAACCCCAAATCTCATGGATACAACTACTTGATGGAGTAACAAATGCTGAGATCAAATCATATGCAGTGAATTTGCTAAGCCTCCCCAAACACCCTAAAGCAGAGAAACACCCCACATACCAAGAATTCATGGATTTTGTGAAGAAAGGAATAGTTGAGGAACACATGGAGAAAATAAAAGAAAAATGTCATTCAAAATGAGGATTTATTAAACTGGAACCAAAGAACAAAGTGAGTCTATTCCTAGGAGATCTGGTAGGGTACAAGTAAAACCTACACAAGAAGAAAATAGGCTTAGAAAGAGGCCAACCCTCACTACATCTCCACGAAGAGATCCCGATAAAAGAGAAGCCTCAAAGGCTTTATTGCAAATGGGCGTGGAGAAGAAACAAAAACAAAGAAAAGAGAAAGCACAACAACAAGTCTCTTCACAAATAGTTGGCTCATAGGAGGAAGAAGAAGGTCTGGAGGACACCTTGGGTGCAACACAAGTACAAACTCTAGAATTGCTTGATGAGGACAACGTATATAGTGGGTTATTCAATAGAAAGGTTACGAAGGACACAATAATAGTATACTTGGAGCTGACTGCAGCTAATAAGGTGTTCATAGAAAATGAAATAATTAGATATATGGTGGCTTTGGATAAAGTCTTAGAAGATTTGATGACTAACTTTTTAAACCTCTTGACTAAGCCATCAAAGGCGCAAAGGGAAAAACAACATAAGAAGAAGATAAACTCAAAACAATAGCAACTGAAGAGGTAGCCACTGCAATTACACCACCGTAGAAGAAAAGAGTACTGGAAATACAAACCAAAGAACTTGAGACCAAACAATTATTGGACAAACTGATGCTGGAGAAACTAGAGGTCACAAAGACAATTAGGGCAGATATAAGGGAAGCCAGTACAAAGGCTTATCAGAAATTGTGTGAAGAAGAGGCAAAATATAAAGCTATATCTTCACAACAATCTTCTCAACCTCCACGCTCTTCAGGCATTCCATCATCCTCTGCCACATCTACTGTGCATTCCATTGACTTCTTGGCAAAGCAAAAACAAATATAAACTGGTGGCCTCTGCACAACTCTTCTAGTTGCCGTTGGCTGGATCACAAGGAGATTTTTGCAGTATTTTGTTGGCGCACAAGCTTCATTTATGAGATATCTTGCATCACACAACCTGAGAAGAGATCTTAAAGCAACATCTAGAAAGCTCCGACCAGCTAGATGATTTGGTGAAGGAGATACACAACATATTTCCTCAACTAAAGGGGGATCCATTACAACCATTGCCAGATCAATTGCGGATTATGATGGATGAACTAATAAAAGATACCCTACACAGAAGGATACCATAAGAAATCAGATAATCATTGATTTCATAAAGCCAAAATGGAAGAAGAAAGGAAAAATTGTGTTGTCGTCCGCTCTGCCTTAGAAAACCATACCAGTACAACGAAGAACATAGAGTAGGATGTGAACAATCTCTATTAGTTTGTAGTGGCCAAACGTGGTGGCACCACTCAAATCTTAGATGGAAAAATTGGAGCTATAGATAATCAAAAGATCAAATGACTATTACTCACTGAGGGATCTAGATGGTCAAGACCAGGTAGGTGTTGAAGCCTTGCATGCCCAATACCAACAATTACAAGATCAGAAAGATAAGACTCAATATTGATTCCATTAGTTGAGAGAGGTTGTTAATTAAAGGTTGCCTCATATTACTGGCATCCTCCAAGAGGCACAACATTTATCCCAACACATCCAAATACCTACCAGAGTTTCACAAGCAGAAAAACAATTATTGCAGCTCGAAGCCCACATCCAATATGTGTAGTTGGCCAAGAATCAATGGGACAACAATATTGAGAGCCTTGAAGACATTATAAGGATACCTTTGGGTGCGACAAAAATGACTTGAGGACAAGTCAAGGTTTAAAAGGGGGGATGATGTTGTGAGGGAAAAGAGTAGCTAGACAGACTTCCAGAGAACATGCCTCTTCTTGCCACATCCAGCTTGTGGAGCATAGGAGTGTCGTGCCCAAAATCTAAGGACAAAACACACCAACATTTTTTTTTTAAAAACCATGCTTGAATTAACTAATGCTGCATGCTGATAAGGTAAAAATAGGTTTATTGATTTAATTTCAATGTTGATATTTTAGAATTATCCTTTGAGGGTGACATGGATTAAACAAAATAAAGCGAGGGGAATCATGATGAGCAGTGACCATGCAGACAACTTCCCATCCATGGTTGACTGGTCAACATCCCTTGATCGGGTTTGCCTCAATGGTTTAGCTAGAGGAGTTACCCTTAATTAATTGGGGTTTGTTTACTTAAGCTTTAATGGGGGGGGGGGGGGGTCAATACCACCTATCAACGCTTTAGGATTAATCAATGTCCTAAATTATTCCTATTCGATGTTCTCACTTGGATTCTAGGATGGTAGTAATAGCTTCATTATTGGAATTTAGATTCCTATATCCACATTGAGCAATTTAGTTACATTACCCCTTACAATGATATCCACTTTTTTTTCAAGAAATAAATCTTCAATCCAAAACTTTATCTTCTATTCCTCCATTGCATGAACTTGCAACAAAATAAGGTTTCTTGGCCATGGAGGCTCACCTCCCATCCTAGGCCTTTGCAAGGTCACCTCCGAGCTAGGAGAACCAATGCTAACCCGAGTATACACAAACACAATGAGGAACATAATGCATAGCACCTATAATACACCCTCCCATGGCTTAACACAAGGAGCTTGAAGTAAAGATTCCTATGGGTGAAGGTGGACCAAAAACCCAATGGGAGAAAAGGCTAAACAAAGAAAAATACACAAGCCTTCTACAAGGCAATCCTTCCACATTTACACCACACATCTTCTTTCCATTTCTCTATAGCATACTCAACAAAATGGCTATAAAAAGAAATCCCTTATGACCCCCAAGCATATCAAATGCTACTAGCCTACCATGGACCCCATAATTCATGGTGCATCCCTCTCTTCCAAGGAGAGAGACTCTACACCAAGAGGGCTGTCCTATTTCCCTTCACCCACAAGGATACTCTGCCCTCCCAAGGGTGAGTTTGGCCTTGCACAATCCCATTATACAACACTTACAAAACAACACAAAATGCAGATTTTTACAACACAACACAAAAACATCAAGTAATGCAAATGCAACATGTTTTCAAGCACACTCATAGCTACATAAAATGCAATATAACAAAGTGGTATTCTTCTCTATTCATTGATGAAAGCCATATGCAAGACACCATTAATGAAAGAGGAGAGAGAGCTTGGGAGCCACCAACCTTGAAATAAAAGTTATGGAAAAATGAAAGTTGTTGAAGAGCTCCTTTCCTTTTGTCTATCCTTGATCTTCCTCCAAAATTCACTAGTGGTTTCTAAAGTTAGAGAGTGGGTGATTGAGGGAAACTCTCTCCAATTTCCCCTTTAAATTCAAACTCCTCACATTCTCCAAGTGCTTGGAAGAGATGTGAGTTCCTATTGGTTTCTCTTCCCCAAACCTCTTACACATACTAAAAATGGGTTCCTAAAAAGATGATAAGAAAAGTGGACAAGCTTTTGCCATCCAAATGGAAGGTAGTCTTCCCAAGACCATGCTTCCAAAAGTTGATTTTCGACCTTCTTGGGAAATCAACTTTTTGGGAGGCTTCCCCAAGTCAAAATAAGATGTCTTAAAGTTAAAAACTCCCTCTACCCATAGGTATATGAAGTGGACTTGTCAAAAATGGGTTAAACTCAACCTTGGGTGACCATATGACCCCTCAAAAACCCCAGTTAAGTTCACCTACGGGTTCCAATGGATTTGACCTCACTTTGAGCTCACAAACCAAGTGGTCCTTATGGGAAACACAACCAGGTATCAAATGGGAAAGGTGGACACTCAAGCTCTCCAAGTGGACATGCCATGCCACATCATTTATACAAGTGTGTCAATTGACACCACATCACAATACACTTGGCAAATCCACTTGTAATATACAAAATTTTATGAATGCAAATGTCATTAATATCCACACCACATACACAATATGAAAGAAATTACATTACAACAAGGTTTTGTCTCTTCTATAGATGCAACCTTGGCTTTACGGAATTCACATAGGGTTAGTCATGATTCTCCAATAAAATTCCATGGCCATGATCCTGCACACTCAATTCAAATATTAGTAATCCCAAGAAGTATAATCATCAAAATTCAAAATGCAAAATAGGGATTTATCATTTAAATTCCCTAATACATAAATTACATCCTTGTAGTCTCCATAATCATTCATCATAATTTAATCATTAACTTTCAAATGAACATATGTGTTCTGGATCATAAAAACAAGGTTTCATTAACTCACATGTCACACCAATCATTCCTAATCTACATCAATTATGATGGAGTTTTATCTAAGTTACATAACCATCAATTTTAACACTTCTAACATCAGCTAGATAACCTATAAATCGAGTAACCTAATCATCAAGTAATTGCCATTTACACATCTCACAAATCAAATTCGAAATCCAACATACCAAAAATGATTAAGCAACTATCCATGCATTTCCCATAAGGAATTCTATGCATATCTATTAACAACATTTATATCATCTAACATTTAACTTTCAATGAAATTACATCTCAACATAATACAAATTCCAACAGTCATTTTTCCAAATTAATTCATATAAGCATATATACTCAATTGCATCATCATAATAACCATTTAATGAACATTTCTACCTACTCAATCATGACTTTGCTCAATTGAACAATTCACACCTTTCCTACTGCATGAAATTACATACTCACAAAAAACAACATTTAGGCACCTAATATTTAATTTCATTAGAATTTACACCTCATCTTATTAAGAATTCAATTGCCTTGTTCCAAATCAATTCACACAAAACATACACTCAATTGCACTGTCCTAATAACCAGTTGAATTAATTAACCCTAATGCAAACATAGTGCATCCTAGAATCATCGACATGAGTATGAAAGCAACATGAAATATAGTACATCACAAAACAGTGTGGTCAAATCTCTGTCCAATAGAATATAAATCCATAATGCATCAACATAGAGTATCCAAATACTAGGTCTATCATGAAGATAAATGAAATGCTATGACAGGCTTGGGGTAGGGTTCCTCAAAAATATCCATCACAACCCCCAATGGTAGCCTCAGAATGAGCACAAGACCAAACTAAACTAAGTGCATCTCGCGATGTCAACATAAAGCATATCACAGAGAAATCATAGTAACACAAGATCGACTCAACCTATCACATAGGAGCAGCAGTATACAATCCAAGATCACATCCAGTGTCTCCAAGTCAACACAAGGCATCGAAAGTCTGTTATTAAATCAGATCACCCTGATGGTACACCCTCACATGGCTCCAACATGATCATACACAACAAGCACGAAGGCCAAAGCCACACCCATCAAGATGTCATGCAAAGAGGCAAATGAGGGAGGCACTACAAGGAGCTGGAACATAGTATGCAGATTCGGGGCAGTGAGTACGGGCCACATCCCATCTTGTAGAGACAAATATATTGCAATACAGAGGATAGAATAGAAGGATATAATGGATGTACAAGAAGAGATAGAAATTAAAGAAGGAAGATATATGTTATGAATGTATGAGAATATATAAGAAGATATAAGGGTGTATAGATATACTAAATGAATATAAAATACAAATACTTTTGGGTCTCAATATGATGTGTATAATATATATTACTAATATTTTGGTAAATAGATTATCTCAGTCCGGACCTAATTCCCTGTTTTCTTAATAGGACCGAGTCTGGGGTATAAGACTACAACTTCAAAAAGTCATTGGGGTTCAGAACTCGGGTCTGTGTCCTCAAATTCTTGCTAACACAATTATTATATCTGATATGTTCTTGGCTTCATATAGAATCAAAACTTTTAGCGTATGTGAAAGTAATGATGCTGGAGTATCAGTTGTGGACCTAGATTACATATCCAGGGGTAGATGCAGAAAGGAATGCTCTAAAGCCAAAGGTCCCCTTGTAATTTTGAGTTTTACCTATATTACTAATGACATCTTCGAGTTTACTTGAAGGAAGGTTATGGCGATATTAGAATTTGCACTTGTTGGTAACTTCCTAAATTTTCTTCCAATCAAACTGTGTGAGGCACTTTTAATGTAACTGTTGCAAGGGTTGAAATTAACATCACACTCCACACGTGTCTTGTTTGGGCTTTCAGCAAGGTACCACTGTTAGGTTGTCAGAAGTGGCAAAATGAAAGCAATTTTTTTAGCATGTAAACTCCATCTTGCCAAGTGTTCATTTGTCATTCATGAACATGGTTGCATTTTTGCTTTAAGTTTTATATTTTAGTTCAAATAGTTTGCAGCTTCTCAATCAATATCAAATTCTGCAATTTAACTGTCAACTGTATGAACATTAAATTTTCTAAAAAGGAGTTTCAGTTCTATGAAGAAAAGCAAATCACATAAATAGGGTCAATCAGGAAAACTGAAGAAAAGTGTTACTACAACAAGGGTTTTAAATTTACACACTCCTCGTTCAGATCAATTGTCCAATTCTTTTTTCTTGGAAGATTTCTTCAAATATGTTTGTAAGGTTGTCCACGAAGATATAACATAGTTTTCCAATTTCTTCCCTACCAATGGTTCTTGAAACCTTTTCCACTTTGAATTATAGGAATATTTATGGGTTTAAATTTAACCTCTATAGGGTCTGAAGTGAGTATGTATATTGCAGGCAAAATTCTGAAAAAAGCAGTGTAACACCGGTGCTTGGGTACGTCGGGATGCCGGGACGAGTTTCTGGGATGGGGGGACAAAGGGCCTCAATTTCGGGACAGCGGGGGAAGGGTGGGGGGACGGCAGCGGGGGGTAGGGGGACGGGGGGGCGTTGTATACTATACATATATAGAACTTGAAATGCTAGTTATGAAATGATGTTTCAGTATAACATACCAAATTGAAAGACTTGAACATAGCAAAATTGCAACACGAACCAGAACCATTGAACATTCAACATAGTAACATAGTACATACCCAATAGTAACTTTCAAAAATAAAAATAAAAAAGAGAAATTCAAGTACTCATCCCGCAGGTAGCGTGGTTGTGGAATGGCGGAGGTGGGGGTACTCGGGTACTCCAAGAACCCGGTGCAGGGACGTCTCGGGGACAGGTACTTCGAGGTTTTTTGGGGGGTGTGAGTCCCCGGGTTTCACTGGAAAAAAGTGTTCCTATGAACTATGGGCATGGATTTTATTCTGTTTTCCTGTGACCTACACCCAACAATATCTTGAAAGGCAGTGAATGTAGAAATTTTCCCAAAATATAGATGATGTTATTTCTTTATGGTCTTCTCATTGAGCCAAAACACAGATGATGGATGTATAAAGAAAAAGGTTAAATTCAGGCATTTTTCCTATGTCACTTGTGTTGTTATTTGTATTTGACTGGTTTCTTGTACAAGGTTTGATGTGATACTTTTAAGAATCTATAAGATAGATGTTAATTAATAGGTATATACCGAGCTCCTTATGGAGTTGAAAATTAAAATGTATTGTGTATGTTACAATAGCCAAGGCACTGGTAGAGGCTTACCTGGAGTATTACTATTCTGGGAAATTCAGTTCAGTTGTGCATAGTTCCCAGACTTGGACTCGGCGCGGACTTGGCGAGGCAGACCCGACTCGGGTCTTGGCAAAAACTTGGCAGGTCTCAACAAAAAATCAGCAAGACTCGGCAAAAACTAGGTTTCTAGGGAGTCTTGCCTAGGCCAAGTTTCTAGAGAGTCCTGGGCCTCTGGGACTTGGCCAGGGTCACTCTACTCGGAACTTGCCAGGACTCGGAGAGTCGTGGAGAGTCCAGAAACTAGGCAGTTGTGTGCCTAGAAATATTTTAATGTGAATCAACTTTGACTGCTGCAATTTTTACTATTAACATATACTGTTCCATCCAGGTGATGTCCTTTAAGCAGAATAGTATGTGGTGTGCTTGGATTCTGCTTACAAGAGTTTATGTTTCTGCTCAAATGCAGTAGTATTACGGTGTGCATGGTTTCACATGTCAGGAATTTTGGCTGTTGCATCCCTTGAAAATAGTGGCTGCATATCGGTTTCCAAACATTAAATTTAAAATTTAAATGATATTGCTGAGTACAGGTAGTTGCTGTTGGTTTCGTTCAGGATATTTATTTTCACTGAGGTGTGGCTTGTGTTTGAGTCTGCTGTTTATCCCTCTCCATTCAAATTACCAGATATTTTAATGTGCCCTGTTGCATCAGTATCTAAACATTAAAATTTAAAATTTAAATGATATTGCTGAGTACAGGTAGTTGCTGTTGGTTTCCTTCAGGATGTTTATTTTCACTGAGGTGTGGCTTGTGTTTCAGTCTGCTGTTTATCCCTCTCCATTCAAATTACCAGATATTTTAATGTGCCCTGTTGCATCAGTATCCATATCTATATACCTGTAAGACTATCTGATACTCACATTTATGTATGTATGTAATGCATGAAAACTTTTGTGTTGCATTTTGTACCAGGTTGTAATTGTGTCTTGTCTAGGCCCTATCTGGATAGGCACATCCATGTCAGAGTTGTATATAATCACTGGTATATTTTATTGAAAATTATGGATGGCACTATAAAGATGGCACAAATCAGCTTAAAAGTTCTTAGTGTTGGTTTGTCTCTCTGCAGTCGAATTAGTTTTCTCTCTTGGTTTTCTGTGATAAGTTAAATAAGAGTTCTACAGGGGCCTTCTCCTAGGAAAGGAAAACTACATATAAGAACAACTGAGTAAGCTGAAAAAGTCCAAGATATTCAAAAGGTTACATAAACAAACCATCTGGTTTGCTAGAAAGAGAACTTTACAAAAATAGCTTCACAAACTAACAATTGTTTGTTTATCTTGCTGCATGATGCTTCTGATGAATGTTCATGTTTAAAGAATGCCTTTCTCAGGCATTTAATCTTTTCTAATTAGTTTTCTTGTTTGGTTTCTGGTGGTAAATCAAAGGAGGGTTCTGTAGAGGCCTTCTCCCAGGAGAGGAAAAAACACATGGTAATGGCCAGATAAACTGGAAGAGATTGAGATATATAAAAGGTTACATAAACAAACCATCTGGTTTGCTAGAAAGAGAACCAACAAAAGTTGCAAAACGCTTTCACAAATTCACAATGGTTTTTCTTGCCACATAAGGCCTTTGAGGAATGATTATGTTTAAAGAATGTCTTTGTTGTACACGTCATATTTTCAAATAAGTTTTCTTGTTTGGTTTCTTGTGATAAGTTGAATGAGGGTTCTGTTGTGAGGTTTTCACACCATCACCCCATTGCAAATGGTGACCCCCTCTTTTTTCTTTGGCAGGAGTAATAGTCTTAGTTTGCAGCATTTTCAAGTTTCCATGTCATGGAAAGGAGTGATAGATCAAAATCAGTCAGGTCCTTAGGATTGAGTTTGGGCATGATGGGGATGGATAAGGGAGGTTGTTAGCATTCAATTTGGCCAAGTGCAACTGATAGACAAGACCCTCCCTCCCCTCTCCTTGCAATTTCCCCTTGAGAAGGCTTGGGAGAGATACAATATTGGTTAAGTTTGGGGACAGCTAAGTGTTTGAGATGGAATCCTAGAGGCAGGGCGGAATCCGCCTGCCTTTGAGGATTCAAAATCCTCTGACACCCCAAAATTCCGCCCTCTCTCTCTATAGCATAAAATCCTGCGCTGCCCTCAAATCCCACCTATGAGCAAGCCCTTGAGGTGATTAGATGAGCAAATGAACATGTTTAGAGGTCGAGATCTTAGGTAGAAAATGAAGATTAGACTCTGAAAAAGTGGAGTTTGGCATGAAATCAGACCTTAGAATGGCCTAATTCAGATTGAAATAATTATCAATCCACCTTAGAAACAAATTGGAAACTTGAGGCAATTGAAAGGATGGAGAATGACCTCGAATTGTGCTAAGGGAAGACGTCTTGAGGTAATGAAATAATCCTCAGGAGGTGGTGGAATCCGCCATCCTCCTAGGATTCTTAATCCTGGTGAGGATCAGATTTCCGCCATCTAGAGGAAGACAATTTGAGACATCTTTTTGGAGAGAAGTCATGAAGTTTGATGATGAAGTGAAGGAAGTATAAAATGAAATTTTGTTGAGGTGTTAAACTATGCAAAAATCCTCAGGTAGGGGTGGAATGCGCTCCCTACCAAGGATTTCTAATCCTCTAATATCAAGATCTCCACCCTCAAGTATGAGCAATCCAATGACCTGATTTAATCAAGTGTGAGGCAAACTTCATCAAGACAAGAGAAGATCGAGCAAAAAGGGAAGTAATGGAAAGGTTGAAGGCAAAGGGGAGTATGAAAGTTTGAATAAAGCAAAATCCTTGAGCGATGGTGGATTCCGCCAGCCCCCAAGGATTCAAAATCCTCCTTCATCCTTGAAATCCGCCTTAAATCCTTATCTCATGAAGGCCTTAAACTCACCAGCCAAACAAAATCAAATGAGGAGTAAGTAAAGACGATGAGGATGATAGAATGAGTGACTTGTCAAAATGAGGATGGAGAGGAAGTTTAATTAAATGAAGAAAGGAAAATCCTTGAGGGTGGCAGAGAATCTGCTACCCTCCAAGGAATCATTATCCTCTCTTCCCCTTGAATTCCGCCCATAGTTTAAACTCCCAAGCTTACACAAAATGAAGATCAACAGGGCACGAAATGACAATATGATTAAAAAATAAAGGATTAAGATTGATTAGACCAAATCCAATGAGGGAATAAAATTAAGTTTGAAAATTGAAAGAAAGAGGAATCCTTTGGATTCCGCCACCCTCCAAGGATTCTCAATCCTCTGAACCCCTCCAAATCTGTCATACATGAATTATGAAAACACCAATTGAACTTGTGCAATGAGGAGGAAAGGATGATTGAAATTGGACAAATGGAAATGGGATTGACAAATTGAGAGGCCACCAAATGCAAGAAGGATTGAAATTGAGTTTGAAAAGTGAAAAGGAAAATCCTTGAGGGATGGCAAATTCCACCCCCCCCAAGGATTCAAAATCCTTGAACATTCCCAAATTCCGCCTTAGTTTGTTGGGGCTAAAATGCTTATCTTTGGTTACCAAGTTCGCATGAAATGATGGAAGAAAACAATGAGCAATAATTGACATTAGATTTTGAAGGTTGAGATTGGAGTTTGGAGGGATGGTGGATTCCGCCATCCCCCAAGGACTAATAGTCCTCTAAGATGCTTAAATTCCACCTAGAAGTGGAGAAGACCGATGGAAAGATAGAAGGTGCAATTTGTCGAATGTTTATTGATGAGACACACCTTTGATCCCTCCTTAACAAGCCGGCTTGCATGGGATAAAATGAAACTGATTAAATAAAATGTTTTTAATTGGCCAAAAAAAGACCAAGTCGGCCCCCTTGTATGGACATGTCCTTTCAAACTTCAAACCGCCTATATAAAGGGGGAGGCAAGAGTTCATTTTCAACATTAAATGCAAGTAAAATCCATCTCTGCTTTAAGCAGTGAACTATCATTTTTTAGGCAGCGATTGCCTCATAGAAGCAGTGAAGTATCTCCTTCTAGGCAGCAAACTATCATAAGGAGGGAGTAAATCATCTTGAGGAAGCAACAATTTCATCTTTGGTGGATAAAAAAGGCAACGATTTTGGATATCTAAGGCAGATTTTTCTCCAAAATCAGAGATAAAGGTGATAAGAAAGTGAAATCTTGGCATGACATATATTGAAAAGCTTATTTATTTGCCAGATTTTAAATGAATTCATATCAGGTTGCAAGATTAAGATCATTTTATCAATAAAATCAGAACTTTGGATTTGCGAGAGGAAAGAGAAATTCGGTCTTGAACTTGAGAAAATGCCTTTTGCCTCCTTGTTTTGATGTTGATGCTTTTGTATTTCATGAAAGCTTTCATCATTTCATGAGCTTAATGCAATTTCTCTTTTTGTTTTTGCAAGGTAACTTCAAAAAGGGAGAAGCTTGGAGAGCAAGGAGATGATGGTGAGGCCAAATTCGAGACTTAAAGGAGAAAACAAGTGGATGCTACAAGATCAAGCTTGAGCTTCAAATGAGAGGGGGGTTCAAAATCAGATTATCGAAGTACAAATTTAAGGCAAGAACAAGATGGAGTTCAAGAAAAATCAAAGGGTAAGGAGAAAGAAAAATCAGAATTTACAAGTGGAAGAAAATTATCTCCAACTTGAATTTCCTATGGAAATCCAAGTTCAATTTAAAGCATAGTTGGCAGACTTGCTGACTAATTGCTGAGTTTTTGACTTTGGCGAGTTTTTCCAAGATTAACTTGCGAGTTTGATTGGTAGAGTTTTTGTGGAAAACTCGCCGAAAACTTGGTTAGTCTGTGATAAAAACTCGCCTGCAGCTAGATATTGGCCGCTAAAGGCAAAAAACAGCCCAGTTTTAATCATTTTTGTTTTGAGCATTTTTGTTTGGCTATGAGGGAAGAAAAGAGGCTTCCAAGTTGTAGCTGATTGCAATCGGTTAGAAGCGGAATGTTGATTTGACAAGTTCGATAGAAAAACTCGGTCGTTGCTGTGCATAACTACATAAAGCAAAAAAAGCGGCACAATCAAGTTCATTTTTATAATGAGAGGGGGAAAAATAGCTCCCGACACCTTTGTAAAACTATAAAAGTAATTTTTGGCTTCGTGGGGCGTTGCCCCTCGACTCTGCCATGTCTCGAGACAGGGAGTGCACAAGGGGCGTTGCCCCTTGACCCCATCTTGGGGGTGCTGCCCCCACACCCTCATTGAAGAAATCTAGGGGGAAACCACGCCAATAGAAGTGGGAAAAAATTAACCTCTGAGTCTGATTAGGCTCCATATAACAACACAGTCATGCCCAGTGCAGCCTTCTAGGACTAGACCCTCTAGTTGTACCTCTCCCTTGGTTTTTACTAGAGTTGGGAAGAGGAAGATGTATTTGTAAATTTGTAATGATGTATTTACTTTTAGTTCTAAAGAAACTATTTACTATTTTGCTTAAGCCATCAGCATTCCTCATGAGAATGTGATTTTGTACCAACTTTGCATTTAAATATATCTAGACTTAGCTTGTTTCTTTTGTGTTCTAATTAAATTTAAGCAGTTTTTTCAGTTCCTGAGTTTTTTGCTAAGTTTTTTCGAAAACTGGCCGAGTTTTTCTTGATTTTTTTTTCAAGCCTTGGTGATTTTTTGCCGAGTCCGAGTTTTCCAACTATGGTTTAAAGGGTCCAACTACATTTAGGATTTCATCACTTCAAGGAGATCAAGGTCAAGGCATAAAAAGAGATATCAAGTTTGCAAGAACAATCAAGTTTAAATCATGGCAATGAGAAAATTTCCAAGAACAAGGATGGAGAAGATTTGAGAAGATGAAGCAATTTGGGAATATGTCATAACAATCAAAGGCTTGATAATATTGAGTAACAAGAGATATTTTCTCATCACCAAAGGATTGATCAAGTCTACAAGATAAGGATGTTGAGGTGGCGCCCACTTTCTTTCAACCAATCAGAAAGTTCCAGTCACACGTATTCAAGCACATTCAATTATATTATGCCAAGTGTACAATTTTTTCATTTGCTCTCAAAAGCATTGTAATTTTCTTATTGGCCCATAGGGTGGTGCCTTCATGTAATTGGGTGATAGGGTGGCAACCTAATTAGGGTTTGTAATGGATCAATCTTGGCCCTTGATTTAGATTGATCTTGGCCCTTCATTGTAATTAAGCAACTATAAAAGGCCAAGGCCTCCTTATTTTTAAAGGGTTAGACGTTAAGATTAGGAGATTAGAGTAGAGGAGGAGACTTGTTGAAATTGTTGCCATAATGCTATCAAAGTAATTGTTGATTCTTTGTTGGTCTTCATGGTGGATTACTTGTGTTGCTTTGGAGTATTGCATGGTTTCTTAAATTCCTCATTTAAGATATTATTTCATGTTAAGTAGAAGTAGAAGTAGATGAGTGGAAGATATTGTTGAATGATGATTAGTGGTGAAGCTAGTGTCCATACCTTTTGGCACTTGCTGATTGTAAGCAACATTGCAAGGTTAGTTTGGGCCTAAATTGCAAGTGTTTAACTTCTATTGGAGATGTTCATTTAGATTGCACCTTCATAGGGTATTTGGATGAATATTGACAATGTGAAAATCATTTTTGCATCCATAGAAGATAGCACCCTCCTATGCCTAGTTGATACGGTGAAGCAAGGATTGGTTAGAGGTTCACCCCATCATCAATATTATCCTACATTCTTAGAGTTAGATAGAATTTCTAAACCCTTATCTCTTTGGAGTTTATTTGGTTGGAAGTGATTGATGTTGTTAAGGTGGTTGATATCTATTAAATGAACAATGTAAGTCCCTTTGTGATAAACAACATATCACATCATAAAACTGAGTGAAAGTCCATCATAAGAAGGAACCTTGAGGTTGTCTGATTTGATCACACAATCCATCTACATTGTTGAGCATATGAGCATCCTTATTCAAGAGAGAGTTGGAGATTTGGTGTTTCATCTTGAAATAGTAAGTATTCAATTCTGTATGTTGTAGTGGAACAAAACTCACATCAACAGGTTCTATAGGCGCCAGTGAAACCCGGGGATGCGCACCTGACCCAAAACTTAGGAGTACCCGGTGTGGGGACGCCCCTGGGATGGGTGCTTGAGTACCCAAGTACCCTTGTTGCCGCCCAAGCATCGTCGCACCCCGACCGCACCCGCTGCCGCATCGCTTGGGTGCTTGGGGACATCTAGGGTGCTTGGGTGATTGGGTTCTTGGGGACGTCAAGGGTATTTGGGTGCTTGGGTGCTTCATCCACTCTGTTAAGAGGAATAAACTTACCTCTAAGAGAGCAGAGAAGTGCGTGTACAAAGAGAGCCCAACAACACGATGGGATGTAGAGCCAGAGGATCCATCTCAGATTGATGAGGACGAGATTGCAGCAGAAATAGATGTAGGGTTGCTTGGTGTTCCCTTGGCAAAACTTGAGCGTGAGGAGTCCAGTAGTTCCAATGATGAGGACTTTGGCTTGGGGGATGATTAGAGTCCTCCCATCACTATATTTTGTCATTTTGACATGATTTTGTACTCATTTTGATATTGATCATGATTCATATCATGCATGATGCTACTCATTGTAATCATCTTTATGATATGATTGATATTTGATAGAACTAATATAAACCCTATTTGCTGATAATTTGAATTTCTATTTGAATTTTGATTTTTGAATGTTACTATTGGTATGTACTATGTTAAATGTTCAATGGTTCTGGTTCGTGTTGCAATTTTGCTATGTTCAAGTATTTCAATTTGGAATGTTATATTGAAACATCATTTCATAACTAGCATTTCAAGTTCTATATGTATAGTATGCAGCACCCCTCCTCTCCCCCCCAGCCCCCTGCCGCCTTCCCCCCGCCGTCCCCAAATTGAGGCCCTTTTTTTTCTTGTCCTGGAAACTCGTCCCGACGTCCCCCTGTCCTGGTGTTACACTGATAGGCGCCCTCTCCTAGGAAGTAAAAACTACACATAGTAATGACTGAATAAACTGGAAGAGACCGAGATGTTTAAAAGGTTACATAAACAAACCATCTGGTTTGCTAGAAAGAGAACTAACAAAAAATACAAAATAGTTTCACAAACTAACCAACAATTCTTGCCTCCCTGCCCATCCGGCCTGCCCCATTGGTCAACTGAGGTAGAGGGTTTTAGAGCCACATCATCTTAACAACCTCAAGACATCTGGCTCCAAGAAAGATCTACAAACATTTCTTGACATCCCACTTTTCGAAATAGAGGGAAGGTGGTAGGTACAACAAACTTCCAGACTTCCCTACCTCATTGCCACCACTCACAAATTTTCCAAACATAATGCCTAGTCTTGACCATACAAGTCCAAATCTGCATCCTTATTCAACAGGGCCTTTGTTAAAACTTGCAACTACTCCATATCCTGTTGGAGGCAAGCTGTCATAATAGACCTGGCAAAGACACCATCCTCAAGATTGTCTCCCAACAAAATGATATCATCATTTGGGAGGATTGCTGAGAATCCATTCACTAGCCAATAAATAAGACACCCATGCTTGCAATTTTTGGATGAAATCCCTAGTTATAGACCTCGTAAAAATAATTATCAATCCCATCTTTCCCAGCACCTCTTCACAAACTTCAGTCATGATTCTTAAATACTAGAATTCCTCCTTGAGTGGTGGCAGAGATTGAGCTGCTACAAGGAAAATTCCTGGATGAATGCACTCTCTTTGTGGTGGTGTGAGCAACCAACAGAACCTCCACAAAGAAAACAACAAAACCACCACAAAGAATGCCTATGAAAAGGGACAGTTGAGAATGCTTTGAAAAAGGGGAAAGGAGTCGAGGTTTAATGTGAAGAGGCACACAAGTGAAGAGAGGTTGTGTATGCAGGCACAAGATATCATGTGTGGAAGACTTGAGCTAATCAAGGCATATATCCCAATCGGCAATCTATCACAAACCATATTTAATCTGTTCATGCTAAAACCTTGGAGGTGATCAAAAGCTGGAAAATAATAAAATATGATTAATTTCCCACACGTATTGTTTTTCCTGATACATGCATTAAATTCCATTCACTTGGATCATCACTAAAATTGGCTGCAAAGGGAGGTTGGCGTACCCACACGTTAGTCAATGTATCTGGAACCATATTGCATTCCTGATAGCATCGACTAAAACCAGCTAAATAAAATTTTATACACAAGATCTGGGCTTCATCTAAGATGCTGTTTGATCTCCAATACTCTAATTGGTTCTTCAAGCCATTGATCACTAAAAAGGATCCCCTTTTAACTGTAACTCTTTTAAGCTGAGACACAGCATCCATTTTGATCTCTCCTGGACAGCCAAAGCTTTTGCTTCAATGCTAGATTTAGAACCTTAAAAAATAGAAGCTCCTTTAACAATAGAAGATGAATGAAACACTACACCCTCTCCCACTAGCCCTGGTTACCTTTAGCTGCACCATCAAAATTCATTTTATAAAAATGATTTTTATGAAGTAATTCTGCTTTCAGATTTTATTAATTACGGGAAGATTTGTTTTATTTGGTGTCGTCTTATTGCACAAATTACATGAAGTGCAGGGTATGTTAGATCTTGTTCTTCCTGCCTGTGCATTGAGATTTATTTGATTGTGTCTGAGTTAATTTTAGTGATTATTTTAATGCAATAATAGCCTAGCATGAGTTAACCCGCCTGTTAAAAATATACAATTCAATATTACTAAAATCCTTTTTGTAACCCTCGAAAGTAACTTGACATTTCACCTTCCAAAGGATATAAAAAACACAAAATTGGATAACCTACCAATGTATCAACATAGACTGCCTTCAAAACCAAGGATTTTGAGACAGCTAATTGTTAGTGACCACAAACAAAAGATATTTGGAAGGCAATTATAATCCCAAACCACAACTACTTGGAATGCTTACAACCCACAAACATGGCCAAGGTTCTTTTGTATGGAACATTTAACACTCACAACATTATAATGCTTGCAGCCAAAAACTCTGAGCATAAAGGCATTTGAGTAGACTATATGATATAGATCCTTCTTGCCTAGCATTTCTCATTTTAGTTTGTTTCCCACCTGGCATTCTTCCTTAGTTTCTGTACATTGGCTGAGAATAGGAAGGCATAGGAGTTGTCATCCTAGCAGCGAGACAAAATTTTTTCAATGATATCCAAGCTTTGATTGTGCTTTGTAATCTGTTTCTGCAGATAGTGAATTATAGGATAGCAACATCAGATATAATATTGGTTCCATTGCATCCTTAGATTACAATGACATAATATGTGTGGGATGTTGAGAGAGATAATAGTTGCTTCTATTTATGGCCAATTGAACCTCTTGGTTATTGTCTTCTAAGGATGTGCCAATGTCATGTCCTCTGTACAGTTAGTTTTCTTTCTAATATATTGTGTGTTACTCCATTGTTCAATGGCAGTGTATTATGTTAATTTTTTAGGGAACCTATGTTGGCCACTTGCATTAGTACAACAAAGTTTCAATATCCACCACAAAACTTCGTGGTTTTCAAATGACAAATGAATACCCCCAACTAATGAAAAGTAGAGATTTAGTTCCCTTATCTATCAACTACATGCTGCTTGCAAGTTTTGATGCTTACAGTTACATTTGTTAATCCAAAGAGATGGTAGAGGTTTGAGTTCAAGAGCATTGGTTATATGTATTGAGAAGCTGTTCTCAAATTTAGCAGCATGACCTTTTCTTCTGTCTGCCGTGAACCATTATGGGTTTTGAGCTATGAATTCCATTGTGTCACTTGTTAAGATCTTTAATCAGGTTCCATAGTTAGGAAAATACTAAGGCTGCTTTCTCTTTTTGAGTTCTTCTGAGTTTGGTCATTTTATAGGAGTTTCTGTATTATTGATGGAATTAATTTTTCATCCCACACTAGAAATCTTTCGAGGCAACTGATATTTTGTTTTGCTAAACAATAAAGTTGTTTTTCTGTTTTTTTAATGGTTGGGATAAACTAATGCAGACCTTAATGTATAAATAACACAGGTATTGTTACCAAAGAAGTTAATTTGAAAGTAGTATGCAGCATTCTATATTCCAGATAAACTTTGTCTGGCATAATAATTTAGTTTGTTTTCTGCCACAGTAAAAAAACCTTGGAAGACTGCAGATGCTAGGCTTGTGCTCAAAGATGGTTCTGTATGGAGGGCCAAGTCATTTGGTGCTTCAGGAACACAAGTTGGTGAAGTTGTGTTCAATACATCCTTAACTGGGTATGCGCCTTGCCTTCAACATTTTGCTTTTTCAATAGTGTCATCTTTGAACTGTATCGCTCATTAGTTTTCTATTTATTCATTCTTTGTATGCCCATCTTATGAACTATTATTTGTTAGGAATAAAATTAGAACATTGGAACAATGATCCTTGTTGCATGGGGTGTAAAGAAAATTATGGTTTCTTAACTTATGTCCTGAATAAACAGTGTTATGCAATTCTATATAACTGTGCTGTTTGTGTCAAGGTTGAAAAAAATGCAATGATTTCTCTTTTAAAACTTAGTCAAATTCAAAGGTTTTGATGCTATTTGTATACTGAAAATAAGATTAATGAAAAATGCAAATGACCATTTGAGGGATATTTTGTTTGAAAAAATTCTATTTGTGTCAGGCTGAATGACAGTAGAATTGGTATCTATGTATGGTTAGATCAGGAATAACAAAGATTCCAGATCAAACAAAGGTTTCAGTGAGAGTAGAATAATCATAGCAAAAATAGAAGTTTGTTGCATTTTTTAAATTCGTTAACAACTTTATAATCATGTCATACAAGTGAATTACTACTATACTTAGCTATAATTAGGCTGAGCAACCGATAAGCTTCTATTTAGGCAGGCTAACAATAGTGTTACCTGGTCCTCCTCCCCAATCCAGTTCGAACCGAGTCCAGGTTTGGGGCCAGTACGCCACTGGTTTGGTCATTCTGTCAATCACCTTTGAAATTGCAGCACCTCCCGTCAATCACCTTTGATTTTGTGGGGTATCATTTGACTTTGCAATCATTTCATAAAAATTGTGACTAATGAAATTAATTATTTATATTAATATTAATTTTAAGCTATGTTATATTTATATATTTATATTAATAATATTTATGTTTCATATATTATAGTTATTTTGTATACATTTATATTTTATTATAATAACTTTTATATTTCATATATTACATTTATATATTTTATATTAATATATTTTTATATTTCAGTTATTAGAGTTATACATTTATATTTTATATTAATATTTTTTTATATCTCATATATATACATGTATATGTATGTATATGTGTGTGTGTGTAGTATGTATACACGCACACACACACACATACATATATACATACACACGCACACACACACACACACACATATGTATGTATGAACGAACCCAAGCCCCCAATTTTTTTTTGCCAAACTGTAATGTCCCCTTCTCTGTGCTAGGTCATTTTGGCGTTCGTTTAGTCTATCTTCCCATCGAGATAGGCTAAAGGCTTTCTTCAGAGGATGCCAGCCAGTCACAGGCTTCAGCAGGCGAATATTTATTTATTTGGGATCCCTTTTCTATAGTTAAGTCACTTTATTTTATAAAGTGAAGTTATAAAAAGTCACTTTATGTCTTAAGTCGCTTTTTATTAAAAGTAACTTAAAGTGACTTTAAGTGAGCAAACTTTATCCCACATTGCCTAGTTTTTTGTGCCTTCCCTCACTTCGAGGTTATAAAAGCGTAAAGTATGCCTTGGGATGAGTACCATGAGATTTTATAAACAAGAAAACAAATAGGTTGCTTATGTGACTGGTTATATTTCCGAGGACACAAACCCTTTGGAAATCGTGAGAGGTTGGATGTAGCCCCAACACCTCATTTAATGGTGAGATCATACAGATTTCATGTTTGAGCGCAAAGTATTGGTAAGAAAGAAGATTTCTCATAACCAGCTTCATTTCTAGATTAAAAGTAGTTGCTTGTAAACTCAGTCCGAGCCAAGTATTGGCATCACAACAAATAAGAGGGAAGTGTAAGTGTGGTTACTCCAGTTGGTTGCTTGTTTAATACCAACGTCTGGTGCTGGGTATTTAATGAGGTTTGGCATTCCATAAACAAGCCAAGTCTTTGGATAAAATACTTACTGTATGCGAGTTGGGGGTTCCCATACCATAGCGTGTTTGTATTTGAATGCTCACCCTGAGACACGACAGCATGGTTAAGAGACCCCGGTGTATGTAGTGTCGGTGACTGTTACGCAAGCTGGGCATCACGTGAACGACATCAGAAGGTGTCACCGTGGTTGCGGATAGGGGAAGTAAGCTCACGCGCTGTGCGCTTTGAGCTAGCTCGTTTCGGTGGCTGTATATGCGGTAG
The DNA here is from genome assembly GCA_027943335.1 of Chamaecyparis obtusa. Classification (NCBI taxonomy): domain Eukaryota; kingdom Viridiplantae; phylum Streptophyta; class Pinopsida; order Cupressales; family Cupressaceae; genus Chamaecyparis; species Chamaecyparis obtusa. The sequence goes on along the minus strand of BSBK01002890.1, from coordinate 550,910 downwards.
GAGAGACCGCTGTTGGTAATGGCAGGATGTTTGACAGTAAGAATCCCTAACTGTAGGATACTACACGCATTGTGTTACACAGCAGTAGGGTTGTTTTGATCCTTATGCGGGTGAAAGAAGCAGTGTGTTTACCATCAGCAACACCTGTTACAACCACGTCCGAAAGGTGGAATAGAGACGACAACTGGTATCAGAGGTCGTTAGCCCAAGACCTCAACTCGTTCCTGGAAGCTCTCATGCAAGGCCGGGAATATATCTCCACACGCAGAGACTGAACCAGGTCAGGGGATCCATCTCTTTCTCATTTTGTAATGAATATAAGAAATAAATCTGATACTCTTTTACGTGCTACAAGTGGTGTTATTTAATAGTTGTCTTGGACATTAGAATGTACATTGTTGAATATTTGGAATACAAAACTCTCTTGTTTAAACTGAAACCATTCATGCGACAACCGTGAGACATTGTAAACACATTTTTTGGCAAACATCTTCAGTAAAGCATCCAGTAATTTATTCAGTTCATGCAGTCTATTTTCATAATAACTATAGTCGGGTGGTTCTGAATTCATGTTTTAAATAAGTTAGAATATTACAGTGGTATCAGAGCCTTCGGTCTTGCCAGCCTAGTGGGCTAGTTTTCAGCTTATAGCAATGTTGGGTAGGCATGCATAGCAGGCACAAACAATACAATTTTAGACACAACAGAATTGAACAGGGACAACCAGAGTCTTCAGTACAGGTTGATATAGAGGATAGTCATACAAAGGCAAACGAGGAGATTGTATTTGAACAAGGCACTCGGGGTACAGGCATGGCTGAGGATACAGATAGAGAGGCCAGGGAGACATTGAGGGCCATACGTGATGGACAGGATCACATTGCTGATGTGTTACATCAGCTTACATGGGTTATTCAGTGGTTGATAGTAGCACCCAGGACACCCCAGAGCGATCACAAGGGTGGTAGCAGTATAGCAGGATCACCTAGGGCAGCCAAAGCACCTACCCGTACTTCAGATAGGCCCCTTATGCCTACCTTCATAGAAAATAATGCAGAGGAAGAGGTAGCACAAGTGGAGGTAGCAGTCGTTCTTCCCGACAATGTTTTGGCCATGCACGATGAGTGGGATATGCTACTTGATAGAGTCAAGGCTGATTTGACCTTTGTTAAGTATATGGCTCAGAAGAGAGAATTTGGCAGGGCCCAGCAGGATAGGAGACCTAGGGGTCAGAATAGGGATTTAAAACACGCAATGAATAAATCACCCCTTCCTACTTTTGATGGCAGTGGTAAGACATCTGCGAAAGCTTGGAATCACAAGCTAGACACCTTTTTGACCCTCAAACCCATGTTAGAAACAAAGGCTATTAAGTTTGTGACCATGCATTTAGAGGGAGCAGCATATGACTGGTGACATCATGGCCTTGTCACCCAGGATCACGGGTTGATTACGTCTTATGAGACTTTCAGCACGAAGTTGATTACCCGTTTTGACAGGAAAGATATTGAGGTCTATTACAGGGAGTTAGCCCAGCTGAGACAGAGTGGGTCTTTGGACCACTACATTGACGAGTTTTAGAGGATCTCCATTATGGTCCTTGATATGTCTGAGAGGAGGAAGGTAATGCTATTCATTGAGGGCCTACAGGATAGATTCAGAGGATTGGTTAGAGTCCTCAAGCCGAGTACATTGGATGACACTATTAAGTTAGCACACCCCCTAGACTGGATTTCGAGACAAGAAATGAGCTGAGAAGGAAGAAATTGTGCTTCAAATGTAGAAAGCCTTGGACTCCAAACCACAGGTGCCTTAGAAAAGGCAAGATACATTACATTGAGGTGGTTTCCAATGGTGAATGCGAGCAGTTGGAGGGCAATGATGTTGAGGACAGCGATGAGGAGACTCAAGAAGAGCATTCAGCAGAGGGAAGTTCCCCATGAGCAGTTCTCAGGTATCCCCACATGTCACCCATTTCGTCTTAAGGGAGTGGTTAGAGGACAACGGATCATTTACCTCCTAGACACAGGTGCTACACATAATTTTATCAGCATAGGTATGGTTTTCAGGTAGACAACATTTCCGAGTTTGAGGTAAAGGTTGCCGGGGGAGATCTATTGAGCTGCATAGGGAAGATTTCAGGACTCCCGATTCACTTTGGGGATTATCTCCTAGAGGCTGATTTCTACGTCATTGAATTGGATAGTCTTGATGCCATTTTGGGCATGCAGTGGTTACAGACCCTGGGGAGATACACTATTGATCATAAGTTGAAATAGTTAGAGTTTATGCAGGGTGATCAGTTGATTGTGCTTAAGGCCATGCCAGATGGTGGATCACGGTTGGTTTCGGCTCACAGGATGGAGGCCATCATGAGACACAACGATATGGAGTGGGCAGCCCAGTGTTTCATATCCTCTAAACCCACGCTAGATTCAGGGCAGTGGGTTCACACCGATATTTAGGATGTGCTTGATAAGCACAAGCGGGTTTTTTAGGACATCCCTCCAGGTATACCTCCAGACAGGGGCTTTGAGCACATCATTGAGTTGGAGGAGGGCGCCAAGCCCGTGATCACTACCCCTTATCGTCATCCTAGGCACTATAAGGAAGAAATTGAGAAGACGATTAAGGAGCTTTTAGATATGGGGCACATCAGACCCAGTTCCAATCCCTTTGCTTCTTTAGTGGTTTTGGTGAAGAAGAAGGATGGTACCCTTCGCATGTGTATTGATTACTGTGCACTGAACAAGAGGACCATCAAGAACATGTATCCCATCCCCCAAATTGATGAGTTGTTAGATGAGTTGCATGTGGCAATATATTTTTTGAAGATAGATCTTCGATCGGGGTACCATCAGATACGTGTCTGAGAGGAGGATGTTCATAAGACAACATTCAGATGTCACTACGGGCACTATGAGTTTCTAGTGATGCCATTTGGGCTCACTAACGCACCTGCTACATTTCAGTCTTGTATGAATCACATATACAAAAAGCAGTTGTGCAAGAGCGTCTTGGTATTCTTTGATGACATTTTGGTCTTCAGCAAGCTGTGGGAAGAACACTTACAACACTTGGATGAGATTCTTAGCATCATGGAGAGTCAGTCTTTGTTTGTGGAAGAATCCAAGTGCGAGTTTGGGTTGACTAAGATTCTCTACTTGGGGCATGTGATAGGGGTCGGTGGAGTTAAGGTACACCAGGAGAAAATTCAGGCAATTCGAGATTGGCCACCACCGAGGAATGTGTCAGATTTGAGGGGGTACCTTGGATTGTATTCTTATTATAGGAGGTTCGTTAAGGGATTCTCTCAGACAGTAGCTCCCCTCACCGATCTTACTCAGAAAGGGGCTTTTAGGTGGACAGATGAGGCAAAGCTGGTCTTTGATAGATTCAAGACAGTCATGAGTACTTGTCTGGTTCTAGCACTTCTGGACTTCTCTCGTTCTTTTTGTTCTAGAGTGTGATGCTTCGGGGAATGGGATTGGTGCAGTTTTGATGTAGGACAGACATCCCATAGCATTCGAGAGCAGGAAGCTTAAGGACAGTAAGAGATTGTATTCCACTTATGACAAGGAGATGCTTGCCATTATGCATACTTTGGCTAAATTCAGACAATATCTAGTGGATGGCAAGTTTACAATTAAGACAAATCACAATAGCTTGTGCTACTTCCCGGAACAGAAAGAGTTGAACGAAAGACAACAAAAATGGTTCAGTAAAATTCAAGCATACGATTTTGACATTATGTTAAAGGGAAAAATAACATTGTGGCTGATGCACTTTCTAGGAAGTCCCCAGTAGCGGTTTGTTGTGTTTTATTAGAGATCTCCGTTGATTGGAAATCTCATTTGTTGGTTGAGTCTTCTAAGAATACTCAAGCTTGTTAGATTTTGGATGGCCAGCTTCCGGATAATAGGTACAAGGTAGTTGATGACATTATTTTCTACAAGGATAGAATCTACCTAGTGCCAAGTTCTAAGCTTAAGGCTAAGATAATGAAGACTGTTCATGATGCGCCCACAACAGGACATCCGGGGTTTTTCAAAACTTATAGGCAGGTCAAAGAGGTTCTCATGGAAGGGCCTCAAGGATGATGTCCTTCAGCATGTCAGAGAGTGCCAGACTTGTCAGCAGAACAAGTCCGAGCATGAGCATCTGACCGGGTTATTGCAGCCCCTTCCCATTCCAACCCAAAAGTGGGAGGCTATTTTGATGGACTTTATTAGTGGTTTGCCGAGAGTGTAGGGCAGGGACAACATCTTTGTGGTGGTAGACAAACTTACAAAGTTCACTCATTTCTTTGCTATCGCAGCAGATTGGTCAGCTTCGTAGGTAGCTGAGTTATTCTTTTGAGAGATTTTTAGGTTGCATGGTCTCCCCAAGACCATTGTGAGCGACAGAGACAGTAAGTTCCTCAACACCTTCTGGCAGGAGTTGTTCAGATTGACAGGCACTGAGTTGACTCTTAGTACCAGTTACCACCCACAGATAGATGGCCAGACATAGATTGTGAACAAATGGGTGGAAGGCTATCTTTAGAATTATGTAGCGGGACAACATAGAGCATGGGTTCGATGGTTGTATTTGGGGGAGTTTTGCTACAACTCCACCTATCACATGACTATTGGCATGTCACCATTTCGGGCTCTCTATGGCAGCAAGCCACTATCTTTTATAGCATTGGCTCTACAGGACAACAGGGCTCCGATTGCGAGAGACTGGCTACAAGATCATCAAGATATTCTTAGATGTCTCAGGGAGAACATTCAGAGGGCACAGTTTCAACAAAAGATGTATGCTGATCGACATAGGACAGAGCGGAGCTTTGAGGTAGGGGATATGGTTTACCTTCGTCTTCAGCCATACAGACAGAGTTTGTTGAAGAAGAGTGGGTTAGAGAAGCTCAAGCCCCGATTTTATGGTTCCTATCGCATCTCTAGGAGGGTTGGCGAGGTAGCTTATGAGCTCGAGCTTTCGACAGACAGTAGGATTCATAACGTATTTCACGTATCTTGCCTCAAGAAGGCGATTGGGTAGTAGATAGTTCCTTTAGTTGGATTACCCTTGATTGACGAGGAAGGTAAATTGGTTTTGGTTCCAGGTGAGGTGATTGAGGTTAGGGAAAGGAAACTGCAGAACAGGGCTATTAGAGAGTATTTGATTCGATGGAAGGACTTACCTATCGAGGATGCCACTTGGGAGGGTGAGTCTATTCTGTAGCATCCTGCGTTGAGATTGCTTGAGGGCAAGCAATCCCGGGAAGGGAGGACTGTAATGTCCCCTTCTCCGTGCTAGGTCATTTTGGCGTTCGTTTAGTCTATCTTCCCATCCGGATAAGCCAAAGGCTTTCTTCAGAGGATGCCAGCCAGTCACAAGCTTCGGTAGGCAAATATTTATTTATTTGGGATCCCTTTTCTATAGTTAAGTCACCTTATTTTATAAAGTGAAGTGAAAAGTCACTTTATGTCTTAAGTCGCTTTTTAGTTTTTATTAAAAGTAACTTAAAGTGACTTTAAGTGAGCGAACTTTATCCCACATTGCCTAGTTTTTTGTGCCTTCCCTCACTTCGAGGTTATAAAAGCGTAAAGTACGCCTTGGGACGAGTACCATGAGATTTTATAAACAAGAAAACAAACAGGTTGCTTATGTGACTGGTTATATTTCTGAGGATGCAAACCCTTTGGAAATCGTGAGAGGTTGGACGTAGCCCCAGCACCTCATTTAATGGTGAGATCATACAGATTTCTCATTTGAGCTCAACGTATTGGTAAGAAAGAAGATTTCTCATAACCAGCTTCATTTCCAGATTAAAAGTAGTTGCTTGTAAACTCAGTTCAAGCCAAGTATTGGCATCACAGCAAATAAGAGGGAAGTATAAGAGTGGTTACTCCAATTGGTTGCTTGTTTAATACCAGCGTCTGGTGCTGGGTATTTAATGAGGTTCGACACTGCATAGATAGGCCGAGTCTTTGGATAAAATACTTACTGTACGCAAGTTGGGGGTTCCCATACCATAGCGTGTTTGTATTTGAATGAACACCCTGAGACACAGCAGCATGGTTAAGAGACCCCGGTGTATGTAGTGTCGGTGACTGTTACGCGAGCTGGGCATCACGTGAACTGCAGCAGAAGGTGTCACCATGGTTGCGGATAGGGGAAGTAAGCTCACGCGCTGCGCGCTTTGAGCTAGCTCGTTTCAGTGGCTGTATACGCGGTAGGAGAGACTGCTGTTGGTACTGGCGGATGTTTGACAGTAAGAATCCCTAGACTGCAGGATACTACACGCATTGTGTTACACAGCGGCAGGGTCGTTTTGATCCTTACGCGGGTGAAAGAAGCAGTGTGTTTACCATCAGCAACACCTGTTACAACCACGTCCGGAAGGTGGAACAGAGACGGCAACTGGTATCAGAGATCGTTAGCCCAAGACCTCAGCTCGTTCCTGGAAGCTCTCACACAGGGCCGGGAATATATCTCCACACGCAGAGACTGAACCAGGTCGGGAGATCCATCTCTTTCTCATTTTGTAATGAATATAAGAAATAAATCTGATACTGTTTTACGTGCTGCAAGTGGTGTTATTTAATAGTTGTCTTGGACATTAGAATGTACATTGTTGAATATTTGGAATACAAAACTCTCTTGTTTAAACTGAAACCATTCATGCAACAACCGTGAGACATTGTGAACACATTTTTTGGCAAACATCTTCAGTAAAGCATCCAGTAATTTATTCAGTTCAGGCAGTCTATTTTCATAATACCTACAGTCGGGTGTTTCTGACTTCATTTTTTAAATAAGTTAGAATATTTTACAAACCTGTGAACTGAATCCTCAAACCTGAACCAAGATCGGCAAACTTGAGAGACAAAGAAAAATATTAATTTCTATATTTGACCAGATTAGGTCAATGGGACTTGGAAGTACAACTACAAACACCAGCTAGAGGAAGCGAAAAAGAGGCTCCAAGGAAGCTACAAGCTAAAATGTAATTAAAGGCAAAACCAAAGCGTAAAGACATTCTAATGAACAAGAAAAAGGAGAGTAACCCAAAGTGGGGAATTCAAGTCCTACTAGAAAAGAAAGAACTTGTGAGACTGCCAACATGACTAAAAATAGTCTATAAGCAGTCCAAATATCCAAGTGAACAACTCATTGCTAGAGTAAATAGAGTCGAGGACACCAGAACCTTAGAATAAGTAAGTTGGGTCTACTTTGTATCACTAGAAGGGAAGTCACCTTGTTAATTGTGAAGGCATTTTACAAGAATCGATGATGTCTCCTGTTGAAGGCCCTGGGCTAAGAGGTCCTTATTGGATGGTCCTGGAGGCATGTGAAGAGTGTTACCCTAGAACTCACTTAAAAGCTCTTTCAACATTGATGGTTTAAGACCCACCACCACTGAATATACAGTTGGAAGTGGGAAAGAATTTGGTGATGTAGATCAGAATAGAGACCCTATTGGGAGTGAGACACTACAGGAGTATTTTGTCTTGCAGGAGAAAGGTGTGGTTCACTGATCCAGTTATATGATGAATTTCATTTTCTTGCTGATTTGTTATCAACAGTGTGAAAATCAGTGGTATCTTGAGGGTGTCTAATTCGTCCAATGCTAGTCATATGACGGATGAACAAGGTGATCAAATGGGTGGTTCTAGAAGTCCCTTGTAAATCTTTGTGCCTGAAGGTGACAACCTTCTTCGAGAAAAGAGCCAAGCACCATTGATAGGTAGTGGAAAAAAGTAGAAATTGAGCAGCCAAAGTTTCTGTACAATCAATGGTATCTCCTCCTTATCTCATAGTAAATTGAACATGTTGAAATAAAGGTCTCCTCTGTCTTTTTTGCCTCACAAGGGCCAAAATAGCCAAATTCTTTCCTCATGTGGGATGTGATGGACTGTTTCATTCCAAAGCTAGTGGGAACACACTTGTAATTGGCTAAGTAAGAGGGATTCCCAATATGTGTGATCAATGTTGCTAAAGGTAGTCAGGCTGAATTATGATGCCTTTTGTGACTTATAAGAAATTTCGATAAAGGGCGAGGAGGAGAGATCCAAGTGAATCAGATATGTTTCTGGTAAATATCACATCTGACTACACAAATGATGACCAACTTTGAGGAAATAAAGAGGAGATCAGGGATATGGTTGGTAGAGATTTTGTTGTATTTATAAAATGAAGTCACCTTTGTATACCAACATCATTGACATCCAGTAGGACCAAAAAACAAATCCTCTCAGAAGAGCAGAATGGTGAATAGGAGTATTCACATGCCCAAATGCTGAACCCAAGGATCTTAGTCTATGAATGTGGAAAGTGAGCTTAAAAAAAGAAACCAAATGAAACTACTGGAAGGGAGTTAATCATTCCATTTTTGCCATTCTAATCCACATATAGAATAAGGATTATGGGTTTATTGGAAAATCTATTGTTTGTGTGTCAACTTGAGTAAAAAACAAGTGTTACTTGTTTAAAAAGGAAAATGTGTCATCCAAGATGACAAAAATCAAGTGGTTGTAGCTAAAGTAAATTTAGGCATTTAAAAACTAAAAAGCCTTTATTGAACCGATTGTGGCACTAGGGCTTTTGGCATTTGATGCATTCCTCTCTCAAATTGACGCTCAATTGAATATGGTCCATAGTGTTTCTATGTCTGCTATGGATGAATGTTTTTGTGTGTCACCACAGGGAAGCATTACACAGATATACTTGAGAAACATAAAGAAGGGAGAGTGAAGAAGCCAGAGTTGATGCACTTCCCTATTTGTGGACTATTTTGAGTAGTTTTTAAGGTCTGAGCAAAATAACTCATCATTTGTGCAGATGACTTCTCTATGAGAATTTTTATCTATCCACTTAAAGTTGTCACAAAATCAAAGCATTTGATGAGTTCACAGATGATGTAGAAAATAAAAGTGGTGAGAAGCTGGAAGTCCTAAGAATATATATTGCTTTATCAACAGATTTATGTGAAAAGTAACAATAAGAGTTCTCAACAAATATGTTGCAAGAAAGGAAAGAAATTTCTGTGGGGAATGTCAAGTTGATGACGAAACATCTAGTTTTCCATCACTTTGGAGGCAAGTAATTAAAAACTGTTACTTACTGGACAAATGAGAATTCAATTAAGGTTGTTAGAGATGCTGCATAGAGGTGGTAGATGGCTTGGACAAGCAAAAAGCCAATGGTTGTTTCTCTATGTACTTCCTATGCGCATGCCCCAAAAGCTCATAGGCAAAAATTCGATGATATACCCAGAAGCCAGTAGAGCAGCTGAAACACCCAGAAGCCAGTAGATCCAGGCAAAATGATATTTTGAACTCAGTGAGTAATCTAACACATGACAGTGACATGTTTGAAGATACAAAGATTTCAGTAAATGATAAATTTTCCAGAAAACAGAATGTCAAAGTGGTACTTGAAGCTTGTTTTCAAGGTAAAACTTCCAGAGCAAGAAGAGAAGAGGCAGTCAAGTTGTAAATCAGACAATTATGTTTTCATGGTTCAAGTGTTTAATGCAAATGAGCCTTACACTTTTGAGGAAGAGACTAGCAAGCAAATCAGAAAAGAAAGCTGTTAAAATCTGAACCAGAAAGATGCACAAAACAGAATCCACAAAACACAGACCGATTACCCTGGGAAAAACCCTCTTGGCAGAGGGAAACAACCCAGCCCGCGAAAATGGTACTCCTTTATTAATGTGCAAATCATTAAATACAGTACATGATAAATCCTGTGAGAAAGGTAAACAACTACAGAAAGTGATTCACAGAGATAACCCACACAAGTGGATACAATTCATAGATCGAACATGTAAGAGAAAGATGAGCTCACTTAATGAGCATCCACACGGTCACGAAGGACACTACAATCGAGCCATAAACTGATGGAGTTCGCAGGGCAAAGCAAGTGCAGTCTGCGAGCATAAAGAAGAGTTAGCTCACACATGCGAGAGCTCACATATAGAATGACTGTCAAAACATTCAGGTGCCGTGAGAGTGCACAGGAAGAGAAGTGCAGAGGTGACGACTTAGCACATACAAAGACCAGACGTCCAAGATGCTTGCGTAATGTTCACACAGTGATGACAATCTGAAAATCGCATATCATAGAAACGTCCAAAACTTACATCTCTCTATCTTACTCGTCTCGGTTACACACTTCACAGCAATGCAACTGAATGAAATCAATGCCGAATGCGAGAGAGAAGATGGTAAGAAGACAAATGCCAGGTGTGGTGACGCTTCACCTTGCCTGGCGTTACACCCGGCAAAATGAAGCGTTACCATGGTGAGTGTTACCAAAGGAGAAAAACGTCCGCGCTGATGAGCGTCTGCCAGGAGAGTGAGGCGGGAATCAAAACACGGTGGAAACAATGACTCACGCAACAGTTATGAGCCAATGCGGAGACATATATCAAATCGCAAGTCGTTGCCAGTTGTAACCGAGTTCAACCTCCAGCAACGGTTGAAGTTGTAAAGGTAGATGCGATGACATAAGAGTAATACAAATACATATACACATGATAAGAGATAAGTCTCTGTCGCTGCTACTGCTACCAGAATTCAACAGTCCCTCTTAGCAAGAGAGAGACTTCCAGATAAGTTCACCTGAACAAACGCACTCAACTGCAAGTAAACAATATCAGTAGATAGTTTCAATGAACATTGAAAATTAGTTATCATTAACTAAGGAACTTCACCATAGCTCATCCCAGAGGGTGAAAGAAAGATAATGACAAAACATACATTATAGCATAAAATCACAGCAAAGTGCTCAACATGATTATTTAAAGATCAAAAACAAAATTTAGACCCCATATAGGTGTCTCCCACCATGGCTGCATCCAGAAGGTGGGTCAAGGACTTTCACCTCAAACTTCTCCCTGAGAAGAATGTATTATCACCTTGCCTATACGTAGAGGGTGATTCCATCATGCCTACTCGCAGAGGGTGGATCAAGGGCTTTCACCTCAAACTTCTCCCAGAGAAGAATGCATTAACCACCTTGCCTACACGCAGAGGGTGGGTCAAGGGCTTTTACCTCAAACTTCTCCCAGAGAAGAATGCATATAAGAAGTAGAGCACTCCGCTTGAGGTGCCTTCTCAGCAAGAGCTTCATTTTCCACTAAACCAAGCTGTTCTCGAAAGTAACAAAACTTCACCCTTGGAAGTGGCTTGGTGAGCATGTCCGCAATTTGTTCTTCAGTAGGAATGTATTTCAGCTCAACTGCCTTTCTTTGTACCATGTCTCTCAAGTAGTGAAACTTGATCTCCACATGTTTGGACCTGTCATGGAACACTGGATTGACTGAAAATTTTATGCAGCTTTGGTTATCACACATGATAACAGAAGGCTCAAGAGGCTGTCCAAAAAATCCTCCAAGCAATTTGCGAAGCCATACAACTTCTTTGGCAGCCGTACATGCTACCACATATTTTGCCTCAGCTGTGCTTTGAGCTACACAAGATTGTGTTGATGTCAGTTTTGTACCACTACATAACATATAGCAATTGAATACTTGATATAGCATACCAAATACTCAACCCTCTCTTGAAAAGTATATACTCACAAAGAATATGAGAATACTAACTTAGTTATATTAATGTGATTTGCTGGTAATCACGTAGGCGGGCTTACGTTGTTCACTTGAAGATGTTAAACTCTCACTATGATGAGATTTAGCTTTGCAATGTATACTCAATTGATTTTCCAATTTATCACTTCCAACTTTGATCTTCAAACTTCAACTACTACTAAACTACTTCTTGCTTTACTACTACTCCTATAGAATGGAAAGATTGGCGAATGGACGGGGATCAACCTAATGAAAGCTTGTCAGCGGCGTTACCTCCATAGATGCAATGATTCAAGGGGAATGAGACTAGATTACCACACAAGGCTTCCTAACAAGCCGCTAAGATGCTAGTGGCCTAGTATATAGATCCCTATCAAACATTCACCAATATCACCATACAACTAGCCATCTACTTCTATTCTTACTTTAACAACTTTGAAATGAAATCCTACTTTAATTTGAGAGATGAGAAGAAACATGCAATACACCAAAATGATCATGTATATCCACCATGCAAACCACAACAATGAATAGAGAACAATTTTGATAGTATTTTGGCAACAATTCTCCAACATAACTCTCTCTTTTACAAATGAGAACAAATGGCCTTATATAGAGGCTCAAAATTACAACGAGTGGCCAAGATTAAGAGGCAAAATCAAGGGCCAAGATTAAACCTTACAAACCCTAATTAGGGTTACCATCTTTCAACCAATTACATGAGGGCACCAACTTTGTGGGCCAATGAGAAAATTACAATAATCTGTCAACCAATGAGAACATAGGACACTTGGCATGATTTGATTGCATGCACATGAAATTGCCACCTCATCAACCTTATCTTATAAATTTATCTAATCCTTGAGATGAGGTGAAGCCTTGGATGCTTGAGTTTGTCCTTAGAAACTTTCTCATCACCACTTGAACTTGCTTGTACCTGATGTCCTGACCTCAAAAGGGTGAGGTCTCCATGCACTTGGGGTAATCTTGCCTTGGCCTCAGTGGCTTGCCCGGATGTGAACCTCTTTGCAATTTGAGAGCCTTGCTCTTGGCCACCGCCTTGAAATCAAACTTGACTCCATCAACCTATCTTCTCGCTTTCCACCTTCATTATCCTTGCCTTCTTTAACCTTCATTACCCTTCATAGTCCTCAAACCTTCCTACTAACTTTGGTTTGCATGCACCCCCCTATGCTTGAATACTCTTGGGTTTTGGGGGCACCTGCCTTGGCCATACCTCCTGCTCAATTCTAACCAAGCTAGCCTGCACAAATAGCCAAGCCCTGCCTAGCTGTACCATGTCCACTGCTGGGGTATATTGAACTCTTCCTTATACAATTCCACACTTACTGATCCTCCCTGCCATAGAGGACTGGCCTCTTTCAACCTATCCCTCAATTGTATCAAGTCAATGGTACCGATGTTAGTGTCTCGGACTCGCTTCAATTTCGAGAAGAAGATGGTCTTGGGCATCATATCTTCCTTGTCTGCTATTTTGGTATTAGTTCCCTTTGGGTTCTTGCTTGCACTAGCATCCGCCATAGAGTGGTTCATGCAAGCAAGAAGGGAAAGAATCCAATCAAGACAATCGAGAAATCTGCTTAATGAGCCAACCTTCTTTCAATCTTGAAACTTATCTCTGACACCCAAACAAACAACACCAAAGAAATGATAACAATTAAAGAAAATAAGCTAAAAGAAACCACCAAATTCTGCAAATTTTAACTCGAAAATGGCAGGGTTTGGACAAAAAACAATAGCTCTCTCATCAAATCTTCAAACTCCTCTTTATCTACATGTCATGTCCTCAAAATCATGGCCTTCTCCCTTTGCCAAAATTGAGATCCTCTGAAATTTCATGGCCTTTTCTTATCAAATGGCAGCCTCCTCTCTGTCAAAATCTGCATTGCATCCTCCAACTTCTATCTTCAAAATTTCGGTGGCCTCTCCTCTAAAATTGTTGCCCTTCCTTCAAATTTCTGCTTCTAACAACCGCTGGTCCCTCAAAAATGATGTCGCAGGGCCCTTTAGTTATGCCGCTGCCCCCCCCCAAATGCCAGACCTGAGCCTCTAAATGGTATCGCAGCCCTGCTAGACCAGTTCGCTGCCCCCTCTACTATGTTTTGCTGCTTCTCCCTTAGAATTTCGCTCTCTAATGTCAGACCTGCTGCTCCTAAACTTGAAGTTGCAGCCTCCTCAAAGCAATGTCGCAGGCCCCCCAAATATCAAACAATTTCGCTGCTGCTGTCTTTGACAATGCCCTGACTGCTTCCTTCACCCTTAGGATCTGCTCTTCCTTATTCAATTTCGCTCCTGCCCTTACACCAGTTGCAGCACCCTCTTCTAGACAAATGTTGCTGCCCTAGATTGCTCCTTAGGACAAAAATCGCTGCTCCTCTTACTAATATTTTTGCTCCCTGCTCCTCTATGTTTTGCTGCCCAGCCTTGATGGGAGAATGGATGGTGAGGAGAGGAGGGGGAGACGCCTCCCTTTATACAATGCGCCCACCTCTAAACCCTTAGGGCCAACCTAGCAGCAAACAAAAAACAAAAGATTAAAATTAATGCAAGGAGGGACGACATGGCATAAAGCCATTAAATTTGCATTAAAAAAAGAAAACATCAACAAGCATTGAAATTTATTTATTATGCCTAAATTATCGAAATTGGAGTGGGTGAGCTGGCCACGCCACCCAAAGAAGGGACCTATTTCATTTTTCATACCTTGTGCCATAAACTAAGGGGCCCCTAATTTCGAAATTCAGGCCAAGACTATATATTTCCAAAGCAAAATTTTATATTTCAATACCAATTTTGAAACCTGCTAGCCAGATTCACTTTAATTGGCCCCCAAATTAATTTTTATTAGCCCGGATTTTTATTTATTGCACAAATTTCGAATTTCAAAGCATAATACAAATTTGACTACCCAGATTTCTCATTTTTGAAGGCCAAAATTTAATGTTAATGCCCAGATTTATTTTCAATGCAGAATTCAATTAAAAGCACCCAGATTTTTGAAATTTCAAGCTAACATAATGATTTCAAAGCAAAATTCGAAAATACATGCCCAGATTTTTAAAATTAAAAGGCCAGATTTTAAATGCAAGGTTGGAATTTCAATTTTCTAAGTTGCTCAAATCTGGAAATTTAATTGCCAAGACATTCGAATCAAATTATTTTTTAAATTTAGAATCTTCATTTGGCAATTACATCCCCTTTATTTCATCATCCAAGTTTGCAAAATTCCAAAAGATGGACAAATTCACAATTAAATTCGAAAAACCCAAACCTTCAAATTCATTTTACATCATTTATCTAAGTCCAAAAGGCTCGCCAAGGCCTCGGGATATCGAGATCAAAGAGAAAGCCCAGGCTAGTTCGAAAAATGGGGGTCCCCAAATCCTTTGGGGCGATGATGTGAAACCTCACAACAGATTGTTTCCTGCTGCTCCAGGAAATCACAGCAGAACCAAGATTGAAACAGCTACTTGAAGTGCTCTTCCTATCAGACACACAACTTGCCCAATCCGAATCAGAGAATCCCTGTAACTTCAGCTTGGTGCAAGAAGAATACTTGAGTCCATATCCAATTGTGCCACGAACATATCTCAGTACATGTTTGGCTGCCATATGATGAATGTGTCTTGGCTCAAACATAAATTGACTTAATGTATTGACAGCGAAGCATATGTCAGGTCTTGTGTTGACCAAGTACATTGACGAGCCAATGAGTTGACTGTACATGGAAGGATCAACCAAATCTGAATTAATTGAATCATCATGAAGCCTCTTCAGATTCACTTCCATAGGAGTTGCCATAGATTTACAGTCCAACATATCAAACCTTTTCAGGATATCAATAGCATATTTCCCTTGGCTTAGGATGATGCCATCTGAGTTCTGCCATACTTAAAGGCCAAGGAAATAGAGCAGCATGCCAAGATCTTTCATTTCAAATTTTGAAGTCAGCTCCCTCTTACACATGATGATAAGACTATCACTGCCTGTGAGAAACAAATCATCTACATAGAGAACCAAAATCATAATTTTATCATCCTGAAGCTTTAAGTATAAGTTAGGATCAACGACATTCTTTTGAAAGCCTAAACCCAAAAGATATTTATCTATTCTCTCATACCAGGCACGTGATGCTTGTTTGAGTCATACAAGGCTCTTTTCAACTTACACACATGAGAGGCCCTGTCATGGATGATGAATCCTTCTGGCTGTTCCAAGTAGACTTCCTCTTCAATAACTCCATTCAGAAATGCTGTCTTCACATCCATCTAATGAAGTTTCCAGCCTTTAATTGCAGCTATGGCAATGATGGTTCTGATGGAGGTGTATCGAGCCACTGGTGCAAATGTCTCATCATAGTCAACACCTTCCTTTTGGGAAAAGCCTCTAGCCACAAATCGTGCCTTGTATTTGTCTATGCTCCCATCAACCGCATGTTTAATTTTGAACAACCACTTAGATGAGACAATTGATTTGTCTTGAGGCCTAGGGACAATGTCCCACACATCATTCTGAATTATGGACTTGTATTCCTCCACCATAGCATCTCTCCACACTTGATGTTTGGAGGCCTCCTCAACATTGGAAGGTTCAAAAGAAATAATGTGACTCATCAGCTCAACATAACCAGCAAACTTGTGAGGTCGTTTGCTTTCTTTGAAAGTCCCTCGAGGAGTTGCAAAAGGTGTAGCTTCTTCCACAATATTTCTAGCCCATAGAGGTCTCTTTTTATTGGTGGAAGAAGAGTGGGGACCTGTGGGATCAGTAGGTGTAGCAAGAGGAGTAGGGTCAACAAGATCTTCACACTCCCTCTCAACTTCTGAAGGAGAGATTAGATCAGCCATGGTGGAATCTTGAGGGAGTTCAAGATCTTCCTCATTAACTACAACTTTAGATTCCTTGGGAGGATCACAAGCTATGTCTTCATCAAAGATGGCATCTCTGTTGATTTCAATCTGCCTTTGACCAGGTACATAAATTCTGAAAGCTTTAGAAGAGTCACTATAGCCAACAAAGAATCCTTTCTTGCCTAAAGGTTCCAATTTAGACCTTTTCTCTTTTGGAATGTGAATCACTACAGGGCAGCCAAAAATTCTGAAGAAACTAACATCTGGTTTTGATCCTGAGAATGCCTGTTCAGGAGACATGTTACCAAGAATCTGATGTGGGCTGCGATTTTGAATAAAGACAGCTGTACTGCAAGCTTCAACCCACAAGAACATGGGAATATTTTGATCATGAATCATTGCTTTCGCTGCCTCAACAATGGTCCTGTTCTTCCTTTCTGCCACACCGTTTTGTTGAGGGTTGTAGGGAACGCAAAGCTCCTTCTTAATCCCAGCATCAAAACAAAAACTATGAAAGACTCCGGATACAAACTCCCCACCATTATCAGATCTCAAGATCTTGATCCTTTTCTTAGTAGAATTTTCAACTAGGGCCTTGAAACTTTTGAAACGAGACAGCACCTCATCTGATTCTTTTGACTTAAGAAAGTAGATCCAACACTTTCGAGAAAAATCATCAATGAAAGTAATATAATACCAAAAACCGCTAACGTTTGGTAGTGGCCTGGAATTGGCGTTTGTTATTGCCCATTTCGTCGAATCCTCAGTTTGGGAGTGCAATATGAAAATGGAATAGGAATGTGTTAATTCTCATTTTGGTTCAAAATGAGCATTAACATCTTCCATCTGAAAAGGTGGAATTAGAATTTAAAACCGGAATTTGAATGGGGGGAAAGCAAATTTTAAAATTTTTCATGTCTACACTTAATTTTATAATTTTTTATTTGTGTTGGGAGGGATTTAATTTATTGTTTATTTTTCTGGGTGGTTTGTAACTTTGTTATTTATTCAAATTTTTTCGAAAAAAAATTAAATTTTTTTGCCGAATTTTTTTTCAAATTTTTTGTCGAAATTTTTGACGAATTTTTTTGTCGACTTTTTATTCAAATTTTTTTTTAAAAAAAATGATTTTTAATTTTTTAAATTTTTTTCTAAAATTTATTTTCCAAATTTTTTGTCGATTTTTTTTCGAATTTTGGTTGTAGTGATTGTAACTTGGTTGCCTGCCACCAACTTTGGCTGCCTAAAACGGTCTGCAATTCCATTTTAAATTCAATTTCATTAATAAAAATGAATTATTAAATTCAAAAACATTAAAACAATTCAAATTTTTTTTTAAAAAAATCGTACTCAAATTCCAATTCCAGTTTCAGAAAATGGAACCAAACAGTCCAAACATAATCCAGAAATGAAAAATCGGATTATCAAATCCATGATTTGACCATTTCCAGCATTTGATCAAATCCATCATTTCCTAATTCCCGCTACCAAACGGGCCTAAGGGATGCAACAGACAAGGGGCCACATAAATCTGAATGAATTAAATCTAAAATGCCTTTAGCTCTAGATTCACTGCTATGAAAAGTGCTTTTAGTATTCTTACCTAGAGCGCATCCTTTGCAAATACTTTCATGTTCCTTCTTTAACTTGGGAAGACCAATGATAGCCTTTTCCATGGTCGCCAATGTTCTGAAATTTAAGTGTCCAAATCTCTTGTGCCAAAGAATGTTTGGATTTGAGGAACACAGAGAAAGAGCTTGAATAGGCCGGGCTGAAAGTCTGTAGAGGCTGCCATGACGAACTCCTATCTCACGAGCTGAAGTGAAGTTAGAGTTCTTCTTCCAAGCCAGGATCTTACCATCAATGAAGGACACATGATATCCTTTGTCTTCAAGAGCTGAAATAGAAATCAGGTTTCTCTTAATGCTAGGAACAAATAGAACGTCACTTAGGTGCAGAGGAATGCTTGAATCAAGTTGGAAAGAAGTAGAGTCAGCCCCTTTCACTGAATAACTAGCATCGTCTCCAATGATCACTTGAAGGTGCGAATCTTTTTCACTGAGATTGAAAAGGTGATCACGGTAACCTGTGATGTGGCGTGAAGCTCCGCTATCAATCAGCTAGGTGTCACAATTGGTAGGAATGTTGCTGGATAAGGCAGAGATGAAACTAAAACCCTCAGGTTCATCACATGATTCTCTCTTGGGAGAAGAGTCATCAACACGTGCAGTAGAGACTTGAGGCTTCGGCCTTAAGGTGCAATGCCTAGCATAGTGGCCGAATTTGTCGCATCTGAAGCATTGAACTTTAGAGATATCAACCTTCTTTCTTTTGTGAGAAGAATCTGGATGAGAGTTGTTATTCCTAGATCGCTTGAAGTATGGTTTTCTTCCTTTTCCTTTAGAGGTGTGGGCTGCCAACACTTGATCATCTTCATGATGACTTTTGTGTCCATTACCTCTAGCCTCAAGTTTGCATTCCTCTTGAATGCAATCAGCTCTAAGTCTGTCAAATTTAGGAAGATCGTCACGTCCACTGATGCCTTGAATAAACGATTCCCGAGAGTGAGGGAGATCATTCATAGCAAGCATAACTAGGTCTTTGTCAGGAATGGAGTCGCCAATAGTGCGAAGTTGGTCCCTGAGTTCTGAGATTTTCATGAAGTAGGATATAGTTGATTCTCCTCGAGCCATCTTGATGTGAAGGATCTGGCGCCTCAAGGCCAAGGCTCTGCTGGTATTATTAATCTCATAAAGATCTTTCAAAGTCTGAAACATCACATTCGTTGTAGATAGGTTGGAAATAATGGGGACAAGATGATCCTTCACAGAATCAATAAGAATTTTCTTTGCCTTAATTCTGTTCTTTTTCCAAAGTGCTTTCTCAGTATCATCGACAGGTTCTTCTGGATCAGAATTTATGTATGCAAGAAGATCATTTTCCTCTAGAGCGATCAAGATCCTAAACTTCCAGGAAGAGAAGTTAGAAGAATTGTCAAGTCTGTCCTTGACCTTTAAACCGTTGACCATGGTGGTGAGGCAAGAAGAAATGTAGAAGAGGATATCAGGTCTTTCTGATTCTGGATCAAAATGCCTAAACCCTCTCTGATACCATGTTAAAATCTGAATCAGAAAGATGCACAAAACAGAATCCACAAAACACAGACCGATTACCCTGGGAAAAACCCTCTTGGCAGAGGGAAACAACCCAGCCCGCGAAAATGGTACTCCTTTATTAATATGCAAATCATTAAATACAGTACATGATAAATCCTGTGAGAAAGGTAAACAACTATAGAAAGTGATTCACAGAGATAACCCACACAAGTGGATACAATTCACAAATCGAACATGTAAGAGAAAGATGATCTCACTTAATGAGCATCCACACGGTCATGAAGGACACTGCAATCGAGCCATAAACTGATGGAGTTCGCAGGGCAAAGCAAGTGCAATCCGCGAGCATAAAGAAGAGTTAGCTCACACATGCGAGAGCTCACATATAGAATGACTGTCAAAACATTCAGGTGCCGTGAGAGTGCACAGGAAGAGAAGTGTAGAGGTGACGACTTAGCAAATACAAAGACCAGACGTCCAAGATGCTTGCGTAATGTTCACACGGTGATGACAATCTGAAAATCGCATATCTTACTCGTCTCGGTTACACACTTCACGACAATGCAACTGAATGAAATCAATGCCGAATGCGAGAGAGAAGATGGTAAGAAGACAAACGCCAGGTGTGGTGATGCTTCACCTTGCCTGGCGTTACACCCGACAAGGTGAAGCGTTACCATGGTGAGCGTTACCAAAGGAGAAAAACGTCCGCGCTGATGAGTGTCTGCTAGGAGAGTGAGGCGGGAATCAAAACACGGTGGAAACAATGACTCACGCAATAGTTATGAGCCAACGCGGAGACATATATCAAATCGCAAGTCGTTGCCAGTTATAATTGAGTTCAACCTCTTGCAACGGTTGAAGCTGTAAAGGTAGATGCGATGACATAAGAGTAATACAAATACATATACACATGATAAGAGATAAGTTTCTGTTGTTGCTACTGCTACCAGAATTCAACAAAAGCTGCAATAAATAAACCAATTTAAGCTATTTGCAAGAATGATAATCCTATCCTGATAGAATTATCAGCAGTAGTGAAAGGATTGAGATCTAGATGGATCTGTTAGAGTAATCATGAATCAGATGGTGCAGTTTACAATTTCAAAGAGAGGCTAGGGCCAAAGGTGTATAAACACAAATAAATAATAGATTATTTTAGAACTTTCACAGCTGTTGCCAAAATGATCACCTTCAAATTTTTCCTTATTTTGCCTTTGTAAGTTAGTTCAAAGATCCATCAGTTAGTTCTAAAAAATGCTTTTCTTAATGTGAATCTGAGTAAGGAAGTGCATCTAGGTAAAGCCACCTGGGTATGTGAAAAAGGAAAAGAGCATTTAGTATGTTGCCTTAAAATGGTGCTATACAATTTGAAGTAGGATCCTTGAGTTTTTTATGATAAGATTGATGAGTATGCATTGCTTAGTGGGATTTAGAATGATACAAAACAATGGAAACTTTGAACAATATTTATATTTATCTATCATAGATGATGCTTAGAATATATTAGGGCTTATTTAAATATGGATGACAAAGGGATGAGTGTCAAGAGACACCTTGAGAGAGTAGTTATTGAATAATTAATTTGTAATGCCCCCAACTCAAATCAAAATGATTAACAGTAGACGGGTTGCCCTTTCCTTGGATTACCAAAGAGGAAAATGATAAAGAGCATTTTTGGGTAAGATTTGGGAGTTTGTGGCTTGCTTTAAATTCTATTATTCAGTTGTGTGCTTTTTAAGTGAATGTAAGTTATTTTAAGTCATGAGCACATCTTTTTAGGCAACTAAAGTGACTTTAAGCCCAAGGATTTAAGTTGTCCCCTTTTCATGTACTTAATGTGATTTTTTAAAACATGTAATAAATTGTGATATTGCTATCAAGATCCAACTATGTAGTTTTTTGAGTCAAACTCATTGACCCAAGTTTCATGAGTAGTGGTTCACAAGAGCCCATCTCTCATGAGAATGAATGGAACACTTAGCACTCGTTGCATCTAGGTGATGCTCATAGAGGTGAAGCACCGGGACTTCCCGGGAGGTCACCCATCCCAGTACTATGTTAGAATAATCAGGCCCTAAGATTATTGAGAGGGGGGGGGGGGGGGGTTGAATCAGTAATCTACTAATAAACACAAATCTGATCTGATAAAACTTATTCTTCAAAACCTCACCACATGCATGTAGTAAATAATTTTTACTTGTGATAAACATACATCAGAAATTAAGCATCCACACAAATTCAACACATAACACCAAAGTTTTTATTGTGGAAACCCAACTTGGGAAAAACCACGGTGGGGATGACACTCTCTAAGAAAAATGCACTCATTTGGAGCACGCCCGGTTAAGAGCTTAGCCCTGTTAAAAGCACAATGATGTTCAGTTAAGAACAGACCCTGTTAAGAGCCACCCGGTTAAGGGATTTACCTCTAGCCCTGTTAGGAGCTTTACCCTGTTAGGAGTAGCCTTGTTAGAGGACTTCAGACACTAGCTAAAGTGCCACCCTATTAAAGGATTTTACAAAAAGATCTGTTAGGATCTACTCGGTTAAGGGATTTAACCTGCTGCAACTATTAGGGAACAACAAGAATAGTGATCTGAGAAAATAACACTTCTCTGCTAGTACAGATCCAGTTCAAGCTCGACCTCTACTTCACATGTAGAACATCCAATCACTGCAATCACACTCCTATATTCGTGATCTTCCTTTTACACACACTTCTCCTAATACATCAAAAGATATAAATATGTTTTTCACTAACTAGGTCGGCTAAGACCCAAATTACATTTGAATTACATCATTACAATTAATTCCGGCTCAATCCATCAACCCTAAAATGTGTTACCAATAAACAATTACAATTTCAACTTCATGTGGGCCTCCAGATCCATCGCACCATCGATTTGACAAGGAAAAGTCAAACAAATAACACTTCCCTAGGTTCATGCACCTCTTCATGAATTATCAATCAAATCGACTAATAAGAATTATACCTAACATTTCACGTCATCTTAGACACATCATCACATAATCTGGAATACTTAACCATCTTCACAAACTGTTCTGCCATTACCAGTTAAGGATCTAACCGATTGTTCTTCACTATTCTTTTCCTTCTTCATTGTCTAGAACTTCAAAATCCGGTAACACTGTCCACCGATCATCAATCTTGATGCGATTGCAACAACAATCCAATAATGTCATTAAAATCACACAACTTAGACTGCAATTTTGATTCCTTTCGTGTGTGACACACTGACCAAATCTTTCTTCTCTACTTCTTCACTACTAAACCGATTTCCTATCTTCATCTCACTGAGTGTAACTTGCATAAAACTCATCATACACATGTGCGATCATAGATATAGCATTTTACACACTTTTAGAACATATGTGCCAAACCGCACACCATAGTTCACAACATAACTCTTAATTCATCTTCTCCATCATAACTTGGTACATCAAGAACATAGTCAACCAAGAACACCTAAGTTGACATCAATGACAACAACATAACTGACAAAACACAACATCAAGCCAATAACATACTTACTCATCCCATTTGAATTAGTTATGCCAACAATCTCCCCCTTTGACATTGATGACAACACACCAAGTAATACCAATCATATTCTTGAACCACAACACTTTGTCTTCATCTTTATCAGATGGCAATGCACCAACTGGCAACGCACCAAAACTTCTCATCAGCTTCTCTCCCTGTTTATTTGCTCTTCATAGTTTATCTCTCCTTTTGCTACTTTGCTATTCTCCCCTTACTTGGTAATCATCCTCTTAGTTCTTTTTCCCCTTTGACAACAATGCCAAAGGTGCCATAATGCTCAAGACTTCATCTATCCGACTGCTCCACATAAGGAGTAGTCCCCCTTTACATCAATCCATTGAAAAATAAAACAGTAATACCCACTAGATTGATGCAACATTTGCATCTTAATTTTGCTTAGGTAAGGGGCATGACCCCCAACTTACCTCTAAGATACTCAAAAGTATCCTTAGGAAGTGGTTTGGTAAATATATTTGCAATTTTCTCTTTAGTTGGAATGTACTCCAACCTCACCACTTTCTCCTACACCTGCTCTCTCAAGAAATGATACTTGATAGCAATGTGCTTGGTCTTTGAGTGCATAACCAGGTTCTTGGAAATGTTTATAGCACTAGTATTATCACAATAAATTGTCACTGGTTCTGTTACCTTCTCCTTAATCCCTTCTAGGATTTGCTTCATCCAAGCTGCCTGTGTGCAATTGATAGATGCAACCACATATTCCACTTCAACTGTAGATTGAGATATGCAATTCTGTTTCTTGCTTGTCCAAGACACAATCCTACCACCTAGAAAGAATGCACCACCATTTGTGCTCTTTCGGTCATCTACATTACTTGCCCAATCAGCATCAATAAAAACACGCAACGGAAAATCACCTTCATGAGCATACCATATTCCATAATCCAGAGTTCCTATTAGATATCTAAAGATTCTCTTTATTGCAACCATATGTGACTCCTTCGGGTTTGATTGAAACCTTGCAACTATTCCAACTGCTTGTGCAATATCCGGTCTGCTATGTACAGTATAGTGTAGCTTCCCAATCATGGACCTGTATAAAGTGGCATCAATAGACTCAAATTCATCATCCTTGGATAGTTTACAACTTGTAATCATAGGGGGTACCAACCAGTTTAGAATCTTCCATGCCAAAAGTCTTCAACATCTCCTTCACATATTTAGATTGACATATGTCCACTCCATTGTCCAACTATGATATTTGCAATCCTATGAAGAATTTGATTTCTCCTATCATTGACATTTGAAATTCTTTCTTCATCTCATCAGCAAAAGACATACTCATCTCATCATCACCACCAAAATTTATGTCATCAACAAAGATTTTAGCAATTAATGTCTTTTCACCTTCATCCTTTAAGTAAACATTACTATCATCAGAAGTCCTATTGAAACCAATTCTAATAAGATAAGAGTGCAATCTTTCATACCATGCTCTATGGGCTTGCATCAGACCATACAATGCTTTTTGAAGTTTACATACCATGTTTGTATCCTTGGTCAATGCAAATCCATCTGATTGCTCAATGTAGACCTCTTCCTCTAGAATTCCATTAAAAAATGCTGATTTCACATCTATTTGATAGACTTTGAAATTCTTGAATGCAACATAAGCAAGTAGTATCTTGACACCTTCCGATCCTGCTACAAGACCAAATGTCTCACCATAATCTAAGCCTTCATCTTGTGCATAACCTTTATACACAAGTCTTGCTTTGTTTCTAATCACTTCACCATCCTCATTTAATTTATTCCTGAAAACCCATTATGTACCTATCACATTTTTGTCTCCAGGCCTTGGCACAAGAGTCCAAGTTTCATTCTTCTCAATCTAATCTAATTCTTCACACATTGCTCTCACCCAATCATCATCTTTAATTGTTTTACTGTTTTGGGCTCAAATTGTGATATCAGACATGTGCTTTCTCTAACCTTACTTCTTGTCAACACACTTGCATTTTTATCACCAATTAATTGATTTAGAAGAATGATTCCTTTTCACATACCTTGGAATTACCGGTTTAGTCCAAGGATCTTCTTTTGTCGGTTGCACTACTTCTTTCTCATTGTTCTGCTCTACCGACCTAGGCTCTTCCGGTTCAATAAACTCTATTCTCCGATCAGCTTCTGTATCCTTCTTGCTTGTTTCCTTAGATTTCTTAGGAAATTCATCAATCTTCACATTAGCACTTTCAATCATTTTATTAGTCCTTTTGTTAAAACATTTGTAGGCCTTGCTCTTAGTTGAATAACCCAAAAATATGCCTTCATCGCTTTTGGGATCAAATTTTATAGAAAAATCATATCTTTTTATATAATATTTGCTTCCAAAAATTTTGAAATACTTTACAGTAGGAGAATGACCATACCATAATTCATAGGGCGTTTTGCCAGTTCCCTTCTTCACTTGCACCTGGTTCAAAGTATAAACAATAGTACTGATTGCTTCTCTCCAGTAGATCTTCGGTACATTTTCGTATATCAACATAGTCCTTGTAGCATCAATAGTTGTTCTATTCTTCCTTTCTACAACACCATTTTGCTGAGGAGTTCTTGGAGCAAACATCTGTCTTTTTATACCATTATTTTCACAATACTTCATGAATTCATCCGATGTGAAGTCGCCTCCTCTATCTGATCTTAAGCACTTCAAAATTTTTCCCAATTCCTTCTCCACTAGTGCTATGAAAGCCTTAAACTTACTGAATGCATCAGATTTTTCCTTAAGAAATATAACTCATATCAGTCTTGAATAATCATCAGTAAATAGGATAAAGTATCTATCACCATTATAACTCTTTTGTCTCATAGGACCACACAAATCAATATGTACTATATTCTCTGATGAATAAGATTTGCTTTTGAAAGATGTACTAGTTAATTTACCAAGTTGACACTCTTTACACATCAGGTTATTTGGTTTCTCAAGTTGTGGCAATCCTCTTACTGCATTAGTCTTGCTTACCTTTACCAAGCTATCAAAGTTTACATGGTAGAATCTTCTATGCCATAGCTAGCTATCTTCAATCCTAGCAACCAAACAACTATTAACTGTATTGTTCAACTGAAATAAGTTACCTCTAGTTTGTCTTCCAGTAGCAATCTCGTCACCGGAACTTCTAATGATCCTGCACATTCCTCCTTGAAACTCAAGTTGGTAGCCTTTGTCATTAAGTTGACCCACACTCAACAACTTATGTGTTAGACCTTCAACATAATAGACATCATCTTCAATGCTTTTTCCATTAAGGGAGATAGTACCTTTACCTTTTACTAAGCAGGGTGAATTGATTCTAAATCTCACAACACCATCATATTCATTGAGTTTAATAAACTTACTTTTATCACCGGTCATGTGATGCGAACACCCATTGTCTATGACCCAGTCATCATTCTGTCCGATATGTGAAACAAGTGCTTTTTCACCTTCTTTGTCTCCTGCAAGATGATCTTCTTTTATAGCAACAAAAACAATTTCCTCTTCATTATTGTTATTAGATTCCTCATCGGTTACACCTTCATCCACAACCATATAACATTGTTTTTTTGGCTTTCCTTTGTACTTCTTGTATTTGTCCTTATCCTTTTGTTGTTTTCCATTAGAGCACCTAGCAGCAATGTGGCCAATCTTGTTACAAGAGAAATATTTTAAAGGTAACTTGCCTTTGTACTTATCGGTTCCTCTAGGTAACCTCCTTGCTATTGATGCTTCAAGTTCTCCTTGTCTTTTCTCATCCTCCAAAATAGCATCTATATCCTTGGAGAAACTAGACAAACTATCAGATTCAGTCATCAACTATTTGCCTTTTCTTGTAGGGACACTTACCATAGAGGCCTTAAAAGCAGTTTCAACCTTCAGAATGCTGTTATCATAATTATTAAGCTCAAAAGCAGTAAGTTTACCTATTAGTCCATCAACAGTCACCTTTTCAAATGTTCTCAGTTCATTAATTGCGGACACTCTAATGGCATGAGCAGGTAACAAGGTTCTTAGCATCTTACTTACCACAACTTCTTCTTCCATGGTACCACCTGCACCTCTGATTGCAGCAACATCTTTGATTCTTGCACCATACTGAGCAATGTTTTCTCCTACCATTTTCATGTCGTCATATTTTCCTCTGAGACTTTCTTCTCTTGCCTTTTGCAAATGCTTGTCACCTCCATAGATTAATTCAAGTTTCTTCCAAACCTCATGAGCTGTTCTAAGTCTTTTTACATCAATATATTCAGTATCAGAAAGGGTACTTATTATGGCTTCTTGTGCTTGTGTGTTCTCTTGCTTCTCCTTCAACTGATCTGCGGTTAGGGTTCCCTGAGGCACAATATATTGAGTTTCAACATGCTTCTAGTATTGATCGCCCATACCTCTTATGTATAACTCCATCCTGTTTGCCCATACTAGGTAGTTGTCTTTTGTGAACTTGGGAGCCTCCTTTCTAAACATCTTGTCAATCAGATCTTTTCCTCAAGCGGTTAAGCTTATCACCAAGAGGACCTATGCTCTGATACCAGTTGTTAGAATAATTAGGCTCTAAGATTATTGAGAGGGGGGGGGGAGGGGGTGAATTAGTAATCTACTAATAAACACAAATTTGATCTTATAAAACTTATTCTTCAAAACCTCACCACATGCATGTAGTAAATAACTTCTACTTGTGATAACATACATCGAGAATTAAGCATCCACACAAATTCAACACATAACACCAGAGTTTTTATTGTGGAAACCCAACTTGGGGAAAACTACGGTGCGGATTGCACCCACTAAGATTAATGCATTCTTCTGGAGCACGCCCGGTTAAGAGATTAGCTTTGTTAAAAGCTTACAAGGATGTCCGGTTAAGAACAGACCCTATTAAGAGCCACCTAGTTAAGGGATTTACTTCTAGCCCTATTAGGAGCTTTACCCTGTTAGGAGTAGCCTTGTTAGAGGACTTCAAAACTAGCTAAAGTGCCACCCTGTTAAAGGATTTTACAAAAAGATTTCTTAGGATCTACCCGATTAAGGGATTTAACCTGTTGCAACTGTTAGGGAACAACAAGAATAATGATCTGAGAAAATAACACTTCTCCTCTGCTAGTACATATCCAATTCAAGCTCAACCTCTGCTTCACATGTAGAACATCCAAACACTGCAATCACACTCCTGTATTCGCGATCTGCCTCTTACACACACTTCTCCTAATACATCAAAAGATATAAATATGTTTTTCACTAACTAGCTTGGCTAAGACCCAAATTAGATTTGAATTACATCATTACAATTAATTTCCGCTTAATCCTTCAACCCTAAAACGTGTTACCAATAAACAATTACAATTTCAACTTCATGTCAGCCTCCAAATCCATCGCACCATCGATTTGACAAGGAAAAGTCAAACATATTACACTTCCCTAGGTTCATGCACCTCTTCATGAATTTTTGATCAAATCGACCAATAAGAATCATACCTAACATTCCACGTCATCTCAGACACATCATCACATAATCTGGAATACTTAACTATCTTTGCAAACTGATCTACCATCATCAGTTAAGGATCTAACCGATTGTTCTTCATTGTTCTTTTCCTTCTTCACTGTCTTGAACTTCAGAATCCTGTAACTTTGTCCATTGATCTTCAATCTTGATGCGATTGCAACAACAATCCAATAATGTCATTAAAATCACACAACTCAGATCGCAACACCTGATTCCATTCCTTTGGGACACACCGATCAAATCTCTCCTCTCTACTTCTTCACTGCTAAACCGATTTCCCGCCTTCATCTCACTGAGTGTAACTTGTATAAAACTCATCAGACACATGTGCAATCATAGATATAGCATTTTACACACTTCTAGAACATATGTGCCAAACCGCACACCATAATTCACAACATAACTCTTAATTCATCTTCTCCATCATAACTTGGTACATCAAGAACATAGTCAACTAAGAACACCTAAGTTGACATCAATGTCAACAACATAACTGACAAAACACAACATCAAGCCAATAACATACTCATCCCATTTGAATCAATTATGCCAACATACTACTCTAGGTCAAGCGCGCTTAAGTGCGGAGTTTTGTCCATGGTTAAGCCCACTTTGCTTGCAACCCCATTTGCAAAACCTTCAACAGATATGAGTAGCTTGATGATGGTCACAATTTTTCTTTAATCAATTAGCTTAATTTAAGTGAAAATTAGGGTTTCTCCATTTTGTAGATCAATTTTTGGGGTTTTTCCATTACAATATCTAATCTATGATAGACAGTTGCTTTCTCGACCAATATTCAAAGGGTAAATTGTAGAATCGAACCCAAATCAATGTCTTCGTTGGGGAAGTAACTAATGGATTTAAGTAACTAATGCCCACCTTTGCAAGTAGAGGTGTGAATGACCGAACTTCCACGAATTGTCCATCAAAATGATCTCCCTTTCTTTGCGAGACTTGAAGATGGCCATAAAGAAATACTTAGGGAGGAAGCTTAATATTGGATCATATTTCCAGTGTGATATTACCCATTCTTTGATCACATGTGAATTTCTTGCCCATGAATGTGTCGATCAGAGTGGTGTTCCTAAATATGACATCTTTGTTAGTGATGGAGGACACATCAATTATGCATTCATTGCTTTGTTTGAATTGTTCATCTTGTCCACACTTCCTCGTTCTTCATGCTATGCTCTACTATGCCCCTCGTTTGTGGACCTAGCATGTACTATTTTTAAATTAGGATAGCTATTATTTACCAAATATGAAGTTGTAGTTCCCTTTTAATATTGTTAATGTGTCTTAGTGTTTTTAATTTCATTTTTAAGTTCAAATTTTTCTTTTTTATTATTAATGTTTTCCCCTATAAAGGCTCAATAACAGTTTTTATTTAACTGTGCCTTGGACTACTAACTTCATTATAAACTTTTTGTTGTTATATGCATGAATGACTATTGCTATGGACACCGCTATATATTCATTTTTTTCTCTCTTGCTTTTTCTTATTCATTATTAAGTTTTCGTTTTTAAATAGTTGTTATGTCACACTATTTTTAATTTCAACCTTTTCTTTTTTATTATTAAAATTTTTATAAGAAGGTTTAATAACAGTTTTTAATATTTATTAAACTATACTATAAGCTACTAACTTAATAATGAGGTTTTTGTTCTTATTGCATGGATGACAATTGCTATAGACATGGTGCCCAATTGGAGCAGATTATGGATGGCTATGAAACAACAGTTCTTTTGATTATGTTCAGGAGCCCTTTGTGAAACATTGCAGATTCATCCATTGTTAATCCCTATGTTCAGTGTGTCAAATTAACCATGAAATGTGCAAAATAGTGAGCTGCAAATTGTGCTTTAAATATCGCTGGGCCTTGCACTTCTCTTTCCACTGCAGTGTTCTTTTGCTTGCAACTGTCTAGAAGATTTGTTGTCAGGGTGGATGATAAAATTCTCTAGCTTTGCAGACCACTCGATACAAAAATGGAGATATTGCACATTTTTTCTATTTAAAGGATTGATTGAAAGCTTGTAGAGTAACTCTTATGACTCGTGTGTTTTGTAAACTTATTTTACTCCCAAGTTCAATCATTTTCAAAAGCTAATTTCTAGGTGGGAAATGAATTAAATTGAAAAATACTGAAGGAGGATTATATATACTCCACACGTTCTATTTGTTAGACTTATTGAGTTGTTGGCATTGATTGTCATTGATGTCAAAACTTTCATACCGACACTTTGGCGGTATGTATTGGTTGTTGGCAATTTTGGTTATGTACCTATTAATTATCAGTTATGCAACAAGAGTCTCGGTTATGCACAGGATAGGTTCAATATGAACATTTTTGGTGTTCTTGGTGTTCCTTGACAGTGTACATTGTTCTACTCAATCTACTCTACTCAATCTATTTGTTTTTTGGTGCACTGGCATGCATTTGGTGATCAGTTTCACTTGGACTATTCTATCAGTTTTTGGTGATTGCATTGGTTACAACATTTCTACAAGTATCTAGACTGTTGTGCAGTCCATCATATGTTTCTGGAATATTGGCTACAACGTATGATGGTGATTCTTCTATCAGTGACTACATCCTTTGGTCTTGGTTGTGGCAATTCTCGTGAAATGTAACATGCATTGTAACATCTTAAGTGTGACCTATTTGTGGGTCATGTTGTAGCGTGTAAATGGTCTTATGTATGTCCTAGATTTAGGATCAATGCTATGTATTAAATGTATTCGTAATTTCCTTAGTATTGGGGGTTGATACATGTTTGGAGTGAAGTCGACATATGTACGTTCGGATACCGATATAAATAAAGGAGAACCTCTTTGTAACCGTGGGTGTGTGAAGGTGGTGTATGCGGTGCAAAATATAGTGTGAACATGTGGCAGTGTTGTATGTGAGCAGTGTTATTTGAGGTGATAGATTGAAGATCTTGTCAGAGCTTACATACTGATAGTAGCGGATCAAGCAGTTGGTGATCTTTTGATGGTTGTGGTGACAAAGCTTAATTGTTGAACTGTTCATGCATATTAGATGCAAGTTTATCAGTTTCTGTTTCATTGTATCTATCTTTGTATTGGTAGTGAGCCTCTTCATATTTAAGGGTAGTTAGCCCTACTGGCAGTGAGTCTTACTTGCAATGAGCACAACCAGTAGTGAGCCCTTGTACAAATCACCTTAACCGATGTCACCTTAATTGGTGTTTACTTTTCATGAGAACTAGCTTCTCCGTGGTTTTTCCCAGTTTGAGTTTTTCCACGTAAATCTTGGCGTTCTCTGTGTCGGTGTTCTTGCGTTTACATGTTTACATTTTCTATGGATGTTTTAAGTGCTTAACCGATAAATCAAAAGTTGTTATTGCTGTTGTTTAATTGTTTACTGATGGAGCAAAAGTTTTGTATATTGTGTGGGAATAATTGATTCAGCCCCCCTCTCAGTTATTTGGCCTGTTCAACACTACCTTGTGTGCATTTAAACTGAGTGTTTTTAGATGGATAACTCTACAAAAGCACTTCTATTAGATGGGTTGGCTGGGACGGACATATATGATGATTGTGTACATATTCAATGTGGCCTACAAGAGGGTTTTAAATTTTCTTTTTGGGATGATGCAATGGCTTCTAAGCATCTCTTGTCGTCCTATTTATTGGATAGTCAGGCTTTCTACTCTTTTATTGTTGATGATGAGATATGAAGTTACCTTAAAATGTAAATGTTTCTACTTAGGTTATCATTTCCTTCTGGATGATTTTGGGCACTCAGGTTTGTGCCAAGTTGTAATATCCTGTGGCATTTGGCTCCAGGGCTTATAATAGATTTTACCTCCTTCCCTTTAGCAGGGAGAGACATCTCTTTAATGCTCCATTCTTGATGTACATTTATTTTTTAATGTAATGTACTTCTCAGCTTTCTGCTAACAAAGGCCTGCTCCAAATCAGGCACAGTTTATTTATATCGGACAAACTAAGATTGATTTAAGGTTAATTATGTTTCTTCATTTGAATATATGACAGAATTAGAGGGATGGATTAGTGCTACATGCATGCATACTTTAATAGATAGTTTCGTGAATACCCATAATGCAAGAATCATAAAGCAAAGTGTGAAACAAGAATGATCTAGAGTATTGTTGATGTGAGAAACATGCACATACTTTTTTGTTTTAGTTTTAGATGCATAAAAATGAATAAATGCCAATAATTATTACACTACTATTTAGAACAGAAACTGGACAGGAACATTTCTATCTGATTACTTGAAGCAGGTTTTCCTTTCTCATTTCTTTTTTTCTAATAAATAAGACTGTGATGGGGCGTTGTTGGAAGACATCTGGTTGTGTTCTTTTGACATTTGTGAATGCATGTCTTTAAGACTACAAGTTTCCTCCGAATTGCATGTGTGATACACAATATTTCATAACTTTGGTATGTTAGAATCAACATTATAATATGATAGTCAGACTGGAAGCTTCTCATTATACTTTGCACTTTGACATTTATAACTTAGTTATGAGGGTTATTTTCCTTGCTGTTCAGTACTTACTCAAGGAGGATTGTTGTAAATACAAAGAAAATCCTTATAAGCATTTAACATACATTCTCATTTGAGAATTTCAATTGCCCTTGGACTTTAATTCCAAGGACATGTTTATTTATCTTTTTACATTTTAAAATTTTAAATGATTGTTGTCTTGTTTTTCAGTATTTTGAAATGCTAACTAGATATATGGTGATTGGGGATTACCATTGAGAAGTCAAATGATCTTGTGAAGAAGTGCTCGCTTAATCATATGTACCATTTTAACTTGTCTTTTAATTGCAGAATTTTGTATTTATTTGATTAAATGAAAATCTGCATGACATTTGCAATTGTAGATACCAAGAGATACTCACAGATCCAAGCTATGCTGGCCAGTTTGTGCTGATGACTAATCCACATATTGGCAACACAGGTGTCAATGTAGGTATGTTAGCTATCTTACACAAAGCCTTGTACCATGTTTATATGATGATCATAAAATCAGGAATTTACTACGCCAACTTGTGTACTTATATTATTTTGTTCAAATGATTGTCTGAAATGCAGCTGATGAAGAATCTCAGGAATGTTTTCTAGCTGGATTGGTGATTCGTAACCTGAGCAATTGGTAATTGGTATTGCATGAACTTTTAATTGACATCTCATTCAAGAAACAAATCCCAAATACAACATCTCATCCTATCATAAAGAATTGTTGTATTTATAATTGCATATACTGTCTATCTAAGCATGAGTTTTATTCATGATACTCGAAATTTAATAGATTTATTTTAGTGCATCACACCTTTTCTGATATATATTATACAATCCCTACATGTATTTCAGTGTCTCAAACTGGAGATCAACAGAATCCCTGCCAGAGTATTTAACTAAGAGGAATGTTATGGGCATATGTATGTTACTGCAGGCTTTTGCTATTTTGAATTTTCAAGAGTTTTTTAAACAGTTCTATGCCACAATGGGCCAATATGGCTGATCCTATTTCATTCTTCAATTAAATCTGGTTTATTAGATGACGTGGACACTCGTGCAATCACTCGGAGATTAAGGGAAGTAGGAAGTCTTATAGGAGTTCTGAGCACTGATTCTTCAAAATCTGATGATGACCTTTTGATTATGGCTCGCCAATGGGACATTATAGGTATGAGAATAAAAATATTTTTTTTACTTGTGTGTTTTGTATTTGCATGTTCTGTATATATTTTCTATGCTATTGAGAGTAGAAACTAGAAACCATTAGTCCTTATCTGTTGAACTTAAATGCTATGATGTGCAGGCAAGGATTTGATTCAAGATGTCACATGTGCACAGCCATATGAGTGGAAAGATACAACAGGTGAAGAATGGAATTTTAACACAGATGGAAAAGTTTCTGACAAATTGCATGTGAGTTACAAGTCAAAATTAGAACCTTGACATAATTATTCCATATTTTACTCTTATTTATTTTGTGTCTTGATGGTATGTTTATGTCCTTATCACCAGGTTGTTGCATATGACTTTGGAATAAAACATAATATTCTTAGACGGTTAGCTTCATATGGTTGCAAGATTACTGTTGTGCCTTGCAAATGGCCATCTTCGGAAGTCCTGAAGCTGAAGCCTGATGGTGTATTGTTCAGCAATGGGCCAGGTGACCCTTCTGCAGTACCTTATGCTGTAGAAAATGTTAAAAATGTGCTTGGTAAAGTTCCAGTGTTTGGAATATGCATGGGACACCAACTTCTTGGCCAAGCATTAGGGGGTAAAACTTTCAAGATGAAATTTGGCCATCATGGAGGCAATCATCCTGTGCGAGATCTGCGGAGTGGAAGTGTTGTTATTAGTGCTCAAGTAACTCTTTAACACCTCAATCACTAGCTTATATGAAGAACATCTCTTTTGACATCTAAAATAATCAAATTACTTGGTCAATAGTTTCACTTATAGTTATGGCTTATGAAATGTAAATTCTTTAAGTATAAACACGTTACCTGCCTATAGTGGTTGACATAATATCATTGTTCTTCTGGCAGAATCACAACTATGCAGTTGATCCTGCTACACTTCCAGAAGGTGTAGAAGTGACACACATTAATCTAAATGATGGAACTTGTGCTGGTCTCGCATTCCCTGCATTGAAAGTAATGTCTCTCCAGTACCACCCGGAATCATCTCCTGGTCCTCATGACTCTGATCCTTGTAAGAGATGCTTTCATTATCTTATCAATATCAATATGGTTTAAATATTGTTAGCTTATCTGACAAGGGTTAATAAAGAACAGTTTTATTTTATTTGATGCCTTTTCACAGTTGAAACTAATTCTTTGTATGTTTTTACAGCATTTTTCGAGTTTGTACAGTTAATGCTGGACAACAAGCGGACACCTTTGATTAATTAACGACTTTCAGTGGTTCATGATTTTTGCATGAAGGACCTATATATATTTCTAATAATGTTATTGTTCACATTTAGATTTCAAAATACAGATGAATCTGTATTGCAAAGGCATCTATTATAAAATTCAAGTTAAAGGGGAAATGAGTGAAAATAATTTAATTTTCCTCTGCACCTCAAGAACGCTTGAAGTTCCTCTTGAAGGAAAAACATGTATTGCAAATATGCTTAACCTTATCTTCATATATGATGTGTCTGGGTTGGCTGTAAATTTGTTTTAACTTTTTATTTTGAGCACACTATTTTTGTAGCATCCACATGGATTTTGCTTTGTTACACAGGAATGCATCCCCACCCCTTAAACCCCGTCCCTGTCCCCTGAGGTGTTTTGGGGAGAGAGGGATGTTAGGGGATGTCCCCTAGCTGTCCATTCCCTTCCCCCAAATTGAGAAAATGCAGAAACGCCCCCAAATGCATCCCTAAAATTGAGGATGGCAGGATATGCATAGGGGATGCCTAGCTGTCCCTAAGGCAGATGGGACGTCTCAGACATCGCTCAACCTGTCCAGGGGACAGCTAGACAATCCTCACAAATTTTTTTTTTTATAATGTTTCAAAAAAAATCATTCGTGACATAAAAAAAAGACTCTGAATATATCATGACTGCATTATAAAAGAAGCAATAAACATATTATGACTTCTCTATGCTTTCATGCCCTAATGTGGATCATAGAGTTTGATCTGAAATATTGGAATTTGGCATTATAAATCTACAGAGTCAAATCCAGAAAAATAATAACTAGACTATAACAGCAAATAAATCAAATCATGATAGCAGTGACAGCAACAACTGTAGTGTAACAGAAATAAATATATCATGATTCAGATTCATTTGTTAACACTAACATCAATAATTTTAATTTCTGATTTCATTGTTCAAAGAATCTCAAGCCTCAAAATCTTGATATGGTATTACAGTTGGTTATTTTTGTCAGTTGCAAAGGTTAGAAAAGGTGCATTTGCTATGGTTTGGTACAGTGTGGTATTGTTGAGAAGTACAAATAAACAATTTCTTTTTGGAAATCGACCTTTCATAGCTATTGCCATGCCATCATCACCAGAAAATGTTCCTCCGACTGCCA
This sequence comes from Chamaecyparis obtusa, assembly GCA_027943335.1. Taxonomy (NCBI): domain Eukaryota; kingdom Viridiplantae; phylum Streptophyta; class Pinopsida; order Cupressales; family Cupressaceae; genus Chamaecyparis; species Chamaecyparis obtusa. The sequence goes on along the minus strand of BSBK01002890.1, from coordinate 514,195 downwards.
TTCCAAAAATGTTTCCCCTACCATCTCAGTCGCCGTCCTGGAAACACCATCGAACATAGATTATGCTCAGTCACAAAGCAAATGTGATGTGATTGTGTACCCTGACTCTGTGTGATGGACTGATATACACATCTCGGTATGGGTTGATTTGAGTCGCTTTACACGCTGTTGGCTGTTTTGCATTTGAATCAGTTTAATAGTTGTGAGCTATTATGCTTACACATGTTTATTTCTACTGTTGGTTTTCCCTTGGCCAAGATTTATTTCTCTTGCATCTGACAATTTGCGATTTCCATTAGATATGTACATTATCTGAGCTAACTTTTGTTCTTTGCATCCTTTAGCAGAGGATTGTACTGATTCAGTTGTAATACTTTGGATATCGACAGAAACACTTCCTTTCCCAGCAGCAAAGCTAGGTATAAACCTAAATAATTTTGTGGTTTCAACCCCAACAACTTTATCCATATGTTGTATTTTTCACTTCTTGTTTGGAATCTCCTAACTCTTCACATGCCCACTTTCTTTGTTCATCACCATTGGTTATTTGGCACCATCACAATGCTTCTTTGAATCATGGAATTCCATTAGTTGATAACTATTAAACTATCCCACTGCACTAGGGGAGAGGAGCCAATACATGTGCAGGGTCCAATACATGTTATAGTAGGTGGATAAAGTAGACTCTAAAGTGGTGCACTAAAAATGTCCCATCAATGCATATCCCTAAAAAGATGCTTCTAAATTTCAAAAAGCAGCCTCTCATGTGGTGCCACATTAGCGCACTATTTAACAACTTAGTGCACACTTATTGGTCTTATCATTTTTCAGACCTTTTTGGATGCTTACAAAAAAGCTTGCTGATGTGGGATCATATTTGATCGTGTGGACTTGAAATTTTGTTTTAAAGTAGAGTACTTGACAAGTAAACTGCTGTAAAAAATTGGGAGTAATTGGGAGTAATTTGAAATATCCACATAAGAATTTGACAAGCGGGATGTTAGGGTGAGCACGTACTGGCTTCTCTCCCCTATTGATATTACCCATTTTCTATATGTGATACCATGTTGGTACGTCGTTGGTCAAATATTGTTCAGTCTTTTGACCCCCTTGCCTGTGCTTTAAAATGCGCACATGACTAATTCAAGTGTGCTTAGTATGTCTTATTATGAACTTGTTGGCTCCGCCATATCTTAGTGTAGTTTCAAACTTGTGGATTCCTCTTAGAAAGAAAGAAAGAAATTATTTTTAACGTCCACGAGGCTAAAGATAGCCTATGGGACAAATTGCTTCACACTAATTTTTGCATTTCAACCCTTTTCTTGTGCAACTTGATGACGAGTGCCCCTAGCTGCTCAATAGTCCCCTCGTTGAATAAATCTACCCAAGAGTTCACTGCCAAGAGAGTAGTAAAATTGACCCTTGTATCCTTGAAGGCGTCGCACTCTAAAATGAAATGCTTTTCTGTTTCCACTTTTTTAGAAGTGCAAAAAATACACTCTTTTGCCACACTCTAAAATGAAATGCTTTTTTGTTTCCACTTTTCTGGAAGTGCCCAATTTCATAGTGAAGTTGATGAGAGTTGGTCCTTAACTGCAATAAGAATTTTGGCACCAATGCAATCTTTTTGATGATGGTTACGAGTGGGATTAAACTATGCAATATAGTACTTTTTTTTCTCTTCAAACATTTATCCCAAGAATGCTTGTGGAATTTATTCATAATAAAAACCTTTATCTCTTTACTATTTGTGGGGCATGAGTTCAAGTAAATATCCTATTTATTAAGCCATTTGTTGTTTTGTCGCATCCAAGTCTTCTGTCTTTTGCACAATGTGTCATTAAAGACAACTTTAGGCCATTTGCCCTCATCCATTTGTTCAATTCTTTTTAAATATCTTATGAGTTGCACCATAGCAATTGTTTCAATAGGAGTAGCCCCCACCTCACTCAACATGATATCATAGGGGATTGAACTTTTAATTTTGAACTTGTTTGTAATCAAATGTTTTTGAATTTTTTCAATTTCCTTCCACTGTAAATCAGATGTGCCGCTAGCCCATAGTTCACAACTATATAGAATAATTGGAAGCACTATAAGCCCAAAGAGAGTTTGGGTAGTTTTCCAACCCAAAGCTTTGCCTCTCTACATCTATTTTGGAAAACATAAAATGCTTTCCAACCTTCCAAAATTCGCTTCTTTTTGCACTCTTCCCAACTTAAATTTTTACTGAAGACAATTCTGTGGTAGTTGTAATTTGACACTTTTTTAAGAGTACTACCTTCAAAGTAAAACTTATGCTAGTTACATTTTCTTTTATTAGAGAAAACCATCACTTTAGTCTTGTTGATATTGACTTGTATCCCCACCATTCTACAAAAATGTTGAAGGGAAAGTAAGTTCTTTTGGTAAGCCAAGAACATAATAAGGTCATTTGCATACAAAAGCAACTTTATAACAAACTTGCCCAAATGAACACCATCTCCCCCTTGTAAGTTTAACCACTTTTCAAATTTGTCAATATATAAACCAAAAAGGGTAGGGGACAATGGGCACCCTTGTTTGATTCCTATATCACTTCTAAAACTTTTGGAGATGCCATCTAAAGTTCTAATTTTGACTTTAACCTCCTCGTATAGTCTCTAAACAACATCTCTAAGATGAATAGGGACCCCAAGTTCCTCTAACTTGACACAAAGCTTGTCCCTAGGGACTGTGTCAAACTCTTTTTTGAAATCTACAAAACAACAAAATGCTTCCTTCTTTTTCTCCCTAACTCTTTCAACGACGTGCCTTAAAGTTATACCATGATCAACTGTGGAATGCTTAGGCTTGAAACCTGCATACCCTTTAGCACATTTATCCTTTTTTTTTCTGCCCACTTGCTAATTCTGTTTTCTACCATACTCCCAAATAACTTTGCAAACAAAGGGTGTATCATAATGTTCTAAATTGGCCACTACTCTTGAAAAAAGGAATAGCAATACTAGTTGTCCAATCTAAAGGGAACCCTTGCTGGATGATGTTGTTGAAATTTTTTGTAATGTGAGGTGCAAGAATTTTCATGCCCCACTTTAGATACTTTGTTTGAAGATCAACAAGGTCTTTTGCTTTTCCAACACCTAATTCCTTGATACCCAACTCTATCTCTTGAGTAGTGAAAAGCATAGTAGAAGTGTTAACCACGAGAGGATTGTCAACCTTAGAGCTTTCTCATACAACTGCCTAGCATAATCAAACCATTGAAAAGTTGTAATATTCTTTTTCATTTTTTTCACTCGGTTGCAACTCTTTCCAAAATAACTTGGAGTTATTTTTCCCAAGAAAGATAAGCTCTTCCTGCCTTGTAATCATGAAATCAACTTTTTCCTTTCTTAAAATTTGCTTGTAAGATTTGATGTTGATTTTCTCCGTGCTTGATTCTTTCAAAGTTCTCCTTACCTCTTTGCATTCTTCATCAAACCAAGCATTAATTGGAAAACAATTTTTTTTTTTTCAGATTTCTTATTTTTTGCCCTTTTGCACTCATCAAGTGCACTTTGAATCAAGCTTGTTAGCGTGTGGCTGTGAAGGCTATGTAACGAACTTTTTCCCCTCTTAACAAATTTCTCAAGCTCTATTTTTTTTGAGTCAAAACAATTATGCCCATTGATTAAGATTGTTGAATGCATTGAATTTTTGTCCCGAACAATTGCTTTTTAGTCTAAGAAATGCTTAAATAAATAGGGTTGTGATCAGAATTTAGATCCCAAAGTTGTTCACCAATTGAAACGTCCTCCATATTCTCACACAAGCCAGGTGAGCAAATTGCATAATCCACTGCACTTGTGCCATGTATGTATTGCAAGTGAAACTACCAGACTTAACCCATCTAGCCAAACCATTGCAAATGATTAAATCAAATGCTCCACAAAGAGTAAGTAGTTGCTCCCCAAAAAGATTGCAGCCTTTGTTGTCTTCTAAAACTCTTGCCCATTGATGATTGCTTTCTTCTGTAAGCCAAATAGGGTTGCAATTTTCCTTATAACAGAGAATGCTAGCTTGTTCACTTGCAGTATTAGCATTGAAGTCACCCACTAGGACTTCACCTAGCTGAGGAAAAATTGCAATATCCTTTTTTAAAGCTGCAAAGGGATCTTTGTGGTCAAACCCCTTATTTCTGTAAGTTTTTGAAACTTGTGGAGCAAAATAACATGCTGTGATCCTAACAAGAATTTTCATTTTCTGAGATTTTGAACCATATGAATTGTTTATTTGAGCCTTCTCTTTCTAGCTAAATTTGATGACCTTCTTTTCCCCTCACTAATATCATAATACTTCCATGTCCTTCGCCATTCATTGCTGTCGTATTCCACACAACCATTCTCAAATACCCTTCCAACAAAAGTGTCTTGCACCCTTCATGTTCATGTGTTTTTATGAGACAAATTATGTCTCTATCTTCTACAATAGGCCCTAACTCGGGCCCCTACCTCCAAGGGTAACCTCTACTTATTGTATCACACCTATTCTTCACATTGATAAGTGCCCATTAAGACATAACCTGACTTTCAAGTACATGATGAGTTTAACATGTGGTTCCTACCCTTCACTGATCAATGTAGTTGAGCAACAAGGATAAACTTTTAACCTCCCTCTTAAGGAACACCCATAGTATGGTAAAGGAACTTGATTTGGAGGTTTGACAAAACCAAGGTAGGTATATATTAAACGACAGTGGTTATCTTTTCTAGCCTAGATGGAACATTGCTAAAGGGACACTAAATTGTATTGTATAAGGGACACTAAATTGTAGAGTATATTTGATGATGCAACACAACTATGCTTTTTCTTTTTCCCTTCATATCTTTGTTTTAATTTTAACCCAAACTTTGACACTCCAAAAAATATGAGTTATTTCTTGTAAGAATAGTAAGTCCCAATTATATCAAAACTCTTAGGATCTAGGAGGACAACTGATTATAAGAATGTTAGGAAACATTTGTATCCAAAAACTTGTCACTCTTTTATCAACAAAACCATGTCAAGTGAAGCCATTAAGATGTATGAAGAAAATGCAAAGCTTGTGAATGAATTTAGAAAGGAAAGTCACCTTTAGAAAAAATGAGGCTGCAATTCGTAGGTCAATTTTTAAAAGAACTATAATTATTTCTTGATGTCCACAAAAATGAAGATACATTATTTTAAGATAATAATGAATTAAGAGAGCAACTCTAGGTGACTAGGAAATCAAATGAGGCACTTATAATATTGCAAAGGTTGATATTAAACAATAAATAAATAACATTTTCAAAGAGAGTTTAACGTTTGATAAGGATTAAGAAATGTGAATGGGAATCTTACATTAACATCCAAAAACCCCCAACAATGTATAAGATAGATATAAGACTTTCTTGGATAGAGGTGCATGATAAATAATTTTCTAGGATACCAATAATAAGTGTATCATCCTAAAAAGTACCCTCAATTAGGTGCTCATTTTAGTGACTATGGGTTCCCATAGTGATTTCAAATTCTTCTAATACTTATTAGACCCTCAATTTAACATTGAAATTCCTATATCGACTCAATTTCCTCAAAACTCGAGGTTAGCCCTTATTTCTAAGTGTGCTCCTCCATTTTTCTCCAATCAAATATTTAATTTCCTGAGCTGTGAACTATTCATTTATTTTTTAGTTTTCGGGATCTACCCCCACCTTACAACACCTGCATTTTCTCCCCCCACTTCTTTTAACCTTCCCCGACATCCTCATTAAATTTGAGCTCATTTTGCCTAGGACATGTCGCCTAGCCGACTTGTACTTTAGGTGTTGGGCCTAAATTTGGCCTAGGACTCGATGGAGGGGTCTTCCTTTGAGATTTAAATTTGCGGTCAGCTTGGATTGAATTTGAATCACGAAAGAAGTTAAGTATAAAAAGGACATCCTCTCCCCTCATTTGAGAGAACATAATATCTCAATCAAGGGCAAGCTATTCACAATTACACACAATCAATCAAGCAATCAAGAAATCTAACAAATCTTCAAGATCTTCAAGACATTCTTCTTCCTCTTTATCAACCATTGTGGAAAACTACAAAATCCATCATTCGAGGATTTGGTTTCATGAATTCCTATTAGGTTTTTGTAGAGCTCAATCTATTGTATCAACACTTGTGATCACATCCAAAGAAGCATTGCATCATCAAGGTATAAGGTGATTTATGTTTAAGATATAACTTCCATTTCATCTTTCCTTATGTAACTTCAATTCAATTTCAAGGTTGATTCCTAAATAGGGGTTTGCCTAAGGCAAACCCCTTTTAAGAACCTTTTTGCCCATTTTTCTATGTGTAGGAATAGGTTACAGAGCCACAATTATGGATCTGGACAGTACATGTACAATTACAGGTTCCAAGAAAGTTTCATAAAAAATTATCTGGAACAAGTCTCCTTCTCGACTTGTTCCCAAAAAGTCAACTTATGCCTACTATTTTTTCAGTGAAATTTCAGATGCATAAAATTAAAGGTCCCCGTTTGCTAGATCTGAAGTTACAGCTAGATTTGAGATTTTGACAATAGGGAAATTTAGATTCAAAGTTCAGTCTTCTCCATTATTTTTCAAGTGCACTTGTTCTTACTTCTTTTCCCTTGCACTTACTTTTATGGATCAAATTTGTCATTTACATTTCATTTCCTTGTCATTTCTATTAGGAATCAAAATCCTTCATTGTGTAGATTACGCATTGGCACCCTTACTCTCTTGGTTGTGATAATCAAATTTAATTTGTGGTGAATTTGTATTCCAATGTATGTAGGACTTGGTAAGTAATCTACAGATTATCATTGCTTACTATTTCCTATTATATAGTAAGAATAGTTTATAGGGCTATCCAATATGAACTAGATAATCCTATTTGGATTTCATTTTTTTTGAGGCCTCATAATTACATTATAATGTCTTTATTTTATGAGCTGCATAATAAATGCCCATTAAAAAAAGAAAATTTTGGAGCTTGTCCTATATTGGTTTCAAATAATAAAAATAAAGCACCTTTGGATTTGGAAAAGTGAGTTCAACTCAATAGCGACATGTTTTATTAAAATCTCCTTGGATAATAAGGTTGACTCAACTTTATGTAACATGAAATTGTATAAAGTTCTTAAGTTAGAAGTAGGGGGATGATTTTGTAAAAAATGTAAGGGTTGCACTAGATGCCAAGTGTGTATTTAATACCAAGGAATTAAAAGTGAAACTAAGTGTCTTGTAGAGGAAAATTATGAAGAATGGATAAGGAAATATGTGAGAATAGAAACTCTATCATTTAGTTATGTCTTTGTGATTATTATTAGATGACAAGATATTGCTTCCACATCTGTCTTGGCAAAATGTTGTTACTTGAAAGAAGCTCACTTAATGAAAAATGTGATTTTATTAACACTGTCTTAAAAAATTAGTAAACTATAAAGCTATCAATATAGCCATTGTATAAATATATGATCTCGTATGTTGGATTTCCTCAAGTGTATACTTTAGCGAGTGAAAATATTGATACATGTCAAGAACATAGGGATAGATTTGATTACTAATACACTACGATATTGCATGAGAGGGAAACAATATAGCTTGTTGGCACATCCAATATTCTAAAATGAGTTTAATTGTCAAGTAGGAGATCATTAAGTTAGTGATGAAGTACTTATTATATATAAGGAGCGGAAAGTTGTTCATTCAAAATAAATCATTTCTTTGATGAGTTTCCTTAGAGTAACTACTAGTGGCATGCAATGGAAGGGCCTTGGAATTATTTGTGACCTATGATTAGTATTATTTAAGTTTCTAAGGGTTGCATATGTTGAAAGTACACAATATTATTTTGTATGGTGGTATGAACAATTTGATCCTTCTTTATAGCTGCATGTTTGGGGGTAAGTAGTCATAATTATGGTCTAGGAATGTGAAGGTTTCAAACCTTAGCCAAGGGTACTGTAGTTATAAAATTAATTTTGTATCATGTAGATGAATTAATAAAATGGGGAGGTGACCTAAATTAACACATCCTCAAAGCATAAAAGATAGATTCTAATACAACTTCCCAACTCTTCATGTTGATAGATTCTCTGGAAGCAACTGCAGTACATTTCTTGTCAACAATGTTGGTAAGGTGCAATTTTTGTCCTTTTATTTCAGTTTCCGTCCTCAATATTCAAGATTGAAATGTGCTTATGTGTTAATGAAAATAATGATGAATATCACTTTTTTCTACACTGTGGCCTTAAGCTTATTATTATTTTTGGAAATCTAATATGGGAAAGTGCGATACTGAGAGGGGGGGGGGGGGGGGGTTGAATCAGATATATCCAATATTCTATACTTAAAACTAATTCCACATACATACTATAAATATGAATTTCAATATTGAAATAGATCTATCATTCTAATTTCATTCATCAAATGAAACACATAACACAAATTTTAGTTACCCAGAAACCCTTGAAAGGTAAAACTGGGGTGGGGATGACACCCACAAATCTTTACTACTACAATACTAAAGTATGTTTGTTAGGGCTACAATGTTTGATCACTTCAGATGATCTACCCTTTGAGGGGTCTGCCCTATTAAGAGCTTACAAAATTATACAATATACCTTGATTAAAGGATTTTAAACTTACAACTAAGTAAGCACTCGGTTAAGAGATTAATGAAAGCCTGTTAGGACTACCTTGTAAATTGATTTACCCTGATTCACTTGCTAAAATGTATCAGTACCCGTTCCTTCGGTTTGCACTATAGATGCTGATTACAGATCTCCTCTATCCAATACTTATTTGATCTCAAAATCAAATGTAGCTATGTTCTGTCCTACACTGCTCTGCTCGGTCACTCTGCCCGATCTTTGCATTTGATAACCAAAACACTTCTCTGTTCTACGTACATGGGATCTCCTCTGTTCTCCTTCCTTGCATACATCATTTTAGAGTTTGGATCTCACCTTATATAAATATCTTATCAAGCTCCTAGATCAAGATCAACGATCTAGATTCATTACTTATGCCACTTAAGCATTGTCTTTTTATGATAGGTTACATGTATTACATAGGGATTAATGATTAGAAATACAAGGCATAATCAAATCCTTGATTCCCTAAAAAATCATTAAATCTCACATAGAAGTTGGCCAAAATGGTTTACCTTGGTGTTTGTGCCATTACAAACACATATAAAAAATGGCTTGCTCGGCATATGAAGTCTCTGATGCTTGGTCAAAACTATTCTTCATATACTGGTGCTCGACACTGACTCTTCTATACAACTTGACATATACATTACTCGGTAACTACTGAAGTACTTGACGACCTCTGACTTGCTCAGCAATAACTACTGCTTGGTAACTATACAAAATATAAGCCTAAACATAACTCGGCCTTTACAAGATGGCTCGATCGTCGTGATGACTGATCAACATTGCCTTGAAAATGACTAAGTGTTAGACACTAATAGACAACATAACATAGGGATAAACAATCTCCCCCTTTGACATTAGTGGCAAAAACACGTTGTCACGAATTTTACATTACAAATTAGTACTTAGTAGTTTTGAGTACTCCCCCTAAGACTTTGACTCGGTCTTCAAAATATTTTACATATATATACATGACTCTTGATATATGCTGAATATATATCTACATTATCCTACAATATGTCATACCTTTCTATATCTCTTCTTCAATGATCACTGTATATACATTCCTCATTGTATCATGACTAATCTTACCATTTCCCCCTTGTGTTACTCATGTCATGTCATTTCCCCCTTGTTTTTGTCACTTGAATCTTCTCTGGCGTAGGGGTTTGAAAGTATTTGTCCAAGAATGGTTTGTGGAGCTATATAATAATTTCTAAGGCATTGTCCCATCCAGACCTTACAGACTCCAAAACCTATATCTTGATTTCTAGCTGGGTAGCTAGATCAACCAAACTCTTGACAATAGAGAGATGAGGATCTCTCTGTACTAACTCCTTTACCGACACCAATTCTTTCTGCATAACCTCCAGATGAGGTGTTAACATTATCTATATAGATATTAGTTTGGCTCTAGTTTTCCCATCATTAGTCATCAACTCGGCTAATATCCCTTGTGCATGAAGTAACCATGTGAAATGAATGGAGTTGGAGCTTGCATCCATGCTCAGTGAATGACCAATAGGCTTTAAGTCTAATTGTAGTTTATCAATCAAATCTTGATTGTCCTTAGTGAAGGTTTCTACATTACATAATTTCTTGTACAGAGAATGAACATTCTGTACAACTTCTTCTAAATTGTTCACTAAGGCATAAAGTTCTACCTGTTTGACTTCTATCTCAGTTGAGACCCGTGCAAGTACCTTTATCTCAAACTTTCTTTCTGACCACTGGATGAGCTTTTCGTTAGCGTCACTTCCATCACTGTTCACCTTTTTAACAATATGAACCAGTTGTTCCAATATAGGTGAAGTCTCATTCACATTATCCATTTCAAAATCTTCTATAAATATACCTTTTATTTCATGTAGTACTTGCTTCTGCTGATGTTCTCTCCTTAATTCTTCTTGCTTGTTCTTCTTCTTCAGGAGATCTTGCAAAATTTTCATTTTCTCATATGTCAAGTTATTAGTGTCCCACTTTGGAATCACTATTAACTTCATCAAGTGTTACCTGTGTTGCAGGAGACTTCTCCTTTTTCTTATGAACTTTCTTCTTTGGTGTATTTCCACTCGACATCTGTACTAAGGATTGGATAGCCTCTTTCTCCTTAGTGATTTTATCCCCAATCTTCTATTCTTCCTCAATATGAGGTCCTAAAATTTATGTTGTAGATTTATCTTCTTGTTCTTTTAAGTTCTCTCCTTTACCTTTATTGTCTTCCTCGACAGGTGCATTTTTTGTCATGATTTTCGGCTTGTCCTATTACTCAACACTGGAACTCTGTGTGATCTTCTATTCAACTGTGACCATGTGGGATCTTGTAGGTTTAGTGTCTATAATTGATGTACCCTCAATCCTTGTATAGTTATGTAAATGTATGAGAACTGGATTGGTACTTGGTAGAAAGTAATCTGAGGTTGCCTCGACAAGGATTTGGCTCTTTATTTTTTCCTCAATCAATGTATTTTTATTAACTTGTGTGTCTTCAGGTATGTCCTCAATAGTGATCACATCTTATGATCCACTCACTTATACCATCTTTATTTCCTCTTCCTTAAGGTTATGAGGCTCATCAATATCTTCTTTGTTATCCAGTTCCACTTGGCTGGATGTTCCTTCACCTTGTTGTGCACTCTTGTCAACTAATAACCCAAAAATGATTTTCCAAAACCTTTTACTTTGGGTGAAAACTTCATTAACTTTATGTTTCAAAATGGAATAGGCCTTGAGCTTAGGTACAAACCTATTTCTGTATTGCTCCATATAGGCCTTTATTTGCTTCGGTGATAATTCAGGCATGACCTGAGCTAAAGTACCTTTCCTTATTTGTCTTTCGGTCATGATGGCATACTTCCATTTTTTATCAATTCTGGTAAACATTTCTTTAGGGATGAGATTCCCAATCTCTAGAGGTGTCATCTTAAATGTGCATAGCATTTCTAACATAGCCTCTTCAACTTTTTATTTGTCATCTTTACTTAATTTTTCAAATTTGATAAACTTAAAACTTGCTAATCTTGGAGTTCTTGTGATGTTTTCGCATATTTCATCCACACTATCTGGATGTCTATGTGATGCCACTTTCAACTTTGTATTATCATCTGTGTCAGTCATTTCTTCTTCATCATCATCCTTCTGCAATACTAATTTTATTCTCAGTTTCTTCTTAGGATGACTCGACACAACTTTAGTTTGTGCTTGTTTTATTTTACCCAACCCTTCATCTTCTATTTTCTTTGTTGGCATTTTCTTTTGGGGATTGACAACCGTGGCAGATCAAGCCACCCTGGTTCTTGGTCTAAGTGCTGCAGGAGGAGTGAGATTTTGTTTCTGTACCTTTTTCTTTCTGGACTCAGCAACCATTTCCTTCTTATCCTTCTTTTGAATTTCAACTTCTTCCTCTTCACTACCTTCAGATTTACCAGGCCTTGTATAATTTTAAGAGGTGCATTTGTGTTTTCCTCTTCACCTTCTCCTAACATCCTCTCTAAATTCTTGACTATTTTCTTCCTTTTTCTCTCTAGGGTTACAAACTTAACCCCATAGTTATTTTGGACTTAGCCTCTTCATAAGTTCCAAAATGTTTTTCTTTCTTATCAATGTCTTCAACAAGTAGGGTAGTTATTGCTACTGATGTCTCATCTATATTAACCTCATAGGGCAATGGCCTTAGCCATGCTACCCTAGGCACAACAGCTTGCACATGAGTATGGTCGGTATCCACTAGAAAACATATATCATTATAGTGTTTCTCTACTAGGGATACCGAGATTCTACTTCTCTTTCTTATCTTCTTCATGAATTCAACAAAATAACTATCCATCACACTATCAAAATTGTCACCTAACTGATGAATAAACTCATTGATTTTCTGGGTTACTGGTCGGTCCTCACTCCACACAACATCTCCTATAGTAGGAAAACTATTTTGTACATAGAAGAATAAAAAAATGATCAGGGAATCAAACTTACACATTGAATTCTTAGCCTTCCTGATTGATGTTAGGTTCTCAGCAAGCTGGGTCAACTGCAACTTGACAAGATCATAAGTATGATCTTTCTTTACCATCTTCCATACTTGATCAATTGCAATGCATGGAACACTATCCAATCTACTTGACTGATAAAATTTGTGAGCAATGACTCTCACTACAAAATCTATCTCTGGATCTGTAATCGTAGTGATTGTCATTCCTCTTTTGTTCCATACTGCCAATGTGTTAGCTCGAATGACCTCTTTTCTTTGGCATCTCATAGCTTTCTTTCCAGTAAGAATGGGATAACCGGTGAATCATTTTCATGGCAATCTTGACTGGCCCATTCTCCAACCACATTTTCATGTCGTGAAATCTGCTCAAAACAATCTTGATCCATTCAATTTTGAATTTTTGAGGGAAATCTAGGGCACACACTAACCCTTTCTCGACAACATGTTGATGCTCTACCTTCAACACTCCGTTATCACACAACCTGTTGTAATATTTCCTCAACTCATAATCTCCTATTTCTCCAATTTTGCACATGTAGCATGCACGCACATCGTGTATCATCAAGACCTTCGATGGGATGACAAGGATCTTGTGAGATCTCCGTTCACCATACTTTTTGATACAACTTGGAATTTCAGTGGCTTGCATGCATCACTCCTTACAAGTTGAACATTTATAACTTCTTTCCCTTTCTTCCTTACTGCTATAGATGAGGTAGATGCCATATATCTAATCTAGGGTTTGAAAAAATAGATTTAGGTTTCTCAGAAATACCTTGTTTCAATGGTTCTTCACAGTGTTTGTTGACGACACACTATGAATCTTCACAAACTTGACTTAGCACAATTAGCTCTTTCCAATCACCTTAAATCGCTTTGCAAATTCTCAAATCGCTAGGTAAAATGAGAATGAATGGTTATTTCACTTTATAGAATCAAACAGTCTCTTTAGGGCTTCATTAATTTTTTAGTACATTTTTAGGCAAATACAACTGTCTCAGCCTTCACACGACAATTTGATTATCATGTACTCATACTCGGTTGAAACCATGACTCGGTCGATACTACCATTTATAGATCAACTTGGTACATATGACATCTCAGCTATTATAGGATCTCTACACCCACTGAGTAACTCGATCACTATAAACTTAAATACTGATGCTCAACATCAATTATGCAATTTTACTCTTTTCTCAAATATTTCCTAATGCATCTTAATTCATGCAGATATGGACTTTAACATATCAAATGTCAGGAAATGGTGTAAAATATGACATTAGAAAATTCAGTTCCTTGCATACCTTCTTTGCTTATTTAGAAGTAGTGTGATCACCCAATCCATTGGATTGGGTGACCTCAGGTTCACTGGATCCAATATTGCTTGCTTCCTCTTTCTTTCTCCATGTCTCGTTCATCTGATCCCTTATTTGTTCAATAGTCTCATTGCTTTTGAATTGTTCATTACTCGATGCTTGTTCTCTACAGTTTCTTTTTATGTTACCAATCTTGTGGCATTTGTATCAGACCAAACTTCCACTCATCCAACTCTTGGATTTACCTCTAAAATGTGTCTTCATATAGTTTTCTCCAATATGACCATATTTTCCACACTAATGATAATTATACCATGTATTGTAATCCCAATTGAATGTGTTACCTTTCTTAGGTGCTTTATTATGCTTATTGGATGTCTACTTAGGTTTTGCATTGGATCTGCATTCTTGTGCTCTATGACCATATTTATGATAGTTATAACAATGTCCTTGATATTAGGTGTAGTAGGTGGATTACTAACCTTTGACCTGCATTCATGTGTCCCATGTCCATGCTTCTTACATTTAAAACAATTTCCATTGAATTTTGGTTTAGGATTGGACTTACCATTCTTGCTTCTGTAGATGTTTGCTTGTGTGTCCTAGCTTTCCATAATGATGACATGTAGGTTTTTTGTTCTTTGACTTTGCATTCCTCTATTCTCCATTCTATGATGATTCACCTTCTTCAGTGGATGATAGGTGCTCATTATGTCCAAGTCTAGAAGTGTCACTATATTTTCTTGGTGACCTCAACAGTTCTTCAAAGTATTTCACAACTTCATTCAGCTTGTTCATCCTTTCATTAAGTTCCTTTTCAGATCTCAATTTATTCTTTAGCTGACTATTCTCCGATCTCAGATTTGTGATTTCCATATCTTTCTTGCTCAATTCTTGATTTGCAAGTAATAGTTGATTTACCATGTCCAATGTATTGTTTGTCAGTCTCTACATATCACATGTCCTTTCATCAGTCTTATAGCCATTTTTTTTGTCTTCTTCTGTCATTGTCTTGTCTTCTTTAGCTTTCTTTTTCTATTCAATCACTTCACATAATCTAACTGATTGAATTTCCTGTTCTCTCTTTAGACTTTTGACATCTTCATTCAGTGAATTGTTTCTTTCTAATAGATCTGCTATAGATGCATCAATTTTAGTGGAATTCCATTGTCAAATAGACCTTTAGTGTCCTCTTCTTTATATTGTGTTTCATTTAGTTGTATTTCCAATTCTTTCCTTCTGCTTAATGATTTCTTCAATTCTCCTCTGGCTGCTTCAAGTTGGTGTAATGCAAGATGGATGTCAATCTTTTGATTCTCTACGATCTTTCCCAACTTATAAAATTCCATCTCCAAGACCTTAACTCTCAAGTGGTTAGACTTCTTCTAAGAGAACTTAGCTCTGATACCAATTGTTGGAAATCTAATATGGGAAAGTGAGATACTGAGAGGTGGGGGGGGGGGGGGGGGGGGCGGGGGTGAATCAGATATCTCCAATATTCTATACTTAAAACTAATTCCACATACATACTATAAATATAAATTTTAATATTGAAATAGATCTAGCAATCTAACTTCATTCATTAAATGAAACACATAACACAAAGATTTTGGTTACCCAAAAACCCTTGAAAGGTAAAACTAGGGTTCAGATGACACCCACAAATCTTTACTAATATAGTATTAAAGTATGCTTGTTAGGGATACAATGTTTGATCACTTTAGATGATCTACGTTGTGAGGGGTTTTCCCTGTTAAGAGCTTACATACTTATACAATCTACCTTGATTAAAGGATTTGAAACTTACAACTAAGTAAGCACTAAGTTAATAGATTAATGAAAGCCTGTTAGGACTACTCTGTAAAGAGATTTACCCTGATTCACTTGCTAAAATGTATCAGTACTTGATCCTTCAATTTTCACTATAGATGCTGATTACAGATCTCCTCTATCCAATACTTATCTGATCTCAAAATCAAATGTAGCTTTGTTCTGTCCTTCACTTCTCTTCTTGGTCAATCTGTCTGATCTTTGCATCTGATAATCAAAACACTTCTCTGTTCTGCGTACATGAGATCTCCTTTGTTCTCCTTCCTTGTATACATCATTTTAGGGTTTAGATCTCACCTTATATAAATATCTTATCAAGCTCCTAGATCAAGATCAACGATCTAGATTCATTACTTATGCCTCTTTAGCATTCCCTTTTTCTGATAGGTTACATGGCTTACATAGCGATTAATGATTATAAATATAAGGCATAATCAACTCCTTGATTCCCTAAAAAATAATTAAATATTGCATAGAAGTCGGCTAAAATGGTTTACCTTGGTGTTTGTGCCATTACAAACACATATGTAAAAAATGGCTTTCTTGGCATATGAATTCTCTGATGCTCGGTCAAAACTATTCTTCATATATTAGTGCTTGGTACTGACTCTTCTATACAAATTGACATATACATTACTTGGTAACTACTGAAGTACTCAGTGACCTCTGACTTTCTCAATAGTAACTACTTGTCGGTAACTATATAGAATATAAGTCTAAACATAATCCAACTTTTAAAAGATGGCTCGGTCGCAGTGATGACCAACCAACATTGCCTTGAAAATGACTAAGTGTTAGACACTAATAAACAACATAACATAGGGATCAACAATTATTTAGGCTACTAATCCATGCTCAATGGAAATATTGGACCCAAAAAGTAGTTTTAGAATTCTAATTGCATAATATATTTCTCATTCTAAAAAAGTTGAGAAGTGACAATTATCTAATCAAGATGAAAATTTCCACTCATCTATAAGTAGAATGTACATACTTTGTGTAAAGGGTTGGTTATAAGATCAATGAGAAGTGTACAAGACTTCATTTTTATAAAAAACCCTAATTTTATCTCAATTGCATTTTATATTACCTTTTATTTTTTATTAAATTCACTATATGAAATGCTTTTATCTGAATAATTTATAGTGTCTCCATTACTTGCTTTAGGAACTGTCCATCAATGAACACGTATTTCTCCATGTTAATGTCATGTTGGTGTTAAAATTATGCCATAAAAAATTTCCGTTAATAGTTTTTTTAATAGGAAACTTGTTTGACTTAACATACATGCAATTAATGCAAGAAAAGTACCTCTAAGTAGAATTTGAATCTTTTAGGTTAAGTGGCATGTGATATCCTAAGTATTGCAAGCAATGCCAAATAAATTAGTTTAGTCAAAACATGTTGGGTGTATAAATGGTTTGGGCCATTTTTCTATTTCTATGTTTGACTATATGCATAGGGATGTGTATTTCTCCAAGATATTTTTATTGATCTACTCTAGTTTACAAATGAAAATCATGACGAGAGTAATTTATTTAAATTTTTAATCATGACATAAAATTTTGTTGTGTTGTTGTAATGGAATGAATATGGTGGATTGAAAGGAGATCACTAGAATGGATAGTCAAACTAGGAAGTTCACAACCCAAATTTCTCTCAATACATTAGGAAGGAAAAAAATCCACTAGGCTTACGATAGACTCACACACTAAATGAGTGTAAGGGGTTTCTTTCTCTAAATGGATTATTGATTATGTAAGAGGAGTGAACAAATACAAGATAAAGAGGAAGGAAGGTATCTAGACATGTAAAGAAAACAACATATTAGATAACCAAATTCCAAAACCAGATCAAAGAAGCCAACACATAAACTGACCTACACACAAAATATCTACCCAAAATGCCTATCAAAGGTGACCTGGAGTGTAGGGAGAATACTGAATCATCCTTATGATGGGAGGTACCCTTGATCAACCAAATGTAGGTAAAGAAGCTATAAATCTGAGGAAAACTATTAGATAATTTTTTAACTAAATATGAAACTTTTCCACTTGTTACTTGCACATAAAAAATGGGAAGAATGTTGGGAGAATGGGGCTTCCTTAGTCAAACCCCTATTTATGAATTAACCTTGAAATTGAATTGAAATTTAATGAAAGGAAATGAAACATGCTGTCAACAATAGAGGCTTGATAAGTTTCTTATACCTTGACAATGCAAGTGCTTCTTGAAATGAAATCAAAAGTGTTGATGCAATATCATGACTCCACAACAACCTAAAAGGACATCATGAAAGATATGCTTCTATAATGATTGGTAGGATTTACACCATAATGCGATGAATTGATTGAATTCTTGAATATGATTGATTGTTCATTTCATGCTTGGTAGGGAAGAGATACCATATACAGATGATTGATAAATGCCAAAATGAGAGAGGTAACATTTCTTTTATGCCTCTCTAGGACATTTCAGGTCACAAAACTTTAAGGAGGCCAACAAGGATTTGAAATCTTGCCTAAAATCAAGACCTCTCTCCAAATAAAATTTGGGACCAACTTGCCGTGTAAGGGGTGCTTCCCAATATGGGGGTGGATTGGGTCTCTCCATATGCTTTGAGGCACCCTTTACGAGGCAATAGAGGATCAAAATTAAATTGGGATTTGATATGAAGATGGGGATATAAAAATGTGTGCAAAATTTAAGTGTGGCAAATGGAAACATACAAAATACCATTAATAGTAAAATAGGGCTTATGTATACAAGACATGATTCTTGAATGAAATAATTAAAGAGGGCACACCTATAATTAAGGGCCCACATTAATTAAATTAAGAGAAAGGACTTAAATGCATAGAAAAAGTCCTATAGTGCATAGAATAATGAACACACACTAAGATGGGCATTACACAAGTGTGGAATTGGACACACTTAGGTAGTGCATATAAATTATGACACTACGTTTATCCACTACTTTAGAGAGGGTATGAGTCTACACTCATACACACTGTAAATTAGAATACATAAATATGGTAGGGAAGAGATGAGATCATAGGCAAGACTTTATGAGGTAAGACATTACTAAGTTTAAGGTAAGCCCTCAAACTAGGGATCTTAACACAATCATATGCAAGGGTGCACAAAACAAAAAACAAATAGACAAAAAGATACAACACAAAGGAAGTTAGTACTAAAAAAAAAGGTTCCAAATCAACTAGTTGAAGCTACCTCGATGAACCAAATGTATCAACCACTAGTATCATACTCAAAATGATATTTCAAGAGGAATAGTAGTCCCATAGGAAGAGAAAGAGGACACATCAAAATACGACTCCATGATCCAACCAACTAGAAAAGCTATGAGATCATGAAAGCGAGAAAAAGAAACCATAGATGCCATGGGCTAGAAAGTTGTGTCATGCTAGTGATCCATGAGAAAAAGAGGAGGAAGAGTATAAAATAGTCTAGAAAGATGGATTATGTGAGTTCCACTCATCCAAGGAGAGGCCGGTGCAAAGATTGAATTGATAGTCTAGCAGGCTATGTTATGCTAGTCAACCTATTTGAGGATAACCAAGTAAAGGCTTTTTCACAAGGACATCCGCCAAAAGAGGATTATCCCAAGGAAACAATTGTATCCAAATAAAATTCACTTCATATTACAAAAACATCTAAGGAAAGAATTATCTCCAACGAAGTTTGCAAAATAATGCATGGGGGCATAAAATGATCACCCTAAAGAAAGTATTGTCTCCTTAGGAATTCACAAAATAATGCATAGGGGCATAAAATGATCACCATAAGTAAATAATTGAATCTTTATGAATCTACTAAATAATGCACGGGGGTATAAAAGGATCTAGGAATCTATTATATAATACATAAGGAAGTTGAATAAATGCCACCTCCTTAAAATGTCAACATAGAGCTATGATGACATCTTAGGGAAAAGAAGAACAAATATGCCTACCTTTCAAAACCCAAGAGATATCCTTTAAGTGAAAATGGATACATATCCCTTAACAAAATATGCATGAGTCTAAAGACAAGGAAAGATAATTGTGTAAAAGGATAGCTTGTAGCAAGTGTAAAGGGATCCTTATGAGGAAGAGATCTTTATTCCAAGACATCTACCTCAAAGAGGAGTTCTTGAACAAAAAAAGAATCTTTGAGACCAAGAGGGGAAGGAAAAAATAATGCACCTTTTAGCCCCCCTATTGCTAGGACTGGAAAAATAGATTCTTGATGAAAGATGACACACTTTAAGCCCCCAAGAAAGATAATTTTTCCAAATGGACATAAAATTTTTAAATAAGGAATAGGTTGTCATCAAGGATATAAACCTCTTGTATAAGAGATAATCCCCAATCAAGATAATAAATTCCCTATCAGAAAATTTATCACATAATAAATAAATGCCACTCCTTTAAGGATAGTATATTCTTACAAAGAGAAAGATTTTGAATGAAACCCCTTGTCCCAAAGTGTAAAAGGAAAGGGAAAAAATAACATATTATGTACTCTAAGTGAATATTAATTATAATAGACATACACTTCCAATCAAGGAAGAGATCATAAACAAGAATGAAAATCCTTGTGTAAAACAAAGAAAATTGATACAAGGAAGGACAACATTTCATAAGAGATACAAATAAACAAAGAGATAATGAATCCTTTAGAAGGATAGGGAAAGATAAACCTTTCCCCCTAAGTGGAAAGACAAGAAAAATGACCTATTATGTTTCTTGCAAGGAAAGAGTATAAAGTAAACTACATCAACATTCAAAACAAAGAGCCCCTAGTGAAGTAAGCTACTAAGATCGTATGGTGTGGAGGAACATAATTGGATAAAGGATTTATAGTGTACATTTTTGATATCAAGGAGGTGTATAATGTTTTTTGTTAAACAAATTATATATCTGTATACTAAATTGTAAACTAATTGTCTAATTCAATACAATTATCAAGAGAATGTCTGTTGTTATTATGAAAAAGATAATGAAAGTTACCATTATGAGCTCTTTGATTATTTGGAAAATAAAAATAAGGAAATCAAATTTTATTATTGTATTTAAGTCTCTAGAATATTCTCTTAGCCAAGGCCAAACAATCATGTAAAGGTTTGGTAGAAATTGTTGGAATTTGAAAAAGAATGTGTAAAGAAGGATGTTTAGGTCTTGAGGAACAAAGAATAATAGAATTTGAAGAAGAAACACAAATATTGGATTGAGGTATAAATCTTATACCATTTTTTTTAGGTGGAAAATGGTGTCAATGAATTTAGTAATGTAAACTATGTGATATGTGTTCATTAATTAACCATTTCCACACCGACATTAGAAATACAACAGAAAGAGGGGCTTCCAAGCATTACTCTCAATATAACCTAAGTTAGATAAAAAAAAACCCAAAAAGATGAGGGGATGGTAATGCTAAATCCAAATTATACTAAGGAAGTACACAAGAAAGTCCTCTTTCGTGCAATGTAAGATTTGACTAAGGTTGTGTAAATGCACTTGAAAAATTGAACTAATTGATTTAGCAAGATAATCAATAGAGATTTAGGTGCTAAACATAAACAATTAGTCCAATTAAGATGTGAAAAAAGATCTAAAATAAGATGTAAATAGATAATAAGGTACTCATCTTGAAGTATGAAAAGGAATATGCTTTTATTCTCTAAAAACTATTGTTCTGGACCTATAATTGAATTTTTTACTACAGATATGTGATCACGACTGAAAACCCATAAAATGCTAAAAATATTAGGTTGTCGGGAACAAGTTGACCATGTCATCATGTTTCAAAATAGGTTGACCAAGTCACCATGTTCTCAAGGCACTTTATTGAAGTTGACCTAGATTTTTCAAGTAGATCTATGTTTGCAACTTCTAGATCTATACCTACAATTCTAAGATCCTGCTCTTGCACACAAAGAACTAGATTTTGGGGTTGGGGTGGGTAATTTTCATGTCCCCTTCTTAGTGACATGGAATTTTTCTGAGGATTAGCCTATTACAGGCTCTCGTAGGCTAATGGTGTTGCGGAGGGAGCCATTTTTTGTGACTATTTGGAGATTTGATGGCTTTATATGTGATTGGGGGAATGGATCTTTATTATGTCTTATTGTTATATTACTTTATCGGGGCCATTTGTTATAATTTGTTGTTGAGTTGCACTTTTTATTTAAAAGTAATATTTCATAAAGTGCAAATATTTTAATGGAACATTTGGAATGTTTCTAGAAGTTTTAAGTGACTTCTAGTGGAAGCCAATGGAAAAGAATAAATAGACCTCACGGTCTCTCATTTTGGACATCCAAGTTATTATTGCTATTGCTATTCTCTCTATGAGCATTTGTGGAGCCATTGGGTCTGCAGATTTTCAGCTTGTCATTGGGAATGAAATCTCCCAATTGATTGCATAATTGAGGGAGTGAAATATCTCTTGAAGGGTTGCATTTGTGGAGGTGATATTTCAGTCACTTCACTAGGGCATCATTGAGGCATAAGCCTATTCTAAGGACATCTACATTTCAGAGAGGGTTTGTACTGAGGAGCTTCATTACGAGACATCAATCTTGAAGGAGAAGAGGTATTTGGATGCTGGTCATGATCATCTGCAAGTCTGACATAAGAATCAGAGTTTTCAGGACAGACCTAGGAAGCACATTTTTGTTCGTATCTTCCTCATACCTGGCTGGATTTTCTTGGGACCAAGTGCATTGGATTTCTAGGAGTATGGCGATCAAGTTTGGGGTGTTTTGAGCCCTCAAAACACACATTTATTTTCTAGAAAAAATCACAAGTGTCAGCTGGAGACATTTTTTTTTTAGGGAAGAGATAGTTTTTCAGTTGGAAGGCATTTGGATGATCAAATTGGTTGCAACATCATCAGTAATTCATCTATTGTACTCAGCCAATCAGGTTCTATCATTCTCGATCTTATCTTGCATTATAACTAAGAATATAAGTTTCAACTAAAGGTGAACTTGTAGTTTCAACACTTGTGCATTTTAGTATTGTAAAAGTCATTGATTGCCAATATTAAATAAGAAGGAAGGGTTTAGTAGTTGTATTGGAAAAGAATTGTAATTGATAAAAAGGTATTGGTTGGAAATGTACTTCTTTGTCATAATTTTATGATATATATATATATATATATATATATATATATATATATATATATATATATATATATATATGGCACAATGATCATGGTATCTTTCTACATTTTTTCTTAAGTGAATAGAAGTGGTTGGATGTATGTTTGTTATTATGAAATTTCATAGCAGTAGCATATATACATTGCATGACAAGTGTTTGACAAAATTCCAAGTAAGAAGTTAAGTGGTTTTAAGGACCTGGCGAGTAGGGGACTTTACAGTGGTATCATAGCAGTTTCCTGCTAGCTTGAAGGGGGTAAGAATTTTTATGCATCCACCAGCAGTTGGCTCTCACAGATACTACACATGCAGGAGGGCTTTGTTGGAAGGTGAAGATAGGATACCAGACACCATGGGTGAGAGACATTCACACAGCCCACCTAGGGTTCCGAGGGACTAGGATGATGAGGCAAGGAACTTCTTTGCCGGTATGACTGCAGGTCAGCAACATATCATTCAAACATTAGAGGCAGGTCAGCAACAGTTGGCATAGACATTACAGGTATTGGTTGATCGCCTGACTCCGTAGGATAGAAGAAATCAAGATCAGGATAATAGGAGTGTAGTAGGATCTTAGAGAGCCCAGAGGATGCGGTCTTAGACAGCTGATAGACCTACACATCTTACATTTGTTAGAGAGGAGCCACAGGAGGCACTAGTTGCTGAGGCACGGGAGGAATTATTCACAGATGATCTCATGGCTGCAAATGATGAATGGGAGTTGTTACCTCCACATGTTCAGGAGCTCATGACCTTTGAGCAGTTTGTTAATCAGAGGAGAGAGCATTATAGAGCTAGCGAGTAGGATAAGAGGAATAAAGGGCAGAATAATGAGCTTCAATGTGTTGCCGGTAAACTCACATTACCACCCTTTGATGGCAATGGTAAGATGACTACCCAGGCTTGGATTCACAAGCTAGACACTTTCCTCACCTTGAGACCTATGACAGAGGTGGAAGTAATTAAGTATGCTACTTTACATTTGGAGGGAGTAGCACATGATTGGTGGTCTCATGGGATGGTAACTCTTTAGCATAATCAGGTGACAACATACTAGGACTTTGTGGACAGATTAGTTGAATGGTTTGATAAGAAGGATCCAGAAGTCTTCTTTCAAGGTTTGGTGCAGCTAAGACAGATAGGCAGTTTAGAGCATTTCATCAATGAGTTCCAGAGACTGGTTGTTATGGTACCTGACATTTTAGAGAGGAGATTGATCATACTCTTTACAGAGGGATTATCAGAACCCTTGAAGGGATGGGTTAAGGTATTTGATTCCCCTACACTTCAGGAAGAAATGAGGAAGGCATGTAGCATGGAACTTGTAGCACCATCTAGCAAGTTCAATTCTAGAGGAACTTCTTCATTCAGAGACAACAAGGGGTTCAACAGAAACAAGGACAAGGTAAATGATTCAAAGGGAAAAACAACAATACCCTTGGATAGAGAGACACTGAATGAATTGCACAGGAAGAAATTGTGGTTTTTCTGCAAGGGTCCTTATGATCTAAATCATGATTTCCGTTTGAGGCCTAAGGGGAAGGCCAACAGGGTCATGTGGGCATATTATGAGGGTTCAGATTCTGATAGTTTTGAACAGCATGGTGATTCTGGTGAGTTGGAGATAGAGATAGAAGCAGAGGCTTTAGAGCCTAAGGAGGAGCCAGAGTTATAGACATAGGAGGCTCATTTGACTAGCATTCAGTAGGAGGGTTCTTTTAGACTCCGTGGAGTCTTGGCTGGTCAGAGGGTCATCACATTACTGGATATAGGTGCCACCCACAATTTCATTGATGCATGATTTGTGGAGAAACATGGGATCATGACCGAGGAGTTTGAGGGCCTTTGGGTCAAGGTTGCTGATGGTTACACTCTCAGATGTGACCGAATGGTTAGAGATCTACCTCTACGCCTGAACAATTATGATTTCAAGGAGGATTATCATGTGGTCAACATGGGTGACTTGGACATTGTGCTTGGGATGAAGTGGCTTCATTCTTTGGGGGAGGTCACCCTTCGATTGAATGATATGGAGATACAGTTTGAGGTAGATGGTAAAACACATATGCTAAAAGCTATCAGGAACAGTGACATCAGGACTATCTCTTTCAGACGGATGGAGAGGCTTGCTAGAAATGATGACATTGAGTGGGTAGTAGCTTGTAATTTGATGCCTACACAAGAGGAGCAACGTAAGTCAGAATACCATCCTGATATACAGAGATTGAGAATTAAGTATGATAAGGTCTTCAGCGACATTCCACTAGGCAGGCCACCATACAGGGGTATTGAGCACATTATAGAGTTAGAGGAGGGTGCCAAACCCATCATGATTACTCCTTATAGGCATCCTAAGTGGCTCAAGGATGAGATCGAGAAGACTATCAAGGAGTTACTTGCCTTGGGGCACATTAGGCCTAGTAAGTCACCCTTTGCTTCTTCTATAGTTTTGGTGAAGAAGAAGGATGGGTCATTATGGATGTGCATTGACTACAGGATGCTGAATAAGAGGACAATTAAGAACATGTATCCTATTCCCTGTATCAATGAGTTGATTGATGAGTTGCATGGGGCTTGCTACTTTACAAAGAAAGATTTGAGAGTAGGATACCATCAGATCAAAGTCAGAGAACATGACATTGAGAAGACTGCCTTCAGATTTCACTATGGACATTTTGAGTTTGTGGTTATGCCTTTTGGCTTGACCAATGCTCCCGCTACTTTTTAGTCCACGATGAAAATAGTCTTCCATTCCTAGCTGAGGAAGTTTTTTCTTGTGTTCTTTGATGATATTCTGATATATAGCAGGACATGACAGGAGCACTTGGATCATTTGGAGATAGTGCTCGGTATTTTGCAGAGGGAGTCCTTGTATGCCAAGGAGTCCAAATGTGACTTAGGGATGATAGAGCTACTGTACTTGGGCCACATCATTAGTGTAGAGGGAGTATGCATGGATCTTGACAAGATCTGTGCTATCATAGATTGGCCTAATCCAAAGAACCTTACGTAGTTGAGGGGGTTCCTTGGATTGTGTGGATTCTACCATAGGTTTGTCAGTGGATTTTCACATCATTCTGCACACATGACTAATTTGATGAAAAAGGGAGCATTTGTTTGGACACCTGAGGCACATGAGTGTTTTATGCGATTTAAGGAGATTTTGACTACATGTCCTATGTTGGCTTTACCAGATTTCACAAAGCCATTCGAGCTTCAGTGTGATGCTTCAGGAGAGGGAATCAGTGCTATCCTTATGTAGGATAAGCACCCTATTGCATACGAGAGTCAGAAACTCAGAGGGCTAGAGAGGACTTTCAGCATCTATGACAAGGAAATGTTGGCCATTATGCATGCTTTGGCCAAATTTAGACAGTACTTAGAGGGCAGTAAGTTTTGCATCAAGATTGACCACAACAGCTTGAGACATTTCCTTGGGCAGAGAGACTTGAATGATAGACAACAGAAGTGGGTGAGTAAGCTACAGGCTTATGATTTTGATATCACCCATGTGAGGGGGACACAAAATGTGGTAGTAGATGCTCTATCACGGTGACCTCATCTCAATTCCATGATGCACATATCTGAGGATTGGAGGCACTTTATCATAGCAGAGTATGCTAGAGATACATGGGCATCAGGTATTGCAGATGGGTCCATTATTGATACCAGGTACACACTTGTGAATGAGTTGATCATTTACAAGAACAAGATTTTCTTAGTCCCAGGATCGAAGGTGAAGAGCATCATCATGAGGGCTCTCCATGATTGACCTATAGTAGGTCATCCGGGATACTTTAAAACATACAGGTAGATATGTGAGTGCTTTACTTGGAAAGGACTTAAGTCAGATGTGCTTTAGTATGTGCGTGAGTGCCCTGTTTGTCAGTAGAACAAACAAGAGCACACTTTTCTGGTAGGACTCCTATAGTGACTTCTGATTCTTGATAGGAAGTGGGAATGCATATCTATGGATTTCATTACGGGCTTGCCTAAGACCCAAGGGTGGGATTTCATGTATGTGGTGGTTGATAGATTGACGAAGTATGCACACTTCTTTCTGATTACCACTACTCATACAGCTACACAGGTGGCAGAGGTGTTTTTTAGGGAGATCTTTAGATTACATGGATTTCCTCGAAGCATTGTGAGTGATAGGGACAGCCATTTCTTAAGTCATTTTTGGCAAGAGGTGTTCCATCTATGTGGCACTAAGCTCACACCTAGCACTAGTTACCACCCACAGACTGATGGGCAAACTGAGATTGTTAATAAATGGGTGGAAGGATACTTGAGGAACTATGTGGTGGCGCAACAGAAGGCATGGGTTAGATGGATCTACTTATGTGAGTACTGTTACAATACCACATATCACATGACTATTCAAATGACACCATTCATGGCATTATATGGTTATGAGGTGCCTAGTTTCTTGGATTTGTTTTTGGGTGACAGTAGGGTACCTATTGTAGGGGAAATATTATAGGAGAGCAAGTATATTGTTGAGGTTCTTAGAGATAACATCGCCAGAGCTCAAAACTAGCAAAAGGAGTATGCAGGTCAGAAGAGGATTGAGTGGACTTTTGAGGTTGATGATATGGTGTACCTTATGTTGCAACCTTACAGACAGTCTATTCTTAGAAGGAGTGGGGTAGAGAAGCTCAATCCACGATACTATGGTCCTTTCAGGATTATCAAGCATGTTGGAGAGGTGGCTTATGAGCTAGAGCTTCCTGCGGATAGTAGAATCCATAATGTCTTTCATGTATCATGCCTCAAGAAGGCGTTGCGACAACATGTTGTGCCTTCAATAGTTTTACATCCCTTGGATGATGAGGGGAAATTGATTCTTGTGCTAGAATCCATTCTCAATTGCAGGGAGAGGTAGCTCTGCAGGAGAACCATCAGAGAGTATTTGGTGAAGTGGAAGGACTTGCCTATGGAGGATGCTACTTGGGAGGATGAGACTATTTTGCAACATCTAGTTTTGAGATTGCTTGGGGACAAGCAATTTTAGGAGGGACAGACTGTCATGTCCCCTTCTTAGTGACATGGACTTTTTCTGAGGATTAGCCTATTACGGGCTCTCGTATGCTAATGGTGTTGCAGAGGGAGCCATTTTTGGTGACTATTTGGAGATTTGATGGCTTTATATGTGGTTGGGGGAATGGATCTTTATTATGTCTTATTGTTATATTACTTTATCGGGGCCATTTGTTATAATTTGTTGTTGAGTTGCACTTTTTATTAAAAAGTAATATTTCATAAAGTGCAAATATTTTAATGGAACATTTGGGATGTTTCTAGAATTTTTAAGTGACTTCTAGTGGAAGCCAATGGAAAAGAATAAATAGACCTCATGGTCTCTCATTTTGGACATCCAAGTTATTATTGCTATTGCTATTCTCTCTATGAGCATTTGTGGAGCCATTGGGTCTGCATATTTTCAGCTTGTCATTGGGAACGTAATCTCCCAATTGATTGCATAACTGAGGGAGTGAAATATCTCTTGAAGGGTTGCATTTGTGGAGGTGATATTTCAGTCACTTCACTAGGGCATCATTGAGGCATAAGCCTATTTTGAGGACATATAAATTTCAGCGAGGGTTTGTACTGAGGAGCTTCATTACAGGGCATCAATCTTGAAGGAGAAGAGGTATTTGGATGCTGGTCATGATCATCTGCAAGTCTGACATAAGAATCAGAGTTTTCAGGACAGACCTAGGAAGCACATTTTTGTTCGTATCTTCCTCATACCTGGCCAGATTTGCTTGGGACCAAGTGCATTGGATTTCTAGGAGTATGGCGATCAAGTTTGGGGTGTTTTGAGCCCTCAAAACACTCACATTTATTTTCTAGAAAAAATTGCAAGTGTCAGCTGGAGACATTTTTTTTTTAGGGAAGAGATAGATTTTCAGTTGGAAGGCATTTGGATGATCAAATTGGTTGCAACATCATCAGCAATTCATCTACTATACTCAGCCAATTAGGTTCTATCATTCTTGGTCTTATCTTGCATTATAACTAAGAATATAAGTTTCAGCTGAAGGTGAACTTGTAGTTTCAGCACTTGTGCATTTTAGTCTTGTAAAAGTCCTTGATTGCCAATATTAAATAAGAAGGAAGGGTTTAGTAGTTGTATTGGAAAAGAATTGTAATTGATAAAAAGCTATTGGCTGGAAATGTACTTCTTTGTCATAATTTGATGATATATATATATATATATATATATATATATATATATATATATATATATATATATATATATATATATATATATATATATATATATATATATATATATATATATATATATGGCACAATGATCATGGTATCTTTCTACATTTTTTCTTAAGTGAATAGAAGTGGTTGGATGTATGTTTGTTATTCTAAAATTTCATAGCAGCAACATATATACATTGCATGACAAGTGTTTGACAAAATTCCAAGTAAGAAGTTAAGTGGTTTTAAGGACCTAGCGAGTAGGGGACTTTACAAAGGGCTTTCCTTGGTCAAGCCCTAGATTGAAGAATAAGCCTTGAATTGAAATGTAAATGTGTAGATGAAACAAGACAAATGTAAATATTCGCCTTGCTTGAAGAAATCTTTGTCAATAGGATTTTGTTGTGTTTGTATGTTGATCTTGAACTAGCAATGTAGGAAATCTCCACAAATGGTATGGATATACCAAAATCACTTCATGGAGCCATGGATGTAAGTGTGCATCAAATGAAGAAGATGATGAATGCATCAATGTACATCTCCTCCCTTGATGGCCAACAATATGCTAGATCTTGAAGAGGAAAGATTCCCAAAAAGGATCCTTGAATCTTTTGAATACTTGAATGCTTGAATGCTTGAACGTGATATTGCTATCATGAATTTTCCTCTCTCTAAAATGAGGTGTCTAGGATTCCTTTTATACTAGTTTTCAGGCGGGAAAACAAAGTAAGTCGATGGGGTCACCAAATTTTGCAAATTAAATCTTCGAGACAACACCGGGGCTGAGGATCACAACCCCCAGGGAATAGGTCAGCCTAGTCAAGTTGTTCTAGGAATAGGTTGAGTTTTTCAAATTGTTCCTAGGGTGGCCCACATAGAGCCAAATCCGAGGTCTCATAAATTGCATAGATGAAAGTGAGAAAAATAGGGCTAAATAGGAGAAAAAGGGAATTGAGCACAAATCCATCCATGGTCCAAAAAGTTGATAAAGGATGAGAGATAAAAGGTCTTAAATGATGAGTGTGTCCATTTTAAGATGATACATTTATCCCCCACTTTAGCAAGAGTATGAGTTGCCTCAAACTCATGGTAAAGTAGATAAAAAAGCAAGAGCTGATCTTATCATGGCTAAGGAGACAAAGAAATCATCAAACCCCTAAGATACTTGAGTCTTCATCACATCCAAATCCAAAAAAATAAGAGAGATGTCACTAATAAGAAAGTGTAGCCAACTTTCCCAATAAGATTTGTGTTCCTTATTGTGAACTACACGAAACAAAAGAAAAAAGAAAAAGGGGGGTGCAAAAAAAGATGGCTTTGAATGTTCTAGCAAGTGTGTGTGGCATTCTAGTCAACCCATAAAAGATGAATTGAAAGGTCTAGCAAGTGTGTGTGGCATGATAGTCAACTCACCAAAGGATTCAACTTCAAGGGAACTCTATATCCCAAAAAGAAGAATTGAAATATGACCTAGGCATAAGGATGTGTTTGTCCTTAAGGGATAAAAAGGTAATCAGGCTTCCAAGAATGTCAATAGTCCCAACAAGGATAAAAAACAAGGATCAGGCCTCCCAGATTGTCAATAATCCAAAGAGAGATCCAAAAGAGAAAAGATCCCCCATGAAATGCCAATAGTTTGATAGAGGAGACAAAACTTCCAATGTGCATGCATCCAAAAAGTGAGCGAAGTGTATGCCCCCATGTTAAAGTAATTAAAAATGCATCAACATGAGCAATGGATTTAATGGAAGCGTACATGTATCCACGAAGAAAGTTTCCACTATGAAATGCCCCTAGGAGAGAACATCCCAAGGGAAATGAATACAAAATAGAAGAGAGAACACAAAGGGATCCACTAACTTTTGGGGTCAGTATGATCATATGATAATATGTAATATTATATCAAGTATAAAATGTCTTCATTCCCCAAAGGAAATAGAACTACAACATAATGGAGGAAAAAAAACACGGAAGATATACAAAGAAGAGTCTTTTTGGGCCAACAATAAAGAGATGAATCAGTGCTACTATGTTGCAAGCATCCAAGTAGACAAAACAAGGGAAAATTTATGAACAATAGCACATATACAACATAAAATGTAACAAAAAAATAGGAGAGAGATAAAAATAGAAGAATCACACATGTTTGACTATTTTATCATCTTGTGCCAACAAAGTAGTCAAGAACCATCTAAAGAAATCTAAACAAAACATATAACAACAAAAGAACATGGGGGAAACACAACACAAACACATAAAGACTACCATGGTAGAGAATTCCACATCAAGTGTGCCACATGCCCCCCCATCTCAGTCTAAAATGTTAGGGAAGGGTTAGAAACTCACAAGAAGAACAACATCCAACATAGTAGGAACCACAACTAGATCCAAGCAAGGACTCTGGTGGGAGTCACTGTGCTCTTCACTAGGAGTGATTGTAAGCTATGTAGAAAGTATGTTAGGAAAATCATAATCCATATCAATATTCTCATATTCATCATCACTAACATGTGCATTAGAATCACCATCAAGAGTATCTCCCATATCAAGATTAATAGAATCTAAAATACAAATAGAATCACCATGTTTATCCTTTTTCATATTGTTATTTTTGATTAATTTACTTTAAAGGATCAAGAATGGGTTGATCAAACTAATGCAAATGTTGAGAGGAAGATGCAACGCAAGTAGAAAGGGCACAAGCCTTATCCTTAACTTGATGGTTTTTGTAATGCTGATGAGCATGTTGGTTACAAATGGTTTTATGAGATAAAATTAAAGGATTAGGTTCCACAATCAGAGATTTTGGGGAGAGAATGTCTACAGATTGAGGAATAAAAGGTGAAGGAATATGTGGGATAGGTAAGACAATTGCAGGAGTAGCATCCTTGGGAAGGATAATCTCAAGAATATTTTCTACCTTGTAACGTTGATAGAATCAAAAGAGATGATTGGGATGGTTAGGTGGTTTTTGAGGAAGAGATGGCCAAAAGAAATCTATATCAGCATAATCTTGAGGACATGAAGGTTTGTAAAGGGAATGATTAATGGTGATAACTTCTCCTTTATGGGGAAACTTTATACACTTATGAATAGGAGAGGTTATAAATTGCATGGAGGAAAGCCACAAAATGCCAAGCTTAACTTGAAATTGGTCCAAAGTAGTGACGCAAGAGTAAATGAGGAGAGAGGCCAATGGCACACCCTAACTAGATCCACCTTGCAGAGATCACACACGGAAGAAACAAAAACAACAGTGAGAGAGAGAATGTGGATACTTTCAGATATTATCTTCAATTGATTCATACATGTCAGGCTGTAAGGCCTTCCCAGTTTAGGCTAGATATTACAATCAAGTACATAAGTCCTCCAACATGTGAGGATCTGCCAACAATCTCTAATCTTCTATCTCCTATCTTCTAACTAAATTGACTCCTAAAACTCTAACCAAACAACTACATTTATACAAGAGGATACCAAACCAAGTCAGCCTTCATATCCACCATCAATATAAGGAATGACTAGATCTAGCTCCACACACTTCCCAATGATATATACAAACATTAAATCCATGACCAAAAATAAATGCAAGAGTCAGCCTCAACATAAATCCATAATAAAAAACTTGGTAAGCAATGAAACTAAGTGCTAGATAAGCATCATCGAGTGCCAAAGAGATAATCGACCAACACCGGTGAACAAAACTGAGCAACACCGAACCAACTCGGTCAAAGTAGGAACCGAGCAACATAGAAAACTTCAAACATGTTTTTGGTGACATAGGATTGCCAAGGACCTGAGATGCTCCTGCATCAGACACCTGGGGTTATTTGAAATGATTCTCTGAATCATGAAACAGGTATGATCTGAGCTACACCCAACTCAGATTGTGAAATCCATGAACTGTCTTCAATCGGTCTATTCTTCCACTTTACTAGATATTCCATATACTATTTTCCTCTTGTACTTCTACCAATTCTTTGCTCCAAAATATTTTCAACTTCTTTGGTCTGCTTCTTAGGATAATCCATCGGTACTATCATTTCTTCATTAGGTTCATGATACTCATACAAATCAGCAATGTTGAATATAGGTGATATATCCATGTCATTAGGTAACTCAATCTCATATGCATTTCCACTGTCAAATTTTCTCAAAATATTGCAAGGGCCAAAATTCTTCATTTTTAGATTCCCATATGTTCCAACAGGAAATCAGCCTTTCTTAAAATGAACCATTACTTCATCACCGACTGAAAAAGTCTTATGTCTTCTTGATCTATCAGCTCTATCTTTGTATTTATGATTACTTTTCTCCAGCTTATATTTCACATCTTCATGCAATGTCTTCATGTACTCAGCAAATTTTACTCCTTTAGCACTTCTCTTTCTTTCATCAGCAATATACCTCAAATAAGATATACCTCTCGATTGTATGCCATTTACAATCTCAAAAGGTGTTTTTCCAATACTCCTATTCACTGAATTATTGTATGCAAACTTTTCTTGTGCTAACATAAAATCCCAATTATTTGGTGTGTCTCCAACTAAACATCTCAAAAGATTTCCCAAACTTCTATTCACAACTTTTGTCTGTCTATCAGTTTGTGGGTGAAATGTAGAACTCTATTTCAACTTGGTGCCAAACATTCTCCAAAGGGTCTTCCAAAAGTATCCAACAAATTTAATGTCTCGGTTAGAGATAATACTCCTTGGTGATCCATGTAATCTAACAATTTCCTTAAAGAAAAGATTTTCTATATGTACTGCATCTGATGTCTTTCTACAAGGTATAAAATGTGCCATTTTAGAAAATCTATCCACAAAAACAAATATAGAATCATTACCTCTTACTATCTTTGGTAAGCCAAGAACAAAATCAATACTGATGTCAATCCAAGGTTTCTCAGGAACATAAATCAGTGTATACAATCTAGTATTCTGACTTACTCCTTTTGCAACTTGACAAATTCCACAATTTTTCACAAATTTATGAACATCTTTATACAACTGTGGCCAAAAGTATTTCTCCTTAAGAAAATTCAATGTTTTATCAACACCAAAATGTCCAGCCAAATCACTACTATGTTTCTTCTTTATCAAATTAGTTCCCATTGCTCCTCTTGGTATACACAACTAAATACCTTTAAACAACATACCTTCTTGAATAAAATATTCTTCCCATTTAGTACTCGATTGATCATGAATAAGTGCTCTGCACTTTCTCCACGACTCAGAAAAATTAGGATCAAATTCATAAGAATCTCTCATGTCATCAAAGCCATGAACTTCAATTTTTAGCTCAGTCAACAAAGATCTTCTACTCAATGCATCGGCAACTCAGTTAGCGACTCCACTCTTATGCTTTATCACAAATGTATAACTCTGCAAATACTCAACCCATTTCATATGTCTCTGATTCAACTTATTCTGACTACCCAAATACTGTAAATCCTTATGATCAGTATACAACACAAATTCACTCGGTATCAAATAATGTCTCCATTTCTTCAGTGCTTGAACAATAACATAGAATTCTTGATCATACACATAATATTTCCTTTTTTGATCATTCAACTTTTCACTAAAGAAAGCAACATGTTTACCTTCTTGACTCAACACAACTCCAATTGCACTTCCACTTGCATCAAATTCCGCTTGAAATACTTTATTGAAATCAAACAATGCCAAAACAGGCAATTCAACAACCTTCTACTTCAAAGTCTCAAAACTTTTATTATCTCCATGTGTCCATTTGAATTCTATTTTATCTCCTCTCATAGTCTCAGTCATAGCATTACATATTGAATTGAAATTCCTAATGAACTTTCGGTAAAAAATTTCCAAACCATGAAATGATCTTACCTCACTAACATTATTAGGTGTAGGCCAATTCAAAATAGCTTCAACCTTTTCAGGATCCATTTTCAAACCATTAGCTGAAATCACAAATCCCAAATACACAATTTCCTCTTTCATGAATGAACACTTTTTCAGATTTATTAGCAACTTTTATTCTTTCAAGCTCTGCAATACTTGTTTAACATGAAACAAATGTTCTTCTCCGGTCTTACTGAATATCAAAATATCATCAAGATATACAATCACAAACTTACCCATGAATTTCTTCAAAACTTCATTCATCAATCTCATAAAAGTACTCAGTGCATTAGTTAAACCAAAAGGCATAACCAACCACTCATACAAACCTTCTTTTGTCTTAAAATAAGTCTTCCACTCATCACCTTCTCTGATTCTGATACGATGATACCCAATTTTTAAATCAATTTTGGTAAAATACTTTGCTCCAGTCAAACAGTCCATTATGTCATCCATTCTCAGTATAGGAAACCTATATTTCACTATTATCTTGTTAATTTCTCTAGAATCAGTACACATTCACCATTATCCATTCTTCTTAGGTGCCAATACAATAGGTACTGCACAAGGACTCAAAATTTCTCTGATCAAACCTTTCTGCAATAATTCTTGAATCTGTCGGTTTAATTCCCGATTCTTGGTAGGTGTCAACTGATGCGGTGCCTTATTCAGTAAACTAGCTCCAGGGATTAGATCCATGCAATGATCAATGCTTCTCTTTGGTGGCTAACCATTAGGTACATTATTAGAAATGATTTCACTATACTTGGTGAGTAACTTTTCAATCTCCTCAGGGACACTATCCTTTGTTTTCTTACTCAGTTTGTTAGGAATCATAGCAAAACATACATAATTGTTCTTCAAGTCCTTAGAAAACTTTCTTCCTTCCACTAAGAAAAATTTCAAAGATGTGCAAACATTACTAACAGGTTCTTTAATCAAAGGTAACAAGATCTATCTTCTTCCATCAGCCCAAATAGTATATTTATGCAATCTCTTATCATATATAGCATGTCTATCATATTGCCAAGGTCTACCCAAAAAAATATGACAACAATCCATAGGCATGATATCACATAACATCTTATCATAGTACTTTCCAATTTTAAAATTCACATAACATTGTTCACTTACCAAGAGTGTATGATCATCTTTGATCCATGAAATTTGATAGGGATTCAGATGTTTCAACCTTTTCAATTGCAACTTTGTGACCATTTCCTCAGATGCCAGATTCTCCGAGCTACCACTGTCAATGATTACCTTCCACAATTCATCAGAAAATCTACATCTAGTCTTGAAAAAACTTTTCCTTACCAAATCTTCCTTATTACTTTCACTCCAAAGTGCTCTCCTTACCATCAAGTTATTTTCCTTCTCAGGTTCATTCGGTGACTCTTCTTTCACTAAAGCATTTCTACTATTACCAACCTTCTTACTTGCTTGTGTACACTTAAATGATATATGTCCTTCTCCACAATTGTAACAAGTTTCTCAGAAACCACCTCTTTTATAACCACCTTGGTAGTTATCACCTCTGCCTCTAGATGAACTTTTTCCTTTCCACTCGGTCTTTCCTTTATCTAGAGTTGTCTTTTCAGGTTCAGATCCACTGTTTTCACCATGAGATCTACCTCTTCCTCTAGGGAATCTACCACCTCTACCTCTTTGTCTTTGCTCATGTTTCTTGTTCAATTTCTCCTCAGCTTTCAATGCAAATTGATAAGCCTCTTCAATGTTCTCCAATTTGACCAAACTGATTTCTTTTTGGATGGAAACTCTTAAACCATTTAGGTATCTAGCAATTCTTTCCACATCATCTTCATCATGTCTAGATCTAATATCTAATCTATAGAATTCCTTAGTATGTTCTTTTACCGAGCTATCTTTCTACCTCAAACTTTGCATTCACCTAACTAGGTTAATCTGATAATCACAAGGTAAGAACTTCCCTTTCAATTTATTCACCATTTTATTCCATACCTTGATTTTGTCTTTGCCTTTCCTCTTTCTGTCCAACTACAGATGTTCCCACCACAAGGATGAATGACTCTTCAACTTTTTGCTTGTAATTTTCACCTTCTTTTCCTCAGGTACATTTTCATACTCAAAATAATTTTCCATCTCAGTGATCTAGTCCACCAATTCATCAAAATCCAATTTTACACTATACTCAAGAGGATTAAAGTGTGTTGTAGACTTTAGATTTCTCAAATCCTTCAACAATCTTTCCTCACCTTGATCCATCGCCAGTGCAGGTTCTACATCAACTTGTTCTTCCTCAATTTCATCATCACTAACATCTTCAAGATGTCTTTCTCTTCTCTGGGTTGTTTCAACAGCTTCTACTCTAGTAGAAACTTATCTCAACATGTCTACCAATCTTGGATCCGCATCTTACCTCCCATGATCCATCTTGAAACCCTCTGTAATTGTAGGCCAGATCGCAATATGCTACCCCACAACAATTCAACTAGGGTTTGACAAGAAGGCACCCTCAAACCTAGATTCACAAACCTAGATCGAGATATCAACTTGCTCTGATACCACTTGATGCAAGGGAGGATGGGGAGAGGGGCCAAAGGCACACCCTAACTAGATCCACCTTGTAGAGATCACACGTGGAAGAAACACCACAACAGTGAGAGAGAGAATGCAGATACTTTCATATATTATCTTTAATTGATTCATACATGCCAGGCTGTAAGGTCTTCCTAGTTTAGGCTAGATATTACAATCAAGTACAAAAGTCCTCCAACATGTGAGGATCTGCCAATAATCTCTAATCTTCTATCTCCTATCTTCTAACTGAACTGACTCCTAAAACTCTAACCAAACAACTACATTTATACAAGAGGCTACCAAACCAAGTCGGCCTTCATATCCACCATCAATGAAAGGAATGACCAGATCTAGGTCCACATGCTTCCCAATGATAGATACCAACATTAAATCCATGACCAAATATAAATGCAAGAGTCAGCCTCAACAAAAATCCAAAATAAACAACTCGGTAAGCAAGGAAATCGAGAGCTAGACAAGAATCACCGAGTGCCAGGGAAATTCACTGAGCACCAAAGAGAAAACCAACCAACACTGGTGAACAAAGGAAACTAAGCAACACCAAACCAACTCAGTCAAAGTAGGAACTGAGCAACATAGAAAACTTCAAACATATTTTTGGTGACACAGGATTGCCAAGGACCTGAGATGCTCTTGCATCAAGTAGGAATGACAATAAAGGTAGTTTAAAAAACCTTACCAACAATAATCACAGGAAGATTAATAGAACCTTGAGGGTGATAAAGAAAACCATTACAATTTTTAATCCAAACACTATATGTTTCATAGGCATCCTTATGAAATCCTTTACTAAAATGATTTTCTTCAGTGATAACATTCACAATGGAAGAGGGATCAATCAAAATACCATAGGAAGGGATATGAGTGACCCTAGTAGTAATGTAAAGAGGACCATTAGGTTCTTTAAACATATCAGAGTCATCAAAGGTGATAGAAGATGAAGGTTTAGGAAAAGGTTGAGGTTGAGAATTAACATGATTAACCAAATGATTAAATTCTTCTATCTTATCATCAATAACTAATGTTGCTAACCAAAGAAGAAGGTTGATTAATGACATTTGTTGAATGTTAAGGCAAAGGGCTAGTGTAAATTTGCAAACTTTGGTTAGGAGGTGCCACATAATTATTCATACTATTAACCTCAACATCAATAGATATAGAATTAGAATCAATAAGGTCTCGAATATCATTCTTCAAAGCATAGCACCTTTTAGTATCATGACCAGGTTGATGATGGTATTGACAAAACACATTTTGATCAAATGACTTAGGCATTGGTTTTCTAGTGTCAATAGGATGGATTTGAGGAAGTTTAAGAATTTTAGCATTAATTAAATTTTTCATCACTATAGGCAAAGATTCAAATAAAGTAGTATACTTATGATTAGGATGATACATAGAGGAAAAAGTAGTCATACCTTTGGATGTATCAGCTACTTGATCATCAACTACATTTGTTGACTTGTTAATCTTTATGTAGTTGTTAGGCTTAGAGAGCTTATTTTAATTAATGATGACATCACTCTTATCCACAGTAACATGAGCCATTAGAGTAGAGATATCAAGCTGGATCACTTGTACCTAATACTGGTGAAGCACTATGCAAAGATGTGAAAAGGAAGTATACTTAGTAAAGAGGATCTTATCTCTAATGTCATTTTGCAAATTAGAAATAAAAATATGTTGAATAGCATGATCATGCATAGGATAAGAAATTTGAGCATAAAAAAGTTTAAAACTACTAATAAAGCCACTAAATTTTTCTTTAACATTTTGCTTACAATGCATTAAATCAATCAAAGAAATTTGAGGACCAATATTAATTTAAAATTGTTTAATGAATCCATTAGAGACCATTTTAAAGGAATTAATAGATTAAGGAGGTAAAGAGAAATACCATGTTGCAAGTGTTTATCCCTAAAAGTACGTGTGAACAACTTAGCCATGAGCCTAAAGTTGTGAACAAAATTGCTACATATAATTTGGAAAGTCCTAACATGAATCACAGGATCACCCTTACCATTATAAGTCTCAAGATGAGGTATCTCCATATGTTGTGGGATAACAACATGAAGGATATCTAAGGAAAGGGGATTAGCAATATCACATGTAGGGATGTTGTACTTGGATTGAGTGAGTTGAGGTACTTGTTGTAAAGTAGTGAAAGTTTGAATTAAGATACTAATGGTAGGATTAGAAGACCCAATAGTAAGTATAGACATATTGGATGTACTAGGAAAGTTATAGGAAGCTGAAGGAAAATGCAAGGATTTTGGTGGAGGATTAGAAGGAATGGGAAGAGGATTGGAATATGTGAAAGGGAAAAAATTTTATGAGGGTAATGAAGAAGGTATGGAGGTAGGAGGAACACTCAAAGGGAGTGAAGGATTAGGAAGACCAATACTTAAAGGACTAGAAACTTGTGTAGAAGTTGTCATGAGAGGTGGTGTATAAGTAGGAATACTAGGAATGGTAGTAGAAATCAGGATAGAAGTTTCAACAGTTGTGGAAGGAGGAGTCCATCCTAACTTTTGAGCACATTCTGTCAAAGGCTTAGCATGAATATTAGTAAGGTGTGAGATACCAAGAAAAATGGATATGTTATTGTCATCATGAGTAGTAATCTTCTTAATAGCCTCAATAGAGGAAACACATTGGGATTTGGGTTCTCTTGCACAAGCCAATTTTCCAATTTATCAAACTCATTAGAGAGATTATCAACTTGGGAAGGAGGAATTCTTAAGGCTTCATCCTCATCATGGAAGGAATGAAAAGAATTATGGTCCATTATGGGATTTAGATCTTGAGGGAAAATGTTAGTAGCATCATGGGTCCTAGGAAGGAAAGAGGAATCATCTTCAAAAGAGCCCATGAGTCTACGACTTCTCCTAACAAGAATGCTAGAGGTTGGACTTAGTGTAATAAAGCTCATAAAAGAGGAGATCACAAAAGGAAACTCTAATGAGATCTAACCACACAATTATTAATGTAATAAAGAGAAAATAAAGATCTAACCACACACATATAGCTAAATCTAAATCCAAAATAGGATTCACCAATGGAAAAAAAGAAAAGGGGATCAAGGGATCTAACTCCAAATTCAAAAGGTAGTTGTAACATGTTGGGTTCACCAAAATGTTTAGGTGGAAAATTGTGTCAATAAATTTAGTAATGTAAACTATGTGAGATGTGTTCATTAATTAACCATTTCCACACTGACATTAGAAATACAAGAGAAAGAGGGGCTTCTAGGCATAAATCTCAATATAACCTAAGTTAAATTAGAAAAAAACCAAGAATATGAGGGGATGATAATGATAAACCCAAATTATAATAAGGAAGTACACAAGAAAGTCCTCTTTTGTGAAATGTAAGATTTGCCTAAGGTTGTGTAAATGCACTTGAAAAATTGAACTAATTGATTTATCAAGATAAGAAATAGAGATCTAGGTGCTAAACATAAGCAATCAGTGCAATTAAGATGTGAAATGGATAATGAAGTACTCACCTTGAAGTATGAAGAGCAATATACCTTTCTACTATGAAAATCATTGTTCTATACCTATAGCTGAATTTATGATTGCGGATTTGTGATCATGACTGAAAACCCAACAAATGCTAAAAATCTCAGGCTGTCAGGAACAAGTCAACCAAGTCACTATGTTCTGAAACAGTTTGACCATATCATTGTGTTTTGAAATAGGTCGACAAAGTCACTATGCTCTCGAGGCACTATACTAAAGTCGACCCATATTTTTCTGGTAGATCTTTGTTTGCAACTTCCAGATCTGTACCTACAATTTTGAGGTCCTACTCCCACACATAGAAAACTAGGTTTTGGGGTTGGGGTGGGATAAGGGCGTACCTTGGTAAAGCCCTAGATTGAGGAATCAACCTTGAATTTAAATGCAAATGTATAAATGAAATAAGACAAATGCAAATATTCACCTTTCTTGAAGAAACCCTTGTCAATAAGGATTTTGTTGTGTTTACATGTTGATCTTGAACTAGAAATGTAGGAAATCTCCACAAATGCTATGGATCTACCAAAATAACTTCATGGAGCCATGGATGTAAGTGTGCATCAAATGAAGAAGATGATGAATACATCAATGTAGATCTCCTCCCTTGATGGCCAACAATATGCTAGATCTTGAAGATGAAAGATTCCCACAAAGGATCCTTGAATATTTTGAAGAATTAAATGCTTGAATTCTTGAATGTGAGATTGTTATCATGAATTATCCTCTCTCCAAAATAAGGTTCATAGGCTTCATTTTATACTAGTTTCTGGGCTAAAAAACAAAGTAAGCTCATAGGGTCACCAAATTTTGAAAATTAAATCCCTGAGAGAACACTGGACCCATGGATCACAACCCCTGGGAATAGGTTGACCTGGTTGACATGTTGCAGGTCAACTTGTTCCTAGGGTGGTCCAAATAGAGCCAACTGTAAGGTCTAGAAAACTACATAGATGAAAGTAGGAGAAGCAAGGCTGAATGAGAGAAAAATGGAACTGAGCATGAATCCATCCATGGTCCAAAAATTTGATAAAGGATGAGAGCTAAAATGTATTAAATGAGGAGCACATCCATTTTAAGATGATACACATTTTAAATTACTTGTTTAGGAGGATCTATAGGGACCTTTATACATAGTTCATTAGTGCCAATACCTTTTCCACTATATCCTTGTTGAGAAGCAATGTCATAGCCCACATTTTAATTAGCATTTAGTTGAGAAGGATAATGAATTACATGTTTAGGTTTAGCCCATATTGTAATTTAATGACAACCCCTAACATGACTTGGAATCTGCAATTTTTTTCCCAATGAGTAAGAACATTCAAGGTTAGTAATAAATAACATCATGTGCTATTCCAAATCAACTCAATTATTCTTTTCCAAATATTTTTCATAGGTTATCTATAGTTCTAAAAATTTATGCAACATAAGAAAAATGAAGTGCTAACAAATAGCATTACCAAGAACATACCATAAATTATTTCATGGTTAGGATGACTTTGGGATTTATTATTCCATAGTTCACCTCAAGGGTGAAATACAAACCCTCCATATTGAACACTATCCCTATCCACCCCTCCATAAAAATTCTATGGTTTGTGGTGAGCGAGTTGATGTTTAGACCATCATACAATGCATATGAGTAATCTCTTGAAGATTGAGTATGCTAGGTGTTCCTATTAGTGGCGATCTCATGTAACAATTTAGTGACACTTCAACAAAGTAGAGCTTAGAATGATACCTACTTATTCTCCATTAGAGACTATCCTTCCTCCATTCCATTGAATAACTAATCGATCACAAATTTCCATCACTGACATGTGGTTGGACTTAAGACCAAATGCTCTTGGTGGAGTCCATCCTACTATCTGTGTGGTACAACTAGCAGTCACGTGACATCATATGCTCCTTGACTGTTGTCAATATTGAGCATGGATAAGCTTATCTCTATTTTGGTCATAGGATTTCCATCAATGATCACCTCATATGGAGAAGGGTAGCCTATGTGATGAGGTGATCAACCCCCTACCTATGACCTCGTAGGGCTCTTACACCAATTGTAGCCATAAATGCAATCTCTTGTACCAATCTTAGAATTCATAATTGGAAGGAGGTTTCTACTTTGGAATAAGTGGGTACCTACTTCACCGTCCTTATGGTTAATCTACCAAGTTGGTGTTTGAACAATATATGGGTATTATAATCCATACTATCCCAAGCTGTTTTGATTCCATTAATCTAGAAGGGTAAAATAATTCAAATTTATTTGAGCCAATGAGGTATTCAGCCTACTACATAACCAATGACGAGTTCTACTAAATTTTCTCATCCTATTAAGAGATTGAAACTTCTTACCAACATAGTATAACCATGTGAGGGTTCCAAAAGTAAGCAAAGAAAGATCAAAATGCATTCATATAAAAGCCTGTTATGGATGAAAGCATACCGGACATTGTAATCATAGAATAAATTGACCATAAGACTACTTTAAATCTAATCAACTCAATTCTCTTGTTACTTCAGATTTATGAATTTTGGTGAGCATGTAAAAAAATGAGGTAGATTTCCTTCTAAACCAAATACTCCTTCATCCAAGTGAGATTTATTGGGTGAGAGAAATTGGGTGGAATAGGTTCAAAGAAAATGATTACATGAATTATTTAACCCCACCAACAAGAGAAAGTGTTGTTACTGTAAGCTATGGTTAATCTGTTATCTGTTTGGAATAGGCGTAAACAAGAAAATGTTAGATAAATCTAAACATTTATATCAGTTCAAAAACATAAACATAGAACCAAGCCACCTCAGATTGAGCCAAAACAAATGCATTCAAGCATTGTTTGATTTTATCTAATAGGAGGGATGTGGGTGTGCTCTCTAAGCACTTGGAGATTGTCTCTAATGCATTCTAGGAAGGATTGATATTGTTACTCAAAATTACAACATACAACACAATAAGCACAAATAGGAAAATATTGCACATTTGTAGTCCAATTAATAGTACCTTCCAGGTTTTGTTAATTGACATGTCATTATTGTATTAATTTTTAGATTTCATTATTGTACTCTAAGTATTGATCACATTTCAAATTTCAAAATTCATAACTAATCTTTACATTGTGCATTCAAATTGAATGTAGTATACAAAGTGTCTTTTCATATTTCATATTTCATATCAACAATAGAGTACACATGTAGAATTGAAAACATAATAGAAGTATGGAATAGGGGTCCCATGCATTGCGTTGTTGTCAGTATGTTGTCAGTT
Source organism: Chamaecyparis obtusa (assembly GCA_027943335.1). Lineage (NCBI taxonomy): Eukaryota > Viridiplantae > Streptophyta > Pinopsida > Cupressales > Cupressaceae > Chamaecyparis > Chamaecyparis obtusa. Next base: position 469,751 of record BSBK01002890.1, on the reverse strand, counting down.
GGTTGTCTGCCAGGTCTTAGGTCCTCAGGTCCAAGTCTTCATCTACATTTAGGTTGTTTTAGGGTTCTTACCTGCATGAGAGAGAAAATGTTGTTAGATCCTATTGGATCTACGAAATGCATAAAAAATAAATAACGTACAGTGACAATTCTAAGCCCGAACAGTTTTTGGCACGCTCGGTGGGACACAAACTGCTTCTCAGTTTTGAGTTACAAGTTCTATGGTTGTTTTGATTTAGTTACAGATTTGAGTGTTTATTTTAATGAGAAGAACTCCAACAAGATCAAACAAGGAGGGTTTTGTGTACCAGGAATTGCAGCCAGGAAGAAGGGGAGGTAGATCGGCCAGAGGAGGAAGGATACCATAAGATCCAAGAGGTAGATCTTCTTTATTGAATTCTATTTTTTCATCTTTTGACAATTCCTTTTTTGAAGACCAGGCTGCAAATTCAGATGAACTTGAGGTAATTATTGAGGATATCAGTCTCCCTAAAGATCTAAGTGTTCCTAATCATTCTGGATTAGAATTACCAAGTTTTGAAGACTTACCAAGAGATAATTCTATTTTTGGAGCATCTACAAGTGATACTAAAACAAATCGTCAAAATTTGAAAACATATCAAAGGAAGGTAATTCAACCTACCCATCCTTCTGTTACACCTACAATTTAGAAACAAGTACCGCCACATCCAGAAATGGCAAGAAATCTACCATTTGTTGCATTTGATCAAGGTAGTCCTCCGAGGATTGCAAATCACAATGACATTCCATTGGCTACTTTGAAAAGCTTCTCATCATTTATCGGAGAAGGACATGTTATAGCTATTGAGCATATCAGAGATGTTGCTACTCTTTGCAATGTTCATCACATCACAGTAGAAGATGTAGCTTTGAAGCTATTGGCTGCATCACTAAAGGGTAAAGCCCTTGATTGGTTCAGAATTCTCCCAGTGGATTCTATTGCTACTTGGGTGTCCTGGGAGAGAGGCTTTCTAAATTCTTTGAGGAAAAGTCTGATAATTTGTCTTTGGTGGAGCAATTAACTACTATTAAGAGGGATCCACAAGAGGAGATGAATGATTTCAATCTCTGTTTCCAAAAGACTTGGAACAAAATTCTTGTTACAGTAGGGCCTTCAGCTAAATATGATTTCTTGTGTTATTTGAAGAGTTTGAATAGTGATATCTCTATAATGATTCAATCTATGGGGGGAGTTTCTTTACCCCAAGCTTTTGATATTTCTATTAGGGCAGAAAATAGTCTTATCCAGGCAGGAAAGATAGCTCCTAGGCCACCTATGCCATTCTTTCCAAACATCCAGTCTAATATGCCATTGGTTGTCCCACCATTATCTATTGTTCCCTCATTTAAAGCCCTAGAGGGAGTCCCTTCAACCCCTCTAAATGAATTACAGAGTATTAAGGACAATCAACAAAAGATAGAAAGTTTACTGCAGTCTTTTGGCAATGAGTTAGTGAACCTTAAGAGTAATCAAGCACAGAAAAACCCTGTTGCTCAAAACCAGTTTGCTAGTTCCTCATCCCAATATCCTAATTAGCCTAATTATCAGGCCAATATGCAGCAATTCTAAGGTAATACTAATGCAAATAGACAAATTTGGAATCAGAGGCCTAATAAACAATATAATATTGCACCTCTTAACACTATTAGGGATATTGTTCCTACTCAAAATAATATTGCTACTGACTGGTGTTTTCCATAAAATGAACAACATGACCAGTCAACATGTTCTAATGGGGTTCTTAACCAAGCTCTTATGGTTCAAAATGAAATGAACTCACAAAAGAATGTGCCTATTGAGGAGGTACAACAACAATTAGATCAGAATGTTATAGATACTAGTTTCTTAAATTGGCAAGAGGAAGAGTTTTGTGGATTGAATGATGATTCATCAATTGTAGCAAACATCAGAGCCAAAAAGAGAGCTCTTGAGGTAGACCAATCAGCTGGTAATGTACCCTCTTCACCAATTTCAATTCTAAAGAGTCCTTCTACTTCTTTGAATAAGGATCAAAATCAAAAGAGTGTTGATCAAGGTTCTCCTAGATTGTCACCAAAGGTGCAATTTACTATTCCATACAATATTGTTGATTCTATGAAAAAGATGAATGCAACCTTATCTATGTGGGAGACATTAGCTATTCCAGGACAAATTGAAAATTTATAGGAAGGGCTATCAAAGTTGGCAGCCAGCTCATAGCAAGCAGTACAACAGGCTCATGGGGTGGTTATGGAACCTCCTAAAGTTTAGGAAAAGACACATAGAGAAGAGAAGAAGCTTGTTAAGGTTCAACAACCAGCAGTACTAGAAGTTAAAAAGACTGGAAATTTAAAGCAACCAACAGTGACAATTGACAAAAATCTAGCAAATGTATAGAAGATAGCTGAAAAGGAAGGTAAGAAATTTTCAAATGATAAGTCTCCTCCTTTTATGTCTCATTGATTGTTGGAAAAAAATTTGTGCATAATTGTATGGTAGACAGTGGTGCAACCAAAACTGTCATGCCTAAGAAATTATAACAGATTTGTTGAATTTAAAGTGTGAACCTCTTGAGAAAGGTGTAGTCTAGCTTGATGGAGCTTCAGTTAAGACCTTAGGGGTCATTAAAAATGCAAGTTTGACCTTACACTCATGTCCAAATTTCTCAATTCCTCAAGATATTTATGTCATAGATTTGCCAACATATTTTGCTATGTGCCTATCCAGAGACTTTACAGCCAAAATAGATGGTTATTTATCATCAGATTGGTCACCTTTGTACTTCAGAACTAGATACGGTACTAAGATAACCATAAAATCAGAATTGTTGGCCAAAGATCACATAGAGCCCTAGAATCCTAGTCCTATTAATACAAGTTGTGTGATTATGGATCAGGATGAAATTCAAGCTTATTCATCTTATAATACACAAACTTAAGTATATCCTGACATTGTTTTAGATGAATGGGCCACTATAAATGAACAAAATGATGATTTGCATGATGCTGATTTTGGAAACTACATGATTTTGGAATCTGATGCAGTTGTGCCTAATTTGATAAAAGATCCATATCTGAATCTGTTTTATCTAACCAGCTATGGGATTTTTATTTTGATGCATCAAGGAATAAAGATGGTATTGGTGTAGGGGTTATGTTAGTTTCACCTGATGGTGATAAGTTTTATGCTGCATACAAGTTATCTTTTCCTTGTTCTAACAATGTGGTTGAATATGAAAGTCTGATTCAGGGATTAGAGTGGGCTAGAAAAAGAGGAATCAAATGTTTGAGAGCATTTGGGGATAGTGATTTGATAGTAAAATAGGTGAGAGGTATCAATACTATTAGAATAACTGAGAGGGGGGTGAATCAATTACCCAGTGTCCCACAACAAGATGTATAATCCAAAACAATTCTTCAACTTCTGCTACTCGGTAAACATAAAATACTTTCACTGTCTGTGTTTTTACCGATTGTCAGTCTAAAATTTATAACAGTAACTGATCAAATATAACATGTAATATGAAAATTATGATAACAAACAAATATCACAATCAACACATAACACAAGAGATTTAATGTGGAAACCCTGTGAAGGGAAAAACACCCTGGGACTGGCAACCCAAAATTGTTCACTCTTTTGAAGTGAGGTCAGTGAAAACCCAACTCTGTTAAAGGTTACAAACACACTGTTAGGTGTGACCTTGTTAGAGGATTTTAAACCAGAAGTTATCATCCAACCAATAGTCACTCTGGGGTTGACAGGATAACAATGTTCACTCTATGAATGAAACATCAAAAGACTTTCATAGTTCACTTCGTTAAGAGATTTGACTATGTACAATGGTTAAATATGTAATAGTAGATGATTTTCCATGAAACAACTTCAATTATAGTTTACAGATCAATGTTCAGCTCATTCAAATCTTTCTGATCAATATACCACTCCAGATTCAATACTATATAAACTTACTGTCTATTAGTAATTACTCTCTATAGCTCGATAATTGTTCTACAGCTCAGTTCTTATTAACCAATATGATCAGAATGCATGAAAACTTGTTCACGTGATATTTCTGCAATATCTTCTTCTTCCAATGATGTTTCAACAATGAAACCAATGTCTCTTATATAGATGAGTAAATCATTTTATTTTCCTCCATTAGATTTTGCCGCTTAATCATATTCATAGATTTTGCTACTTTAAGCTTCCTCGACTGATGTGTTAGTAACACATTTCAATCTGCTCCATTAGATCCTTTTTTTATTTATGTTAGCCATCGATCTTCATAACAAACCTTATTTGTTACCTTGATTTCATACACTTTATAGCTCATCACTTTATCGGGTAAACTGATCATTTAATTCCTTTTTGTTTTGCTTAGTTAACAAAGAAATGCATCAATGAACACAAACTCGGTTAACACTACGCTCGGTATACACTACATTCCATCGGTGTATACTAGAATGCTTTATTTACCGACAACACTGCCTTGTGTCTTTCAACTCTATCCTTCATTATAGATGAATGCAACATAATAAAGTCAATTTCATCAAGTTATAGACTCATCAACAAGTAACTTAGTGTATTCCTTATCCTCATCTGACATATACATCTTCCTCATGTAGTTATTTCTATTCTTCATCTCTTTCACCTTTCTTCAGATGTGTCGGTATAGTAACTTACAAGATAAGTATCGTCAAGCTAGCTGACATCAATGACAACATAATACTTATTTAATCATCTTGCATATTGTAGTACCCCATCCGTAGTTTGCTTTTAGGTTTCTTTCTATTTCAGTGTTTGACTGAATTCTTTTAGGTCGCTTTTGATGTGATCGATTATTATGTTAATAAATGATGATTATGGATTTCTGTTCATTGAATGTGTATCATGTATTGCATAGATTAGATGTTGATATCATTTGATGTTATGTTTGTGTTTTTATATCGATTTATGGTACTGATCCCATACTGGCATGTGTATGGTTGTCATGTGTTTGCATTTGTTTGATGTGTTTGTTTGGTAGAGGACGGAGGCATAGTTACTCGCATAGTCGAGATCCACACGACCGACTGTACCCTATCATTGTTTGTCATATATTATTGTATGTACATGCTTCATTTTATGATGACAGGTTTGCAAGTACAGGGCATCGTCTTCCTTGAATTGGCAGGAGTGAGCGTGCCCACAAACATTCATCTCAATGGTAAAGAGGGGAGATAATACATAGACTCAAAACCCTAAACCTAAGCCTTATTGTCCTAGGATTGGACAAGTGTCAGTCTTACTACCCTACCCAAATTCATCTGGTTGGCATGAATTCGTGGATCCCTTCTCCTGTGTTTGTTTGACTTATTGTGTTTGATTTTTTTTCTCTGCATGATTCAGTTGATTTATGATTATGTGGGTGGTTATTAATTTATTGATTATAGTTGAATTATGTTAATTTATATTATTTTATGTGAATATCAATGTTAGGTGCATAGTTGAATTTAATGTTTAATTATGCTTCTAGGATTTAATTGAGGGAATTAAATTAAAGTTAATTATTTTAGTATTGGAAATTAATATTGATTATGTCCTAAGTTTATTATGATGAAATTTAATTAAAATCAAATAATTGATTATTTGGATTTAATTGAGTATTTTATTGAGAATTAGATTTTATTATGTTTGTGAGTATTATTAAATGATTAAATAATTAATTGCATGAATTCATGATGCCTTAAGTATTTAATTTATTTAATAATAGATTTTATTATTAACATGTGCTTTATTGAGTTTGAAAGTGATTTGTTTGAAAAATGTGACAACTTGTCTTTAGGAGACTAAGTTGAGTTGTGCACAATTAGATTTATTTTTAATTAATAATTGGTATTTTCTCTCAACAAAATGGGAGAGTTTGATTAGGAGTTCTTTTGTGAGTCATCTAGGGTTTTGCATGATTAGTGGAGTTGAATCCCTAATAGAGGGAATTAGCATTCATTTGGATGGAACCAGGTTGTTGGAGAATTTTGGAGAGAGCTTTTGGAGATTTTTGAGACTTCTTTGTGTTCTTGAGCTTTTGTGTGTGTGCTTGAATTTTTGGGTGAAGATTGTTTGCATCTGGACTTGGGATTTGCATGCACTGTGATTCAGATCTGCAGGTTGAGCTTTTCTTTTGACAGATCTGGGATTTTCTTCATCTCACAGGCATTCTATTTCAGTATCTAGCATTGGAATCGAGGTAGGGTTTGAATAAACTTTCCTGTAATTTCATTTGTAGAATTTTCAATATTTAAATGTGCTTGATTTGATTTAAGGATGTAGATCTGTTTTCTATTATGCTTTCATTTTGGGTGTTAGAAAACCCTTAGAAATATATTTTTTAGATTATTTTATGACCTGGCATAGTAAGGTTATGCTGTCAAAATTTTGAGAAAAAATTCACATTAGAAACCTTAGAAAACAGAAAAATCAAATTGTCTATAGTATGAACTATAGAGAGGCTAAATTGAATTAATGGGTCATTGTTAGAAAATCAATTTAGTTGAAAAATTACTATTTTGGAAAAATTATGTACTTTCTGTGAAAAATGAGAGTCAAAATATATTTATGCCACAGTAAATTATTTTGCTTACATATGATGGAAAAATTACTTTAGTAAATGTGTATGTGTTTGCAAAACAAATATATAATAAAACAAATTAGGAAGAAGACAAAATTTCATGTGTGTTGGGCAAATATTGTCTTTTTCCTTTTCTGGAAAAATTACACAAGTCTAGTATTTTACCATTTTCAAAAATTTAGAATTTGCCTAAATATATGCTGTGTGCAATATATATATATATATATATATATATATATATATATATATATATATATATATATATTGTGTCATGTGCCATATAAAAAAAAAGGTAATTAAAAATTAGCTTTTGTTAATTTCGAGATTGAGGCTTGGAAATTTGGATTGGTAAAAAAAAAACAAATTTTGAAAAGTGTTTAAAAAAAATATATATTAAAAAAATTTGATGTGATTGGGAGGTGGGGCCACCACCCCCCACCATCCCTGAGTACCAGCGGGTACCACCCTGCTGTGCTATACCACAGAGTACCGTCGACAGGGCACCTGCCGGCGGCACCATGTGGTGTCATGCGACCAGGGGCCTGCGTGGGTGGGGTTAGATACCCCCCACGTTAAATGAATTTGTTTTTGTTTTTTTTGAATTTTTGTTTTAAAATTTAATAAATATAGTTATTATCAAATTTTATGTTATTAAATTTATTTTATTAACATTTTTAACTTATATTTTATATTATTAGTTTTTAATTTATTAATTTTGTTTTATTAAAATTTTTAAATTATGTTTAATATAAAGTTGAAGTTTTATATTGTATAATTTATATAATGTATTTTATATGATTTAAAACTTAATTAATATTAGACTTTTGTTTTAAAAGTTGTAGTTCTTTATTTTATCTCATATTTTTTTATTAATTGGGTCAATTGAATTATGAGTAAATTTGGATTAATTAGTTTAATTATTTCCATATAAGTGTTGGGATTAGACTATGCAAATTCAATGTTTTATTTATTTACGAGCTTTATTAGATATGTGTTTAAAAGGGAAAATTGTACTGATACCTTATATAGTTCCTTGTAAATTTTGATTTCATATATTAATCAATTGAATGTTAGAATGTCATTGTAGGGATTCTTAAAATGAACTTTTCAAATCATAACCTAATGACATTCATAGAATAACATTTGTTATTTTCTATTGAAATTGAGCATTTTCATTATGTTGGAAACTTAGGTACTCGGTAGGGAATTCATTTTACTTATATTATTATTTGAAATGATTGGTTTCAAAATTTCCTAGTGGATCCCTTTCTTGAATTCATTTATGATGATTATGGAACATATTGGATTATGGTTTTATTTTAGTTCAATTGATGTGATTGTGTATTCTTCGTGTCTTCTTTTACATTATGGGTTATCGGGTTCTAGATGACCTAGGAGAATACAAAGGTTGGGGTATGTGTTAGGTATTCATGCTTTTCAGTTATGTCTGGTGTGTGTGCACTCTATCTAATTATCATTCTTGTTTGACCATTGGGCTCATGTTATACTATATTCTATTTGTGGTATCTCTGTAACCATATCTAGTTCTTTTGTGTGAAAATGGATATGAGGTTACGTAGTTGTATACTTGATTAGATCTAGGAGAGATCTATGAGCCTAGGGTAGTTTACCTAGACATGTAATAGGAGGTGGCTTGTAATAAGCGCCAGGGCCCACAAGTGGCTGCCAGGATCACTTATTGTAAAAGTTTCAGTAATCAAGTGATAACCTAATATAATTAAGGGGTATTTAAATGAACCTAATAAGATATGAGTCCTTGCCCATGCTTGAGTGCTGGTACAGACTAAGGTGGAGTTGAGAAGATGACTAGCCCCCTTTTAAGGGATGAGTTGGTATAGTTGATGACTTCGTCAGTATGACAGGTCATTGATGCCGTGTATGGTCACTTGGGTGTTGGGATCCAGAGAGATTACCAGGACAAAACTCAAGGGTTAGAGGTACATGATGACACCTTCCTATGCATAGTTTGGTTATTCTACATGTGTCGGTTGCCTCTAGATTAGTGAGTTGTACCTTTATCTTTATCATGTTGTATCTTGAGTTAGAGTGCTTTTAGGATCCTTCTGCTTAGGGTTTTATCCTTGTTTTGTATTGGTTATCCGATTGGGGTTTGTGGTTATCTCCTCAACATGGTGGGGTAGGCCTTTGTGGTTCTACATGGACGGGTGGTAGTGATTCTTTACCATTTGAGATTCGACGTCCTAGTGTTAGTGCTTGATGGTGATTCTGCGGATGGATTCCTAAAGATGCTTCATTGATGTTTCTTTCTTATCTTCATTATTTGTAATCCTGTATTAGTGTATCACATGTGATACCTAATCTGGACATTGTAATATTATAGTTAGATTTATTACTACATACCTTGCGACATGTGTAGTGGATGTTAGTTTATTTGGATATCATGGAAGTCCATGAGAATTGTATTTATTGTTATCATGTAATTGTAATTTATAAGTTATGGAATCCTTTATTGATGTTGGTTCTAGTAGTGTTTTGTTCTTAAGTAATTCTACATCATGGAACCCTTGAGTCTTGTAATTTGTGATGGATGTTGTATCAATGTGAGTAAATGGTAATTGCTTTTGCATTGTTGTTTATCTTGTATGTTAACTTTAGAAAAAAAAAATTGTTCACTGAACTTAGTAGCATGTTTAGGTTAACTTCTCTTGAGTTCCCTAGCGGGGCGTTACATCTAGTAGTAGAGCAAAGTTTCTACACTGGGAACTCTAGGTATGTACGCCTATTAGGTTTTGTGTGGTCTAAACTTGAAACTAAACATAGAGATATAACATTTTGTTTGCAGACCATTGCTTTATGATTATGTTTCCTTTTGTTTTGTTTCAAGCTTTGTTGATAGTTGTTGTTGGATCTCTGTATGTTGCAAGAATTATGGCTGTGACTAGATCCGCTAGAGGTCGAGGTTGAGGTCATGCCGATAACCATGGAAGGGGTATACAACCTAGCCCTTCTACAAGTGTCAGTCAGGAGAGTCATCAACAATAGTCTAGGGGTCAACAAAGAGAGGACCTTCAGGATGGTCCTGATATGAGACAACTCTTACAGGTGATTCTTAATTGTCTTGGTCCTAAGCAGGTCAGAGCAGAGTGGGCTAGAGAGAGGTCTAGGAGTCCTCCCAGGAGGGACTTCACAGTTGATCCTATAGTGGTGGTAGTTAACCACATGAGGGATCTGATGAGAGGGTGACCCATTCCCTTTGATGGGAAAGGCACTGGATTAGAGGCAGAGACATGGTTGATAGCCTTAGAGTGAAGTTTTTCCATGCATCCCTTTAGTAGCAATACTAAAGCTAGGTATGTGATTATGTAGCTTATAGATTTCGCTGCTATATGGTGGAAGATAGAGGAGCAGAAGCTAGGGTTCCGGATAGACATTGTCACTTGGGAGTTGTTTTTGGAACACTTCCAAGACCATTTCCTATCAAATCAGTGGAGGTGATAGAGAGTAGATTAATTTCATGATCTGAGACAGTTGACCCTGTCAGTAGGAGAGTATGAGCATCAATTTTTTGAGCTCAAACACTATGCTGTCTTCAGATAGGATACAGCTCTCCTAGTACAACACTTTGTGAGGGGACTAAATGCACGCATCATTGGAGAGGTCCTACTATTTAAGCCTAAGACCCTTCAGGAGGTGGTCATTAAGGCCACCCTTACAAAGACAAATCTTGCTTTAGGTCATGGTAGTCAGAGAGGTGTCCAGCCTAGTGGTTCCAAGGGGAATCGGTCTCAGAGGAATGGAAATTTTTAGAATCCTCCTACCTTTGCAAAAGGTAATCAGAATCAGCAGGATAAGAAATTCTTCCATGGTAATGGTGGTGGTTCTCGATCAGAGAACTATCACAACTGGCAGCATAGTATGCATAATCAGGATGATCAACCCACTTAGAATTCTCATCAGGATTTTGGTGGGGGTAGTTTTCAGCAGCCCAGTACTCCTGCAGTAAGGAGAGTCTTCAAGGGGGATTGTTTCACTTGTGGCCAACAGGGTCATAAGTCATACGATTGTCCCCAATTTTCAGCTCAGCATTCAAGACAAAGGCTGTTGGTTTTTGAGCCTATAGTGGGTGATGCTGGTAGATCTAATAGGGCCTTTGCAATAGGGAACGATCCTCAGTGTTTGAACCCTAGGGCAAGAAAAGGTCCGATGGGACCTACTTAGTGATCCTTTATTTTAGTTTTATTTTTAGTGCAGTGAGGTTTATGGGACTTATATCCCTACTTGTTCCAGGCTTCCAGGAGTAAGCCTAATTCTAGGGGGGGTGGATGTAGTACCCCGCCTGTAGTTCACTTTTAGGTTTCTTTCTGTTTCAGTGTTTGACCAAATTCTTTTAGGTCACTTTTGATGTGATTGATTATTATGTTAATAAATGATGATTATGGATTTCTGTTCATTGAATGTGTATCAGGTATTGCATAGATTAGATGTTGATATCATTTGATGTTATGTTTGTGTTTTTATATTGATTTATGGTATTGATCCCATACTGGCATGTGTATGGTTGTCATGTGTTTGCATTTGTTTGACGTGTTTGTTTGGTAGAGGACGGAGGTGTAGTTAATCGCATAGTCGAGATCCACATGATCGACCGTACCCTATAATTGTTTGTCATATATTATTGTAAGTACATGCTTCATTTTATGATGATAGGTTTGTAGGTACAGGATATCGTCTTCCTTGAATTGGCAGGAGTGAGCATGCCCACAAACATTCATCTCAATGGTAAAGAGGGGAGATAATACACAGACTCAAAAACCTAAACCTAAGCCTTATTGTCCTAGGATTGGACAAGTGTCAGTCTTACTACCCTACCCAAATTCATCTGGTTGGCATGAATTTGTGGATCCCTTCTCCTGTGTTTGTTTGACTTATTGTATTTGATTTTTTTTCTCTGCATGATTCAGTTGATTTATGATTATGTGGGTGGTTATTAATTTATTGATTATAGTTGAATTATGTTAATTTAGATTATTTTATGTGAATATCAATGTTAGGTGCATAGTTGAATTTAATGTTTAATTATGCTTCTAGGATTTAATTGAGGGAATTAAATTAAAGTTAATTATTTTAGTATTGGAAATTAATATTGATTATGTCCTAAGTTTATTATGATGAAATTTAATTAAAATCAAATAATTGATTATTTGGATTTAATTGAGTATTTTATTGAGAATTGGATTTTATTATGTTTGTGAGTATTATTAAATGATTAAATAATTAATTGCATGAATTCATGATGCTTTAAGTATTTAATTTATTTAATAATAAATTTTATTATTAACATGTGCTTTATTGAGTTTGAAAGTGATTTGTTTGAAAAATGTGACAACTTGTCTTTAGTAGACTAAGTTGAGCTGTGCACAATTAGATTTATTTTTAATTAATAATTGGTATTTTCTCTCAACAAAATGGGAGAGTTTGATTAGGAGTTCTTTTGTGAGTCATCTAGGGTTTTGCATGATTAGTGGAGTTGAATCCCTAATAGGGGGAATTAGCATTCATTTGGATGGAACCAGGTTGTTGGAGAATTTTGGAGAGAGCTTTTGGAGATTTTTGAGACTTCTTTGTGTTCTTGAGCTTTTGTGTGTGTGCTTGAATTTCTGGGTGAAGATTGTTTGCATCTGGACTTGGGATTTGCATGCACTGTGATTCAGATCTGCATGTTGAGCTTTTCTTTTGACAGATCTGGGATTTTCTTCATCTCACAGGCATTCTATTTCAGTATCTAGCATTGGAATCGAGGTAGGGTTTGAATAAACTTTCCTGTAATTTCATTTGTAGAATTTTCAATATTTAAATGTGCTTGATTTGATTTAAGGATGTAGATCTGTTTTCTATTATGCTTTCATTTTGGGTGTTAGAAAACCCTTAGAAATATATTTCTTAGATTATTTTATGACCTGGCATAGTAAGGTTATGCTGTCAAAATTTTGAGAGAAAATTCACATTAGAAACCTTGGAAAACATAAAAATCAAATTGTCTATAGTATGAACTATAGAGAGGCTAAATTAAATTAATGGGTCATTGTTAGAAATTCAATTTAGTTGAAAAATTACTATTCTGGAAAAATTATGTACTTTTTGTGAAAAATGAGAGTCAAAATATATTTATGCCACAGTAAATTATTTTGCTTACATATGATGGAAAAATTACTTTAGTAAATGTGTATGTGTTTGCAAAACAAATATATAATAAAACAAATTAGGAAGAAGACAAAATTTCATGTGTGTTGGGCAAATATTGTCTTTTCCCTTTTCTGGAAAAATTACACAGGTCTGGTATTTTACCATTTTTAGAAATTTAGAATTTGCCTAAAAATATGTTGTGTGTGCAAAATATATATATATATATATATATATATATATATATATATATATATATATATATATATATATATATATATATATATATATATATTTATTTATTTATTGTGTCATGTGCCATATAAAAAAAATTAATTAAAAATTAGGTTTTGTTAATTTCGAGATTGAGGCTTGGAAATTTTGATTGGTAAAAAAAAAAAAAATTTTGAAAAGTGTTTAAAAAAAAATATTAAAATTTTTTTGATGTGATTGGGAGGTGGGGCCACCACCCCCCACCATCCCCGAGTACCGGCGGGTACCACCCTACCGCGCGGTACCATAGAGTACCGTCGACAGGGCACTTGCTGGCGTCACCATGTGGTGTCGTGCGGCCAAGGGCCCGTGTGGGTGGGGTTAGATACCCCCCACGTTAAATGAATTTGTTTTTGTTTTTTTTTTAATTTTGGTTTTAAAATTTAATAAATATAGTTATTATCAAATTTTATGTTATTAAATTTATTTTATTAACATTTTTTAACTTATATTTTATATTATTAATTTTTAATTTATTAATTTTGTTTTATTAAAATTTTTAAATTATGTTTAATATAAAGTTAAAGTTTTATATTGTATAATTTATATAATGTATTTTATATGATTTAAAACTTAATTAATATTAGACTTTTGTTTTAAAAGTTGTAGTTCTTTATTTTATCTCATCTTTTTTTATTAATTGGGTCAATTGAATTATGAGTAAATTTGGATTAATTAGTTTAATTAATTTCCATATAAGTGTTGGGATTAGACTATGCAAATTCAATCTTTTATTTATTTACGAGCTTTATTAGGTATGTGTTTAAAAGGGAAAATTGTACTGATACCTTATATAGTTCCTTGTAAATTTTGATTTCATATATTAATCAATTGAATGTTAGAATGTCATTGTAGGGATTCTTAAAATGAACTTTTCAAATCATAACCTAATGACATTCATAGAATAACGTTTGTTATTTTCTACTGAAATTGATCGTTTTCATTATGTTGGAAACTTAGGTACTCGGTAGGGAATTCATTTTACTTATATTATTATTTGAAATGATTGGTTTCAAAATTTCCTAGTGGATCCCTTTCTTGAATTCATTTATGATGATTATGGAACATATTGGATTATGGTTTTATTTCAGTTGAATTGATGTGATTGTGTATTCTTCGTGTCTTCTTTTACATTATGGGTTATCGGGTTCTAGATGACCTAGGAGAATACAAAGGTTGGGGTATGTGTTAGGTATTCATGCTTTTCAGTTATGTCTGGTGTGTGTGCACTCTATCTGATTATCATTCCTGTTTGACCATTGGGCTCATGTTATACTATATTCTGTTTGTGGTATCTCTGTAACCATATCTAGTTCTTTTGTGTGAAAATGGATACGAGGTTACATAGTTGTATACCTGATTAGATCTAGGAGAGATCTGTGAGCCTAGGGTAGTTTACCTGGACATGTAATAGGAGGTGGCTTTCAATAAGCGCCAGGGCCCACAAGTGGCTATCAGGATCACTTATTGAAAAGTTTCAGTAATCAAGTGATAACCTAATATAATTAAGGGGTATTTAAATGAACCTAATAAGATATGAGTCCTTGCCCATGCTTGAGTGCTGGTACAGACTAAGGTGGAGTTGAGAAGATGACTAGCCCCCTTTTAAGGGATGAGTTGGCATAGTTGATGACTTCGTCAGTACGACAGGTCATTGATGCGTGTATGGTCACTTGGGTGTTGGGATCCAAAGAGATTAAGAAGAAAAAACTCAAGGGTTAGACGTACATGATGACACCTTCCTATGCATAGTTTGGTTATTCTACATGTGTCAGTTTCCTTTGGATTAGTGAGTTGTACCTTTATCTTTATCATGTTGTATCTTGAGTTAGAGTGCTTTCAGGATCCTTCTGCTTAGGGTTTTATCCTTGTTTTGTATTGGTTATCCAATTGGGGTTTGTGGTTATCTCCTCAGCATGGTGGGGTAGGCCTTTATGGTTCTACACAGACAGGTGGTAGTGATTCTTTACCATTTGAGATTCGACGTCCTAGTGTTAGTGCTTGATGGTGATTCTGCGAATGGATTCCTTATGATGCTTCATTGATGTTTCTTTCTTATCTTCATTATTTGTAATCTTATATTAGTGTATCGCATGTGATACCTAATCTGGACATTGTATTATTATAGTTAGATTTATTACTACATACCCTACGACATGTGCAGTGGATGTCAGTTTATTTGGATATCATGGAAGTCCATGAGAATTGCATTTATTGTTATCATGTAATTGTACTAATTTATAAGTTATGGAATCCTTTATTGTTGTTGGTTCTAGTAGTGTTTTTTTCTTAAGTAATTCTATGTCATGGAACCCTTGAGTCTTGTAATCTGTGATGGATGTTGTATCAATGTGAGTAAATGGTAATTACTTTCGCACTATTTTTTATCTTGTATGTTAACTTTAGAAAAAAAAAATTGTTCACTGAACTTAGTAGCATGATTAGGTTAACTTCTCTTGGGTTCCCTGGTGGGGCGTTACACATATCTAATCAACAACTGCTTAGTAATCTTGAATTACAGATTCTCCATTCAGGTTCTAAATCAGTTGTAGTTGATCAATCTCTCCCTTTGGCATTGATGGAAACTCAAGTAATATGAAGTGTACCATACCCGTACCAAACATGTATTGTACAACTCTATAATCAAATGCGATGTAAGCTCTCCCTGGATTAATATGTTTAATCACTATGTTACTAAATAGTATTAAAAAAAATTAGCTTTGTCATTCTCTCCCTTAGATAGTTCTCATTGGTGCATATCTCTCCTTTTCCTTTTCATATTATTTATCTCTCCCTTTGACAACAATGCCAAAGAAACAAATAAATAATCAGCTCTTGTAGTAGCTAAGTAACTCTCTATTGTCCAATACAATCTCTGTATCTTTGTATACTGATATCCCAATCTATTTCAGTTCTTCAAACTTAATCACAACCTTGAACAATATCCAAAGTGTGAAGTATGCTACATCAACATGTGTGATCTTCTGAAAGGATTAGGCTGATGCAACATCTAGATCACATTAGTGACTGATAGATAGGGGACAGACCCCAAGTCTAGTCCTCAAATATTCAAATGTGTCCTTCAGTAGAGGCTTTGTAAAGATATCTTCAAGTTGTTCTTTGGATGTAAAAAATTCTAACTTCTTTTGCTTCTCTTGCACTTTTTCTCTTAAGTAGTGATACTTAATTGATATATGCTTTGTCTTAGAGTGCATCACTGGATTCTTTGAAATATTAATAGCACTTGTGTTGTCACAATATATAGTCATCGGGTCAGTGATTACCTCATTCATTCCTTCTAACACTTGTCTGATATATGCAATGTTTGAGCAATTAGTAGTAGTAGCAACATACTCTGCTTCAGCTGTATTGAGAAATACAAACCTACTTTTTACTTGTCCAGGTTACAAGTCTTTCACCCAAGAAAAATGCTCCTTTGTTGGTACTTTTTCTATCATCCACATTTCCATCCCAATCAGCATCGGTATAAACCTTCAACTCAAACTTACCTTCCTTAGGATACCATAATCCATAATCCTCTATCTTTTTCAAATATCTTAAGATCCTTTTAGTAGCAATCATGTGTGATTCTCTAGGATTAGCAAAATATCTAGCAACAATTCCCACAACATGTGCTATATCTGGTCTACTATGAACTACATACATTAGTTTACCAATCATGGATCGGTAAAGTGTCTAGTTTACCTCTGTAGTTTCATCTTCCTTAGTTAGTTTACTTTCAGTAGCCATCAGTGTTCCTACAGGTTTAACATCTTCCATGCCAAATGTCTTCAAGACTTCCTTTATGTACTTGGACTATGTGATGAATATCCCATCACTCTACTGAATCACTTGTAATCTGAGAAAGAATTTAATCTCTCTAAACATAGACATTTTAAACTCATTCCTCATGTCATCAGCAAAAGATTTACATACATGATCTTGACCTCCAAAAATGATATCATCAACAAAAATTTCAACAATAAGAATAGTGTCATCAGTATCACCTTTCATGTGCAGATTGTTGTTCTCACTAGTTCTTACAAATCCAATACTTAAAAAGTAAGTATGCAGCCTTTCATACCATGCTCTCGGTGCTTGCTTCAAACCATATAAAGCTTTGTGTAATCTACATACCATTTTTCTGTTGTCTAGATCAATGAATCCTTCAGGTTGTTCTATGTAGACCTCTTCTTCAAGTATACCATTCAGAAATGCTGACTTCACATCCATTTGATAAACCTTAAATTTCTTGTGTGCAACATATGCAAGTAGCATTCTAACTCCTTCCAATCTAGCAACAGGTGCAAATGTCTCACCATATTCAATGCCTTCTTCCTGTGCATATCCCTTGCATACCAATCTCGCTTTATTTCTTGTCACTTCACCATTTTCATTCAGTTTGTTTCTGAATATCCATTTAGTACCGATAACATTCTTATCTTTAGGTCGGGGTACTAAGGACCAAGTTTTATTTTTATCTATTTGTTCTATTTCCTCTTTCATTGCATTAACCCATTCTTCATTCTCTAATGCAACTTTCACATTCTTTGGTTCAAATTCACAAACTAGACATGTACCTTGTCTTGTTTTGCTTCTTGTCTACATTCCAGCTTGTCTGTCTCCAATAATTTATGTCTTAGGATGATGTATTTTGACAAAACTAGCCAGTACTTAGTTTCTTCTTTCTTGTTCATCCTATTCAGGTTCATGTGCTTGCTCGGTAGCACCATCTTGTTCTTTGGTTTCCCTTTCCTGTTCCTCGAGGATATTTTCCTGTTGACTAGTTATCATAGGTTACGACTTTGGTAGATAATCAGGAAGTTCAATGTAAGTGAATCTACCATAGTCTTCTGATTTCTTTCTTTCTTTTGTGTTCTTGTCATCAAACTCATCAACATGGACATTAGTACTTTCAATCATCTTATTTGTAACTTTATTCAGACATTGTATGCTTTAATCTTAGTAGAATATCCTAAGAATATTCCTTCATCACCTTTAGAATCAAATTTCCCATTTCTCTCATCTTTCAGAATAAAACATTTGCTTCCAAAAATCTTGAAATAACTTACAGTAGGTTTGTGTCCAAACCATAGCTCATAAGGTGTCCGGTTGGTGTCCTTCTTCATTTGTACTCGGTTAAGCACATATACAGTTGTACTAACAGCTTCCCTCCAATATGTCTAAGCAACATTCTTTTGTATCATTAGTGTTCTAGCACAATCAATGATTGACCTATTCCTTCTTTCAGCAATCCCATTCTGTTGAGGTGTTCTCGGTGTAGATACCTGTCTCTTAATACCATGCTCATTACATAAATTAGTAAATTCATCAGAGATAAATTCACCTCCTTTATTAGATCTTAAGCACTTAATTTATTTACCAGTCTCTTTTTCCACCTTTTCCTTATACCTCTTAAACATCTTAAATGCTTCAAATTTCTCTTTCAATAACATAACAGTCATCAATCTAGTATAGTCATAAAAAATAATAATAAAGTATCTATCACCATAATAGCTCTGAGTTCTCATAGGACCACATAGGTCAGTATGAACCAACTCAAGTATCTTCTTTGTTGAGTAGTCTTTTCTCTTAAAACTAGACTTAGTCATCTTACCTTTCTGACATTCATGGCACATAGCATGATCTGGTTTTGACAAGTTAGGAAACCTTCTAACTCTTTTCTTCTTACTAATCTTGATCATGTTATCAAAATTCACATGACATAACCTCTTATGCCACAATCATGCATCTTCATCCTTCATTAATAAACAAGAAGATTGATCGATATCAAGATAAAATAGATTACCTCTGGATTGTGTACCAGTTTCGACAAGTCTTCCTCCATTATCATAGATTCTTACCTTTCTGCTCTCAAAAGCAAGTCGGTGGCCTGAGTTATTTAGTTGTGCCACACTTAAAAAATTATAGTTCATTCCATCTACCCAATATGCATTTTCACATTTTATTCTATTATTAATCATCAGTGAACCTTTACCTCTCACCATACAAGGTGCATCATTTCCCATTCTAACAGATCCTCCATCATATTCATCAAGTAGATCAAATTTATCTATATCACCAGTCATATGATGTGTACAGCCATTGTCTATGATCCATGTATCATTTCTACTTAATTTAGAGATTAGTGTTGTTTCTTCATGTTTCTCTTCTTCCTCTGAATCATCTTTCATAGAAAAAAATACTACTTCTACATAATCATTAGTGTTAGATTAAGATTCAAATTCTTTGGCTATGTAACATACCTTTTCCCTTTTTCATAGCTATCTCATTTATCTTTGTTGTTGTGTCGGTAGCCTCTGTTGACTCTTCTCCCATAGCTTCCTTCAGATCGGTCTTTGGATCTATCATCATCTTTCCTATTTAGACATCTAGTAGCGATGTGGACAACTTCTTTACAATTAAAACATGCTAAGGGTAGCTTGCCTCTATACCTTCCTTTAACTTTGGGCAATCTTCTGGCCATAAGAGCTTCAAGCTCATCAAGTTCATCATCGGTATTACTATCACTATCATTATTCTTATCATTCCTGGTACTAGACTTACCAATCTTCAAAGAGGACATGAAAGTGGATTCAACAAAAGGTACAACACTGTTGTCAAAATTATTCAATTCAAAGGTTGTAAGCTTACCTATCAGTGTGTCAAGAGTAAGGTTGGATGTAGCCCTTGTTTCATGAATTGCAGAGATCCTGATCACATAAACTAGTAGCAAAGTTTTGAGAATCTTGCTTATCACTGTTTCATCATCAATAACTCCACTAGATGCTCTAATAGAATGTACTACCTCTTTTATTCTATTTGTGTATTGCACAATGTTCTCACCTTCTTTCATCTTCATATCATCAAATCGACCTCTTAGACTTTCTGCTCTGGCTCTCTTAACATTTGCATCTCCACTATATATTAGAGTCAGCTTGTCCCACATCTTCTTAGCTATATCACAACCCTTGATGTCTTCAAATTCAGCATCGGTACAGGTAGCAACAAGTTCCATCATAGTAATATTGTGTTCATGCCTATCCTTTAGTTGATCAAGAGTTAAGGGACTAGTGGTTAGTTCAATGTAGCCATTCTCCATCAGTTCTAGTGCAGAATTCCCAATTCCAGATATGTGCAACTTCATTTGGCTTTGCCATACTGTGAAGTTATCTTTGTTCAGCTTTGGCACTTCCCTCTTATACATCTTGATACCTTTTTATTGGAGTCCTTAAAACTCTATTCTAAGAAACCGTGCTTTGATACCAATTGTTAGAATAACTAAGAAGGGGGTGAATCAGTTATCCAGTGTCCCACAACAAAATGTATAATCCAAAACAATTCTTCAACTTTTGCTACTTGATAAACATAAAATACTTTCACTGTCTGTGTTTTTACTGATTGTCAGTCTAAACTTTATAACAGTTACCGATCAAATCTAACATGTAATATGAAAAGTATGATAACAAACAAATATCACAATCAACACATAACACAAGAGATTTAATGTGGAAACCCTGTGAAGGGAAAAACCACTTGGGACCGGCAACCCAAAATTGTTCACTCTTCTAAAGTGAGGTCGATAAAGACCCAACCCTATTAAAGGTTACAAACACACTGTTAGGTGTGACCTTGTTAGAGGATTTTAGACCAGAAGTTATTGTCCAACCAATAGTCACTCTGGGATTGATAGGATAACAATGTTCACTCTATGAATGAAACATCAAAAGACTTTCATAGTCCACTCAGTTAAGAGATTTGACTATGTACAATGGTTAAATATGTAACAATAGATGATCTACCTTGAAACAACTTCAATTGTAGTTTATAGATCAATGTTTAGCTCATTCAAATCTTTTTGATCAATATACCACTCCAGATTCAATACT
This sequence comes from Chamaecyparis obtusa, assembly GCA_027943335.1. NCBI lineage: Eukaryota > Viridiplantae > Streptophyta > Pinopsida > Cupressales > Cupressaceae > Chamaecyparis > Chamaecyparis obtusa. The sequence goes on along the minus strand of BSBK01002890.1, from coordinate 448,817 downwards.
ATATCAACTTACTGTCTGTTAGTAATTACTCTCTGTAGCTCAATAATTGTTTTGCAACTCGGTTCTTATTAACCAATATGATCATAATGCATGCAAATTTGTTCATGCGATAGTTCTGTAGTATCTTCTTCTTCCGACAATGTTTCAACAATGAAACCAATGTCTCTTATATAGACAAGTAAATTGTTTTCTTTTCCTCCATCAGATTTTGCCGCTTAATCATATTCATAGATTTTTCCACTTTAAGCTTCCTCGACTGATGTGTCAGTAACACATTTCAATCTGCTCCATTAGATCCTTTTTGATTTATGTTAGCCATCGATCTTCATAACAAACCTTATCTATTACCTTGATTTCATACACTTTACAACTCATTGTGTGTGTGAAAATTATACCTGATCTGTAGACACAACACTCAGTAAAACATTAGAGGTTAGCTATAATCAAAATCGTGCAAAATTGAAAGCTATCTAACCAAGCGATTTACTGCCTTCTAATAGGTGCGAGATTAATGTTCTCAGATTGTAATCAAGATCAGTGACCTAGACGACACCTAAATGAAGGATTTGAATGCAAAAGATGGATATGAAATTGAATGCAATTAATCTATATTTTTGATATTTTCTATGCAATAAGAATGAAAACTTGATATGAAATCTATGCTAAATGAAATTGATATGCTATGAATGCTATTGAAAATTGATATGCTATGAATCTAACAATGATATGTAATATGAATGCAAAAAAAATAAGATTGATCTCACAAAGCTTTGAATTCGCAAGTTGATTCCTCAGTCTCCAATTCTCCAGCGTGATTGTGCAAAATATGAGATGATTTGTGAAGAGCTAAAGCCTTAATTTATAGAAATCCAGGGCTTTGGAGGTGCATGAATAAAAGCCATAAATCACTCAAATTAACTCATCTTGATTTTTGAGTTATCTGATCATAAAAGATAGTTAATTCTCAAAATCATGCAAAAACATGCAAAAACAGCTTTTTAACTCAAATTAGAGTTTAGATCAGCTTTTTGAACTCCAAAAGGATGTTGAGTTCCAAAAAGTCAATAACTTGCATTGATTTTCTGATTTGGAGTTTAACTGTTTCTTTTGAATATGCATAATAATTAAGAATTAAATAAATAAATAAAGTGATTTATCCTCAACTCAACTGATTTTTGAAAATAAATAATTAATTTATGGGTTAATTAACTATTTATTCAAACTTTTATTAAAAATTATATTATTAAATAATGACAACATGCTTTAATTAATTAAATAAGAATTTAATCAATTAAAGATAGGAATTTTGATTTATTGTCAAAATTAAATAATACAATTAATAATAGATAGAATTAAATTTAATTACATAATTAAGTGGCAAATATTAAATCTAATTAATTAAATATGAAAATATTCAATTAATCAAACTTTAGGATAAATGTGATTTATTGCCAAATAATTATAAAATTAAAGATAATTAAGATAATTAAGAATATTACTAGGAATATTCCCCGATGCAGAATTTAAGATAATCAATTATGATTCGATGATGTTTAGATGTGCTTTAGATTAGGACTTTGATGTCGATTTCATATGATTTGATGATATAGGAGGTTAATGAACTTATAGCCCATTTTTAGGGTATTACACTCATCACTTTATCGGCTAAACTAATCATTTAATTCCTTTCTATTTTGCTCGGTTAACAAAGAAATGCATTGGTGAACACAAGCTCTATTAACACTATGCTTGGTATACACTACATTCCATTGGTATATACTAGAATGCTTTATTTACCGACAACACTACTTTGTGTCTTTCAGCTCTATCCTTCATTATAGATGAATGCAACATAATAAAGTCAATTTCATCAAGTCATAGACTCATCAACAAGTTACTCAGTGTATTCCTTATCCTCATCTGACATATACATCTTCCTCATGTAGATATTTTTATTCTTCATCTCTTTCACCTTTCTTCAGATGTGTCGGTATAGTAACTTACAAGATAAGTATCGTCAAGCTAGTTGACATCAATGACAACATAATACTGATTTAATCATCTTGCATATCTAATCAGCAACTCCTTAGTAATCTTGAATTATAGATTCTCCATTCAGGTTCTAAATGAGTTGTAGTTCATCAAATATTATTAAAAATGATCTTTTAAAGATGTATAAATCCAGAGTATCCGATATTCTGGATGAATTTGATGATTTTAACTCGATTTCAATTCCTAGAAATAAAAATCAGCATGCTGATAGATTGGCTGGTATTGGTGCACATGTTTCAATTACAGAAAATAAAGGATAGATTTTAGACTAGTCACATGTCAAGATTATTGTTAGGCCATCTATCCCAGATAATGACACTTATTGGCAGGTTTTCAATACTGATGAACATATTTTAAGTTTTTTGACAGAAACAAATGGTTTCTCAGCCTCTAGAAATAAAAAAATCAATCAACAAATGGAAGATCAAATCATTTAGTTGAAGACCAATAAGCTTCCAAAGGGATTGGTCAACCTGGAATCAGATTTTAACTTTGATGATCAATTCTGGAAGGGTAAAATCAGCCTGCTGATCAAATAAGATCACTATGAGGAAGTGGAGATATTTAGAGACAAGTACTTAAAGGTTGGTAAAATCAATTCTCCTGAAGAAAAATAATTGTTTATTGATCTTTTCAAAGAATATAGTGATGTTTTTGCATGGGATTATGCTGATTTGAAAGGATTTGATCCTCAGTTAACCCAACACACTATAGAACTAGAACCAAATGCTAGGCCAATTAGACAAAGGCAAAGGCCCATAAACCCCAAGTTAACCTTTAATGTTGAAAGAACTGAGAAAAATATTAGATGGTGGTATTATATTTCCAATCAAACACACATCCTGGGTTTTTAATTTAGTTCTAGGAAGGAAGAAGAATGGAGAAATAAGACTTTGTGTAGACTTTAGAGACCTTAATAGGGAATCTATGAAAGATAGACACCCTCTTCCTTCCATGGAACAAATTTTGCAGTATGTTTCAGGTTCTGAGAGATTGTCACTCCTAGATGGATATTCTAGTTACAACCAGATTTTAGTTAAAGAATCTGATTAGTTTAAGACAACTTTCACAACTAAATGGGGTACATTGGCTTACAAAAGAATGCCATTTGGGTTATCAAATGTAGGGGCCACTTTTCAAAAAGCAATGGACATGGCTTTTAAGAATCTAATGTATAATTTTGTTCTAGTATACCTAGATGATGTTACAATTTATAGCAAGGTTGCAAACCAACACATTGATCATTTGAGACAAATTTTGCAAAGATGTAGAGAGTTTGGAATCTCTCTTAACCCAAAGAAGTCTATTTTTGCAGTCCATGAGGGTAAAATTTTAGGATACTAGGTGTCTAAGGAAGGTACAACTATTGATCCTGAAAGGATTCATGCAATTATGGAACTTTCATTGCCTAAACACAAGAAAGGATTGTAGAGTTTTATTGGAAGAATAAATTTTGTTAGACGGTTTATCATTGATATTGCAAACTTGTTAAAACCATTGACTACTATGCTAAAGAAGGATGTGCCTTTCAGTTGGACTGATGAGGGAAATAATAGTTTTGAACATATTAAATAGGCTTTGTCTTCAACTCCTACTCTAGTTAATCCCGATTTTACTAAAGAATTTATTTTATATGCTTATTGTGGTTTTGACACTATTTCAACAATGATGGTTCAAAAGAATGAAGAAAAATAGGAGCAACTAGTTTCTTTTTTCAGCAAAGGTATGGATGATTATGAGAAAAGGTAAAATTTTGTTGAAAATCATGTGCTAGCTGTTATTAAAGCTTTGAATAAGTTTAAACATTTAGTTTCTAGAAATAAGGTACATCTAATGGTTGCACATCCTAATATTAAAGAGTTTTTTCTGAATAAGGATGTTAATGAAAAGAGAGCAGGTTGGATAACAAGGGTTATGGAATATGATGTAAAAATTCATGTGACTAAGCTAGTTAGAGGAAAAGGCATTTGTGCTCAAATGGTAGAAGGGGATGATCAAGCTAAAGCCACTGAAGAATCTTCCTTATGTTAAGGTGATGTTGTATTGTTTAATGATTCTACATCTTGGTTGTCAGATATGACCAGATTTTTGCAAACTACAGAATGTCCAATCAATCTTGATAAACCCAAGAAAAGATACTACAGGTTACAATCTATTCCTTATGCTCTCATTGAAAATGTTCTTTATAGGAAATATTTTTCTGGTATGCTTCTTAAATGCATTGATTCAGTTGATCAAGATAGAATTTTATCTGAATTTCATGATGGATCTTATGGAGGACATTTCAATCCTAAAACTATAGCCTAGAAAATACTAAGAGCTAGCTATTACTAGCTAGATTTATTCAAAGATGCTTATTCTTGGGCAAGAAAATGTCAAAAGTGTGCTCTATTTGTAGGGAAGCAAAAGCTGGCAGCATTGCCATTAAGACCAATTGTTGTGGATCAACCATTTAATAAGTGGGGAATGGACTTTATAGGTCCTATAAATCCTAATTCTAGTGCAGGTCATAAATGGATTTTGACTACTACAGACTATTTTACAAGATGGACTGAGGCCATTGCTCTAAATGAATCTTCTGGATCTGTTGTGTTGAAGTTCTATGAAGATATTATAACTAGGTTTGGAGTTCCCCACTCAATTATCTTAGATAATGCTATGGATTTTGTTGGTTCAGCTATAATAGAGTGGTTTGTTAGAAATGTAATCTATCTAAATACTTCTTCTAACTATTATCCTCAGGGTAATGGTCTTGCAGAGTCTACTAATAAAAACCTAATTAGGATTATCAAAAAGACTTTGTAGGAAAATAAAAGAGATTGGCACTCTAAACTAAAGGCAGCCTTATGACTGGATAGGATTACACCTAAACAGGTTCTTGGGAACTCACCCTATGTCCTGGTTATGGTAAAGAGGCTAGATTGCCAATTTCTACTGAATTTCCAGTATTACAACTAGTTGATCAGATGTTGCTGTTGGAAGAGGAGGATCCTCTTAAGTTGAGGTACGCTGATTTGTTACAGCTTGAAGAAGAAAGAAAGAAGGCATTGGAAACTATGGAACTAAGGCAAGCACAGACTAAAAGGTCATTTGATAGAAAAGCTACACCTAGGGATTTCAAGGAAGGTCATCTAGTACTCAAGTGGGATGTACTAAAGAGCAGGCCAGGGCAGCATGATAAATTTGATAGTTTTTGGTCAGGCCCTTTTGTTATAACAACCTGCAAGGAAAATAATGCTTTTCAGTTGTCCACAACTGAAGGAGAAATTCTACAAATTCTAGTTAATGGAATTCACATCAAACTTTTCTTTGAGGGTTAGGTTAGGTCAAGTTTTTAGTTCAATAAGTGCTATCCAAGCACTAGGTCTCTAGGTTGCTTTAAGTCCAGTTTAGATGCATTTTTATTTTAATAATGGTTTCATTCATGGTTTTTGGTTTCCTAACTCTATTTCCCTATGATAAGTTTACAGGTCATGTCTAGCAGACAAACATCCAACAGAAGTTGCCAAAATTGTTACTCAAAATTACAACATACAACACAATAAGCACAAATAGGAAAAGATTGCACATTTGTAGGTCCAATTAATACTACCTTCTAGGTTTTTTTAATTGACATGTCATTAAAGAATTCATTTTTAGATTTCATTATTGTACTCTAAGTATTTATCACATTTCAAATTTCAAAATTCATAACTGATCTTTACATTGTGCATTCAAATTGAATGTAGTATACAAAGTGTCTTATCATATTTCATATTTCATATCAACAATAGAGTACATATGTAGAATTGAAAACATGATAGAAGTATGGAATAGGGGTCCCATGCATTTCCTTTTTGTCAGTGTGTTGTCAGCTGGTTTTATGCTAGGTCTTAGGTCCTCAGGTCCAAGTCTTCATTTGCATTTAGGATATTTTAGGGTTCTTACCTACATGAGAGAGAAAATGTTGTTAGATCCTGTTGGATCTAAGCAATGCATGAAAAAACAACAACATATAGTGACAATTCTAAGCCTGAACAGATATGATACATAAATGATTAGAAAAGCTTGAATAAAAACTAAGTTCAATCCATTAAGCTTATTCTAGGATGTGTTAAAAAGCATGAAATCTAACAAATATGATTAAAAAGCTCATGATATAGAAATAATCTAACATTATAACACTACTCAATGTAAAAGATGTGAATTGGTTCTTTGCTCTTGGAAGAGGAGGGTATTTATAGGATTTTCCTAAGGGCTTGGGTTAGGAAGGAGAGTTAGGGTCAGAGTCATGGTTTGGGGTAGAGTTTGGGGTATAGTTTGGGGTAAGGTTAGATTAACCTTGGTCAAGGTTGCTCACACATGTGTGAGAAACACTAGGGAAGTGTGTAAATGGGATAAGAGTGGAAGAGGAGACATGAGCTTCATTAATGGCTTGCAAAAGTCATTGATAAGGATGTAAGAGGCATTTATGAGGGATTTTGACCCAAAGTCAAAATTTGAAGGTTTAGACTAAAAAAAGGGTAGGAATCACCCTTCAATCAGGTTTAGAGTGAGATTAGGAAATTCTAGAAGAGGTTAGGGATTTCTAGAAGATTTATAAGGTTTTAGGATTTAAATAAATAGGATTTATCAGTTAATAATTAATAAATAGGGGAAAATCACTCAAACTTGATTTAAATGATTTGGGGAGGGATTCTTTAATTAAAGATGTTTAATTAAAATAGGAGGATTTAATGGCATAAAAATTAATTAATTAATAAATGATGATGTCATTAGGGGTTTTTGGAAAATAAAAATATTTTTATTTTCTAAAGGAGTTTTAGGTGTCTACATTTTGCCCCTCTTTGATGTGATTTCGTGAGTGGCATGACGTCAAAGATAAGAAAATAAGAATTTAGAGGAATAAGGAGTTGTGCTCCCTTGAGAAAATAACACAAAGAGGAAACGTTGTGGAATTTTCTCAAAAGGAAACAGAAAGGAAGGGGAAGGAAGGAAGAAATAAGGGAGGATAAATAGCCATACTTCCAAGAGAAAAGATGGAGGAATGCAAGATGAGATGGAATGCAAAATGCAAGATGCAGCTATATACAAAGATGCAAGATGCAAGAGTAATCTATATGATGCAGGATGAGGGGGATTTTGGGGAGCTCGAAGTGGAAATGTGGAGAGCACAACCTAGTTTTATATAGTAACATTAGAGACCTGCCAAGGATACTGGGATCACAAGGCCTTGTCACCAGCGTTGCAAAGGATTGACATGAAAAAGATACACAAGGTTTTCCAACATCATGCATGAACCCAAGAGCAAGCATGGTAGAAATGATGCCAGAGAAACCACAAACAAATAACATTTTCCAAGTGCACCATGTAACCTAGAAGATCACATGTGAACTCTGCAAGGGGCATGTCTGAATGACACACATGCATATGCAAAAGATCAAAAAGACCTTGCCCTAGATTTTCCTCATTCACAATGCACCATGATATAAAGGAATGTGGTGAGTTTGAGTAGAGAACAATGAGAAGCCGTAAAAGATTAACAAGATCCAAAGGACAAAATCCAAGACCAAAATGATAACTCCAAAAGACATCCTTTTCCAAGGAGAGAGATTGATTTAATTGATGGGGGGAAGATTGGTCTGAACGTGAGGAAGAATGCATCATCATGGACCTGGTGTGATTGGTGGAATATTAGGTCAAAAAAAATAGAGGGATACATCTATGTGGACCTATGATTAGGATTAGTCCAGACAATACAGAAGCATATAGCTGTGTGGACCCACTAATGATGGGGAGAATGAGTGTTGTTGTTCACTGGAAAATGACAAAGTTCAAAGATAAGCACGGTGATCAAGAATAGTTGAAAATTGATGTTGAAGTACAAGGCTGGGTGGGACAAGATATCTGATCAAATTCTATTGTAGGATTGACAAAGATATGTACAAAAAGATGTGATGAGTATGTACAATGTACGTGAAGATATTTACACTGGATATGTATAGAAGTTCAAGATGTGGGACAGGAAGATCTTGCTAGATATGATATTTACAGGAAGCTCAAGATTGGGGATAGGATCTAATTGCTGTAGTGGATAGGCTTCAGGATTGAAATAGTCCACTATGTATGGTGCATTTTTTCTAGGTTTTCACCAACATACTTGTCCAAGGCGCTTGAATTGCCAAGTTTTCACCATTGGACAAATGATTTTTCTTTGATTTTTTTCTTTTTTGTATTTTCCAATTTTTATGGATTTTCTGAATATGTAGGATCTGGTTTAGGCATAGAAACTCTTCAAATGTATGATGTTGATTGGATCATTCAAGGGCTCACCTTATGGTGTTGATAAATAACCTATAGAGCCAAAGCATGTTGTGACAACATAGGGCCCCAACAAAGTAGGCTCAAACTTGCCTTTCTTCTCTCGATGTGCTTGGACCTTCTAATTTTCCTTTAAGACCATGTCACCCACTTGGAATTGTCATGGATGGACCTTCTTGTTATAAATCCTTTTGAGTCAATTTTGGTATGCAACTAGGTGATCATATGCTTGCTACCTCTTTTCATCTAATAGGTCTAGCTGTGTGAGGCGTGCCACACAATAGTCTTCATCTGTGGTGTAGTTCTTCATGGAGACTCACAAGGATGGGAGCTCAAACTTGATCGGTAAAATCACTTTGGCACCATACACAAGGGAATATGGGGTGGAGCCTATGGGAGTGTGATAAGAAGTACGATAGGCCAAGAGGGTGGGATTTATTTGGAGGTGCCAGTCATGACACCTCCAAATAAATCATTGACAACCTTCTTGAGGATTTTTAGGATGGTTTTTTTGGTTGCCTCAACTTGGCCATTTCCTTGGGGAAAGTATGGACTGGAGAAATGATGATGGATGTGGAGACTAGCACACAGATCATCCACATGCTAGTTTTAAAAAGATCAGTGAAGATGGTAGATGGTATGCCAAAGTGGCAAATGATGTGGTATAAGATGAACTTGGATGTTTGTATGTTAGTAATAAGGGTGAGCAGAATTGCTTCAACCCATTTTGTGAAGTACTCTGTGGTAGTTATAATGTATTTATGTCCATCTGAGGAAAGGGGAGTGATTAACTCAACCAGGTTGAAGCCCCAACATGAAAATGGCCAAGGTGGCGCAATGGGTTGCAAGTCTTGTGCTAATGCATGAATCAGATTTGCATGCTGCTGACATGGTAGACATTTCTTGATGAACTCACAAGTGTCATGTTCCATTATTGGCCAATAGTACCTAAATTGAAGCAACTACATTTCTAGAACCGTGCCACTCGTATGGGCACCACAAATTCTAGCATGGACCTCTTGTAAAGCCATGATGACTTCATTTGAATCTAAACACCTAGAGAGGATGTTATGATATCCTTGATGAGAAAGGGTGTTGGCTACCAGAGTGTAGCAGGAAGATCTTTGAATTAAGTTCTGGCGTTGGTTATTGGTGAGATGGGGAGATATGATACCATTTTTAAGATATGCATGGATTTCATGGTACCATGGGGACTGAGGACCAGCCAAGACACACACCATTTCAGAATCTGCATTCTCATAAGCAGTCGTGTGTAGCTTCTTGACTAAGAATTCATATTGCGTTGAGTCATGAGGGATTTCCACACTAGTAAATTTAAGCTTATTTTTTGATGAGGTTTAGTCATTTATTAGATGCCAATTGGTCGACCAATCGACCATAACGGTTGTCAAAGTTTTTTCATCGATAATAGGACACATCAAATCTCTATCAAAATTGTGATGTTAGCAGTGGTTGAATTATCAATGGTAATGACGTCAAAATAATTGCTTCAACTTGGAAGAATTATCGGCTATATCGTTTATCTCTGCAACCAATGTTGGTCAAAAGAGTCATTGACTGTCATCAAAATTGTGACTATAAATCATTGGAATAAATGTCTCGTCGATATGTCTATTCTTTGTTCATCGAAAAAGAGACATAAAATTTAATTTTTTTTTAAAAAAAATATTATCAAGAGCACAACAATATTATGTCGCTGTTGTTTACAAACAGTCACACAGTTTCTGTCTTATTTCACACAAAGATGTTCTTTCTCGAGGTCATTAACCTTTCAATAAAACTTTCCACTTCTAAAGATTTTCCTGAGTTTGAACAAAAGAAAGAATAAGCCTCACAATATTTTAATGACATTCACAGGAGATGACTAAGAAATCTACAACTATGCCAAAAATAATACTTAAAGATTATATCTAAAACCAATCTCCCAATTTATTAGCCAGGCTATTTTCCTTCTTCTTGTTTGTGGGGTTGATGTGTCGGGTGATGAGAAAGAGGGGGATGTTGTGAGGAGTGAATGGGTTGTGGGAGAGTTTGGGAAAGGCTTTCTCAGTCTGCCACTCTCCACCACCCACCATTTCCACCTTAATTAGCATTCCCATTTCTTGGGGATACTTCTCACTGCATATGACAAGGTAGAGCTCTGTGTCCATTTCTAGCTGTACATCTTCTTTCCTCAATCCTACACAATACATATTTAGTTCCACCAAACTTACTTTGAAATTACAACCTTTTAAGGATAGGAACACAAAAATAATAACAAACATAAACACAAGAAATACTAGATTTATGTGGAACAACTTATAAAGGGAAAAACCATGGAAAAGATTGCTCTCAAATATATGCACACCGATTAAGGTGAGTTACAAGAAAGAATAACTACCAAAGGGATTATGAAGAATGATAAGAGAGAATAGATCCACCACTAATGTCCAACCCACTCATTTTTTTCAATACTACAGAAACTAAGATAAAGATAAATCACTTTCTTGACATAGGACTTTTCATATATCCAAAGATCACAATGAAACCAAAGGATTAATAGCATAGTTTGATATGATATGATTTGAACTAGACTGAGAAATTAAGTCACAAAAATATTGAGTCTAAACACAAATACTAATATAGCATATTCTTTTTCATTAAGATTGGATCCATAAAATAAAGAGTCCTCCCTCTTAAATAAACTGATTCCCATTAAATAAGCTTTTTCATTGTAACAAAAAAATTCTCACCCTTGATACCATATGCATATACATCTTCTCAGAATCTAAAAACTCTGGCCCATCACTGTCGATTCTCATCAATGTACCAATTTGGATAGTAAGTCTAATTTAATTTGTCCATGGACTGAGACCTTAAATTATTGAGCTTCTCTTTTTTTTGAGAAGAGTATAACATTCTCTACTTAACAGGGCCAACCACGTGAAGGTGGAAGCTCATCTGGCCTCTCCTAGGAGCCTCTTATGACCCTTTACAACATTTTAAGACCTCTAATATGTATTCTTAGGGATCGTAAATGGTCGTAAAGGGTCATAAGGGGTCCTAGGACACAACAACTAAGAAACATAATAGTAGGCATCATGGTCACAATTTGCTGGAGACAACGTAATTGATTGGTATACCCAGATGATGAAGAGAAACTTCTACTCCTCCGGTTCCAAGTTGACACTGTGGGATCCAAAGACCATAGATAGGGAATAAATTTAGAGAGTGGAGGAGGGCCATAATGACAAAAATAATACAGGACAAACCTCATGTTAAATGGGGCAACTGTAACAGTTTAATAGATTTTTATTATTAAATAATGAAATTTGTATATATTAGTGTTCTAAGAACCCTCATTACATGATTTATTATTGTAAGCCCCCTCAGACATACACATCTAGAAAATGAAACTACAACCTACTGGGATTGAGACAAACCTTATAAAACAACAACAACTAAGAAGGATCGCTTGCCAACATCTGTTGAATACATTTGTTGGAGGACCTTGTATTCATGGACAACAGATGTATTCAATAGATGTTGGCAAGCGATCCTTCTTACCTATTGTTGTTTTATAAGGTTTGTCTCAATCCCAATAGGTTGTAGTTTCATTTTCTAGATGCGTAAGTTAGAGGGGGCTTACAATAATAAATCATGTAATGAGGGGGCTCAGAACACTAGTATATGCAAATTTCATTATTTAATAATAAAAATCTATTAAAATGTTTGCAGTTTCCTCATTTAACTTGAGGTTCATCCTATATTATTTTGGTCATTATGGCCCTCCTCTGCTCTCTAAATTTATTCCTTATCTATGGTCTTTGGATCCCGCAGTGTCAACTTGGAATTGGAGGAGAAGAATTTTCTCTCCATCATCTGGGTATAAAACTCAATTACGTTGTTTCCAAAAAATTGTGACCATGATGCCTAAAATTATGTTTCTTAGCTATTGTGAAATATACATTTATGTTTCTTAGTTGTTGTGTTTATGTGCATATTTTTTATGTGTTTGGGAAGACATCTTTCTAGCTCGGGCCTGGATCCTTTGGCAATTAGCTTCATATTAATGAAGTAGATGATAGATGAGATAATTGCTCAGCTCTCATCTGCTTCATTTATTATCAAGCTAATTGTCTAAGGATCCAAGCCTAGGCTAGAAATATGTCTTCCCATTCTATTTAAGCCATATTCCTTGTTCTTGTCAAACTTCCTTGGTACGGTAGGGCTGCTCTCTGTAGTACTCTTCTTCAATTTGTGTTCGATGATAAGAATCTTCTTCTTCTTCCTTATTGCAACCAGAGCTTCCTTTTCATCAGGATTCAACTCCACTTCCCACATCTCATCATCCTCATCCACTCATCCCAATTTATTGATCTCTCAAGGACCTTGTATTCAACAGATGTTGGCAAGCGATCATTCTTAGCTGTTGTTGTTTTATAAGGTTAGTTAGTAGTTACAATTAGTTTATTAGAGTTAGGAGTCTATTTCAAAGACATCCACGTGAAGTGGAGTGGGTGTGGTCGAATTGATGTATCAAGGAACAAATTGAATAACCAAGAAAAAATATGTAAACCATATATATGCACACTTGAGGCAAAGAGAAGTTACACCATATCTATATTAAAATATTAGTTACAATATGAAAATACTAAACTAACTAATTCCTGAGCTCATCTCCACATATGGTCACAACAAAGATATGCGATTACAATATAGAGAAGACATCGTAAAAATATAATTTTGGCATTTTCCCTAGCCTGACATGTTTTGCACTCAAATCCTTCATCGCGGATAAGTGGAGATGAGCAGATAGATGTAGATGAGTTGTCATCAACCCAACTAAAGTATATGTAGACATTATTTCCTTGTGATGTCCATTCTACATTAGTTCTTATAATATAATGAATAGTATTTACATTAGAAACATTGAATATATACACATTAGCAACCTTTTTTCTATTTGGACAACACCAAAATTATCGTCTAGGGTTGTTCTGTGTCCATGAAGTCTTCAACACACACTGCCCACCACCACATTGACAGTTTGGCACATTGACAAGAGTCATTGAGCCTATATCAATAATGCACCGCACCATCGTTACTACATTTATTATTTTAATATGGAGTACACCAAGGAGTACCATAAAAAATATTAACCATTTACAATAATGAAAAGTAAACCTAAATCAAATAGATCATTTTTTTATCAGCATGTGTAGTCTCTGTGTATATGAAAAATGAAAGAAATATCAATCTGAAATAAAATAGTGAACAAAATAGTATTTCCACATAGAGTGAATGAAATATACCATCAAAGGAAGGTGACAAAATCCTATCACAAAGCACAAACATAGGAAATAAAAAAGGGACAAAAGACAAGAAATAAGAAAAATCATTACGACTATAGAAAAATCATTTATACTATAATAAAAAAAGAAAAAATCTTTGTCAACAATTTTCAAAATCATTAGGACTATAGAAAAATAATTAAGACTATACAAAATCAAATTTTAGAAATGGACGGTTCTGATGCTTTGCCATTACAACAATTGAGCATTCATCATTTGGTATTGTGTATTCCATTTAAGTATGTCAACAATGTTCAAAATCCTGTCACCAAGCGCAGACAAGAAACAAGAAAAATCATTAGGACTATAGAAAAATCAAGTTCTAGAAATGGATAGTTCAGATATTGCTTTGCCATTACAACAATTGAGCATTCATGATTTGGTACTTCTTGGTGTATTCCATTTAAGTTTTTCAGCTGTCGTGTTTATGTACATGTTCTTTATGTTTTGGCTTCTCTCCCTCGCAAGGGATATGTCGATAGGTAATTGATTTGAAAACATAATGATTTGATAGTTAGAAGGTTGGTTAATAGATTCCAATCAGTTCTTTGTAGAGGGTAGTCTATTTGGAGTACACTTAATTTCTCTGCAATTTTGGAGTACACTGTCCCGTAGGTACAGTTGAAACACCAACGTATTGATTTGAAATTTTAGAATGTGATCTTTTCTTGGTGGTAACATAGGAACATTTCTAGGCATTAGTTTTACTTGTTTATGCAAGAACTTTGTTGTTTTTTTTGTTTGTGATACCAAAGGAGTAACTAGTATTGTGTAGACAGTGACTGGACAGATTGTTCCTAAAAAAAATTACAAAACTAAACCAATGACATGTTTACAACAAAAAAAAAATTACAAAAATGAACCAATGGCATGTTAATTCACAATTTTTTTTTTACAAAACTGAACCAATGACATGTTTACAACAAAGAAATAGAATGATAATAATATGCTGAAAATTCTATTCTGTTTAATACATGCCAAAGGACCAGTCCCAACAATTCTTAAACATACTTTATCTGATATGATGAATTCTTAATAAAGGTTTAGTTGATTTTTACTGCTAGCACGAAGGAAGATTTGACCTAGCCAAATCTTCCTTGTACCACACAAACAACTATGAATAACTATGTCTACTCCAACCTTAATTGTTTAAGAATTCATCATATTAGATAACGTATGTTTAAGAATTGTTGGGAGTTCTATTAGACCTTTGTTGTAAACATGTCATTGGTTTAGTTTTGTAAAAAAAATTTGTGTGTTAAATGCATTTAAATGGAACATTAAGCATAGTAATAATATGCTTAATCTATTAGTAATTGGCAGATTAAATGCTCAAAGCCTAATCATGGTAGGGTTGTGTTATGTACTTTTCTTTCTCATGATTTGGTCCTAGGTTAGGGGATTGGGAAATGACCAATAATGGTTTCAAATGATGTAATAAGGCTATCATATTTAACACCATAGAATCAAGGCTACCATAATGAAGAAATTCTGCAAAGTGGAATCAACAAAACTGTGTTTTTGAAGTATTTTTACTCATGTTTGTTCTTGCCCGAGCCTGTATGGATAAATTTTTGCAATATGAATTCATAGGGAGTTGGGACATGTCCTTGGATAAACTTGACTTTAGAGAAAGTATTAGTTTGATAATTGAGACTAATTTGAGTAGGTTGAATTAGCTATAGTGTATGACTAGACCAACAAATCACTTGATGCAAGAGAATCTTTGGTGAATCGGTGAGCAACATCAACCAAAAGCATTTTCTATTTTGTTTATTTGATTTTATTCAGTTCTAGTTTGGTGGTTTGACAAACAAGTTAAAATATTACTTCTACTCTATGGTGGTCAACTGTGAAATGAGAGTTTTGGAACAAAGTATAAACAGAAACTATTTGATAGAGTACCTCAAATAGGAGATTCCTATTCCACTGTATTGTCCCTTGTTTAATCTTATGATATTTGGGACTCAACTCTTATATTTCAATTGCAAGGTTCTTGTTTCTGTGAAATAAATACTGATATCCTTATCTTCTTGAACCATTAAATCCAGTGTTTTGCTATAAAGTCTAATCTGCAGATGTCATGAAGATCATATTGCTGCAATATTCTCATAATAAAATCTTCTCTATAATGTCCCTATCTCTGTGATGTCCTTGTCTCTGGTTTAGACAACTAAGGTGATCTTGTAAATGAATTTTCTTCTTTATTTGGATCAGTTACTAAAGATAAAAACAAGTTATACTATGTCTCTTGCTGATAAATTGACATGATCCATTGAGTCTTTTACTATAAGAGGCCTCCCTCAAGCTGTGCGAAAGGTTAGGGGGAAAAACATTTGGAATTAAGAAGATTTGCAGAGTAACACAGTTTCAATGAATTCTTGATTTTTTTTGTTTCTTTGTTTTCAGTTGATTAATGGATTAGATAGCTTGCAGTGTCTATTGGAAAAGTTAGTATAGGTTTTTTTGTGATTATGTGTTGTGTTTGTTTTGAGTTTTGAAGCATTCCAACTAGTTTTGTTAATTCTTTTGTTAAGTACCTTATTGCTGGTCTAAACCAGATAGGTTGAATAAATGGAGTCTTAGCTCATCATTCCACTGTCAGTTTTGTATGGGCTCTTAGAATGGGTGAGGATACTCCATGTACTATATGTTTGGAGAAGGAGGGGCCCTATGAAGCTCATTTTCTATGTTTGCAATGATTCCATAGGTGAGCTAGTTGAGCACAATTTCCATGTACATTTTTTAGGATGCTTAACTGCGTCCCTTAAAATCATTAACAAAATACTATCATTAATTGAGGTCTCATGGAATGCCATGATTGTAGGATATATTCAAACTAGATTTGTTGAAAAGGATTTTAAAACTTTTAAGAAAATACAATTAGCAGATGTAAAGCCAAATTCCATAACCTTTGTCAGCATACTTCCAGTGTGTGCCAAAATGGGAGCTTTGGAACAAGGTATGGACATCCATCAAAGGATAATGGAAGGGGGGGTTTTGTCAGATGTTGTAGTTGCAAGTGCCCTAGGAGACATGTATTCAAAATGTGGAAGCATGGCCAAGGCACATAAACTATTCAACAAAATAACTCAAAGAAATGTGGTTTCATTGACTGCAATGATTGGAGGATATGCACAAAATGGATATGTTGAAAATGCTTTATAATATTTCAAACAAATGTAGTTGGTAGGTGTAAAGACAAATGCCACAACCCTTTCCAACATCCTTCTAGTTCATGTCAAAATGGGAGCTTTGGAATAGAGTATGGACATTCAACAAAAGATAATGGTAGAGGGATATTTGTCATATGTTATAGTTGCAAGCTCCCTAGTAGACATGTATGCAAAATGTGGAAGGATAGACAAGGCACGCCAACTGTTTGACAAAATGCCTCAAAGAAATGTGGTCTCATGGACTACAATTATTGTAGGCTATGAACTAAATGAATTTGTGGAAAAGGCTCTAGAAACTTTTAAACAAATGCAACTAGCAGGTGTAAAGCCAAATTCCACAACCTTTGCAAGCATCCTTCCAACCTGTGACAAAATGGGAGCTTTGGAATAAGGCATTGATATCCATCAAAGCATAACAGAGGGGGGATTTTTATCAAATGTTTTAGTTGTCAGTGCCTTAGTAGACATGTATGTTAAATGTGGAAACATAGACAAGGCACGTAAATTGTTTGATAGATTTCCTCAAAGAGATGTCATCTCATGGACTGCCATGATTGGAGGATATGTTCAAAATGGGTTTGTTGAAAAGGCATTAGAAAATTTTAAGAAAATGCAACTGGTGGATGTAAAGCCAGATTCCTCAACCTTTGCTAGCATACTTCCTGCCTGTGGTCAAGTTGGAGCTTTGGAACTGGGGACAACCATACATGAAATCTTATGCAAATCAAACATAGATGGCTTGGCTAGAGCCGTGCAGTTTTGTGAATTCAACTATAGTAGGGTATGCAAATGTATGCAATCAGGAGGTGTAAAACCCTTATGTATGCAAATGTATGCAATCAAGAGAAGTAAAACCCAAAGCATGAAGTGTAGTATTAATCAAATAATACTAATATAAAGACATTGAACAATTAGTATTGAAGTCATAACATTCAAATCATAGAGATAAAGATTCTTCAAGGTGTTCCTATAACAAAAGGAGTCATACCCATGTTTTGAGGGGATACTTATACAATGATTTGAAATGGAAAATGGTGATTT
Source organism: Chamaecyparis obtusa (assembly GCA_027943335.1). Classification (NCBI taxonomy): domain Eukaryota; kingdom Viridiplantae; phylum Streptophyta; class Pinopsida; order Cupressales; family Cupressaceae; genus Chamaecyparis; species Chamaecyparis obtusa. The sequence goes on along the minus strand of BSBK01002890.1, from coordinate 430,894 downwards.
GTAGTCTTTACTGAAGACTCAAATCAAGATACAATGGTAACACGTGTTATTAATAAATAGAATAGCTTTTACATTACACCAACTTTGATAAGACAAAGATATTTTACATAAGATACAAAAGGCTATGTAATTATACTACATTTTTAAATGGTGAAGACCACATAATGTAGATCATGTTGATGAATAATAGAAAGTAACACCTACCTACAATAATAGTATGATATGTTATGGGGAATGAAAACACAAGGACATATAGGTGAATGGTATTTCATATAAACAATCACAAGGCGATATCAGTAATGCTACAAATAAGTGACAAATAAGCTAGCTAATAGGAAATAATTAAGAGACAAGAACAAACACTTATACATTAAGTAAGGATTTAGAAATAACATTCTTACTAAGGTATGATATCATAACATCTAAAATGTCAAATCCAATACATGGATAAAAAATAGTATCATACTAATATGCAGTACATAGTACTAGTCAAAGCTCAAATTAAAGAAAGTATTCAAGAGCATAATTCATTTTTAGAGTTAGATGTCAGAGAATGTGCCAATATAAAAGAAAACATAACAATAACTAATTTGAAACAACAAAGGGAAAAGTAAAGCCTCAGAAATAAGGTATCTCAGTTTCATTTTCAATGTACACTCATCTACTGATAGTGTTTAAAAGGCTTGATCATGCAAAAAACCTAGAAAGAACCACATATAGCAATAGAATCCCCAAAATGGGAACCCTCATTCAAGCCGAAAAAAATGCAAAGTTTTCAAGTAAAATTTGCACATTGTTTTAAAAGATTCATTTTAAAAAATGCCAAGTATTTTATGTGCCTTACAAATAATCCAAATGTTGATATGGGCTTCAATATAGTCTTGAGAGAAATTTAACAGAGCTAGGGTTTTGAGAAATATAGATAAAAAGAGGGGCCTAGACAACATAAGGAAAGAAGGCTTCAAAGTTCAAGTGCATCTATGAAATATCAAGAAATCAAGTAAGAAAAACCTCAAATACGTGGTATATGTACATAGAAATTCATAAAACTCATATGTTCTCTCATTTTCACTAAGGGTTTTCAACAATATAAGGAATCCTATGCATAAACCCGCAGATAGACACAGGATCTCAAACCATTCATTATATTAAACACTTGAAAATAAGAACATTTAGGAAGCCCTTGTTCAATACACAGCAAAGAAAAGAAGAATGTGTTGGTGTTCAAAAATGCTTACACCACTTAGGGCTACCAATATGCCTTGAGACTGATGTTAGGAGTGGTTAGCTCCAAGTGTGAAAGCTCTGCAAGACAACTGGACCAACTATAGGGACAAGATTGCCCTCTTCACTTCTGGCTCTGCAAAACCATGGCGGGTGCACCTAATCTAGTAACTTATGGCATTTTAGGACTTTGGACTGGATTAAACAAAGCAAATGATAGCAAGAGACTACTAAATGTTAACCAGACATTCATTGAAACACAATTGCTATTGGGTATAAAATGGCCTTGTGACCTCAAGACTATGAGGGATTGCAGGATTGGAGCTATTAAATATAATTGGGTTTCTTGCAGGATGCAAACAACCATGCAACACTTTGCATCAACACAGGGATACTAGCTTAAGATCAGTGCCTTATCCATTGGGCATCATACCTGAAGTGAACATGGAACACAAGGACAACTACTAGATTCATCTGAGAATCCAAGCCATAAACATAGTTAAACATCTCTTACACTACTTACAAGTATCCTTACTAATTGAACCAAATGAATCTATGCTTCACTCAGAGACTTTTAACCTGATTCTAAATGAAGGCTGAGAGATGAAACATATACATAAGCAACCAAATGCAATGAGCCAAAAAACTCAGAATTCATTAAGAACAACTAAAGGAGAGATCCATGAATGAGAAACTGTATTAAGTATGTGGATTCAAATCCCTGTATTACAAGTTGATTCAGAAAACACCATAGACAATATGCAAAAGATACATGAGGTTTTTCCCTAATGTTGATACAACCAGGATGAAAATGTTTACATGAAGAAAATGCTCATGGAACCAGAAATTGGAACCACTGGAACTGACAAAATTCAGAACCCTTACTCAGTCAAAAAATCAACTATTTATACCACTAGCTACCTTGGAATGCTAAGCCTAGGATGCAACAAGCTTCAGACAACTAGGGTTAGGTTACAACCACCATACCAATTGGAAACAGTCAAAAAATTATTGCAGGGGCTGGAAACCAAGCAACCTGGAGAAAACAAATCTCAAGTAGATCTGCAATCATGAAAATCTGCGAGCTCAGTACAGGACACCAGGGATAGCCATGAAAACCAGTCAAATCGGCCACCTGCAAATAGCTTCTCGAGCTCAAAAACAAACTCCACCAGGTTCAAAATCATCATGTAGCCAACCACAGAGCCCCTAGACCACACTGCAACAACAAGCGCCACCAAACCAATCAAATCTGGCCATGAAAGCATTGAATTCTGGTACCTCTTGTCGCAAAAACCATTTGCAGATTTAAATTTGAATTCCAACGGTCAAGTCTTTGGCGCCCAGCTCATTTTAAAACATGGCCGTTGATCTCATCCTTTTCTCAGCATATCGAGTGGCCTATGTTTAAGTTCACAATAGTTGCAGGCCCCTCAAAAAGTCAACAGGCAATCAAAAACTAGCACGTCAGCAATACAGGCACCGTGGACCCGCCCAACTCTGCAACTGCGACGCTAGCAGTGGTTGCATGATCACATAGCCAAAAACTAGGCTATGCGAACATGCAAAAAGCCTCCATGCCAATGCCACCCTATCACCCGCTAGCCAATTAGAACTAAGCACATCACCGAGCAAGTGGCCCTAGTTTATCTGGTGAACTGGAGACCAAAGAACTTTTGCCAATTCATGAAATACTTTCCACCATCGCTAAAAAACTTAGCGATCACACGACCACTATTCGCTAAATTGCCAAATAAACTGGGGCACCACCAAAACATTATGTGAACCAGCGAACAGGAAGAAAGTTTTTCAGGCTGCTAAACATTTTATCACAACTGCCAAAGACACCGAGAAATTCAACCAAGCCCACATAGGAAGATCGATGGCTGTCACAAGATCTTAAGCCTCTGACACACTCGATGAGATTATACGCCATTTGTTGATTAACTGATAGGATCAGGACCCACTGACACATCCAGAAACCAAGTCCCACTGACAACAAGCCACTGTGCAAATACATGGATGAATAAAATAGCGCCAACTGTGCATACATGTCAACGGACCCACCTATGTCCCTTATGAGAATCAATGGCTGTCACTATACCACTGCATTAAAGGTTGAGCATGTTTCATTAACGGTATAATGACAACCACAAGATTAAACTGAACTTTAATTTGCCTTAATGCCAAGAAGACCGGTCCCACTAACAACACTCCACTTCATACTCCCATGGACCAATGAGATACTGCCAAGTCAGCTCACCTGGCAGCGGGACCACTGCCAAAGATACGTTTGAGACAAATGAGATCAACGGAAGGTGCATGATCTCATGAGCATGGAATATTCCTTACGCTCATATGCTGACCGTCGATCTCCTCCCTCTACCACTTGAAGAATTTGGCCCCACCAACCATCGCACTTGCACACTTAAGACCGATGAACAAGGAGTGCTGGCAGAAGAGAGGAAATGCAAGGTCAAAAACACACAGGGTTTTCGGTGAAAGATAAAAAACATCTAGGATTTTCATGCAGACCAAAAGGTAGTAGGGAGACCGAAAACATCATGGGTTTTCAAAAACATTGTGGGTTTTCGACACTGTGATATATTCTGAGATTATTTCCTGCAGACCTTAAAACTTGAATATCTCCCTGGATTTTATGATTTAGGAGATGCAATCTAAACTGGAGCTAGGTGACACATGGAAAAACATAGGGTTAAGGGCACACACCATGAAGCATTATGGATTTTCATCGCAAGTTAAAATTGTGTAGCAAAGTGGCATAACTTCAAAATTTGCAAGGAAGAGGCCATTTTCACAGGATTTTGCATTGACAGGAAAATGGACCAACAGAATGTACTAGAAAGACAATGTCAAGTGCATCTATGAAATATCAAGAAATCAACTAAGAAAACCTCAAATACGTAGTCTATGTACATAGAAATTCATAAAACTCATATGTTCTCTCATTTGCACTGAGAGAACATATGAGTTTTCAACATATATGTTCTTATTTTTGAGTGTTCTTATTTCTCTCATTTTCACTAAGGGTTTTCAACAATATAAGGAATCCTATGCATAAACTCGCAAATAGACACGAGATCTCAAACCCTTCATTTTATTAAACACCTAGAAGTAAGAACATTTAAGGAAGCCCTTGTTCAATACATATCAAAGAAAAGAAGAATGTACTACAAAGATAATGTCAAGTGCATCTATGAAATATCAAGAAATCAGGTAAGAAAAACCTCAAATACGTGGTCTATGTACATAGAAATTCATAAAACTCATATGTTCTCTCATTTGCATTGAGAGAACATATGAGTTTTCAACATATATTTTCTTATTTTTGGGTGTTCTTATTTATCTCATTTGCACTGAGGGCTTTCAAAAATATAAGGAATCCTATGCATAAACTCATAGATAGACATAGGATATCAAACCCTTCATTATATTAAACACCCAAAAATAAGAACATTTAAGGAATCCCTTGTTCAATACATAGCAAAGAAAAGAAGAATGTACTACAAAGACAATGTCAAGGAATTTATGATTATTTTCTAAAAACATAGAGTAGGGAGATTTATTTTGTTTAAAAAGGAAAATAGTATAATAGTTGAGGTACCTGTGCATCTATAGTAGAGGAGATTTTGCAAAAGTCTCAGAAGAGAAACCTTCAACTGATTGGATATCCAGTAAATTAAACAATTGGGTATCTCCTTCACGTGCGCGCTGCCCTTCTAATTCGCCGGCCGAGAATAATGAAATGAGAAATGAAATTCCATTTTTTCTTTTTTTAAAGTTATGCCGTGTTTGTCTAAATTTTGACCACCATGGAATTTGTCGATATTTCGACAAACATGGGCATAAATTTAAAAAAAAAAGTTTTCCTTCTATAATCCGACCAAGCAAAACCTTCTTAATTTTTGGTCAAAAATTTTGGTAGAAAAACTAGGCCAAATGTACTAGTGCCAATAAGGATTCGATGGTCACCATTGCATTGACTGCTTTGTTCTAAAGCCTTGGTATATGTGTGAACTGTAGATTCAGGAAATTCTCTTTCAGTTTGTCCACTAGTTCTTTGTAGGGTAGTAGCTTGTCATCCTTTATCTAAAATTCATCTAGGACCTACTTGATAATTAGCTGTGAGTCTCCAAACACTTGCAGTTCTATGATATTGCATTGGATAGCTATTTTGAGGCCTAAGATGAGTGCCTCATATTCTAAAATGTTATCAGTACATGGGAATCTCAATTTGAATGATTTTGGTATATAGTCACCTTGAGGTGTGACAAATAGGATTCCTGCCCCTAATCCATGCGATGTGTAGGAGCCATCAAAGTATAGCTTACGTATGGGTTGTTCTTTGATCATATATAGATTCTCATTAGGGAATTCCATGATTAGTGGATAGGCATCCACCAATGATGCTTCTGCTAGCTGATTGACAATTACTTTCCCTTTGATTGCTTTCTGATCTATGTACTGGATGTCAAAATTATTGAGTAGCATGACCCATTTTTCCATATAGCCTGTGAGAGTTGTCCTTGATAACAGATACTTGAGTGGGTCCACCTTTGAGATGATCTTGATTGTATGGCTAAGCATGTAATGTATGAGCTTTTGGGTGGCGAAGACCACTACAAGACATGGTTTCTCCATTGGTGAATAATTGAGCTCATAGCCAACTAGAGTTTGACTGATATAATAAATGGATCTCTCTTTTTTATCATCATCATGCTATGCTAAGAGTGCCCCCAGTGCTATAGTGGTCATTGAGATGTAGAGTATGAGAAAGCATCTTGAAACTGGTGGTACAAGAATGAGAGAGTTGGCTAGATATTCCTTTAGCCTTTCAAATTTTTTTTGACAAATAGGATCCCATTTGAAGCTTGTGTCCTTGTAGAGTAAGTGCATGAATGGTTGGCACTTATTTTCCAGCTATGCTATGAATAGTCATATAGATTGCATCTTTCATTGTAGGCTCCTGAGCTACTTGAGTGTTCTAGGAGGAGGCATTTCTATTATAGCTTTGACCTTTTTGGGGTCAATCTCTATGCCGCACCATGATACAATAAAGCCTAGAAGCTTCCCAGATATTACACCAAAGACAAATTTCTTTGGATTCAGCCTCAAGCCATAATGATGCAGATGATCAAACACACTCTCAAGGATGTTAAGGTGTTCACCTCATGTCTTAGATTTTGCAAGAATGTCATCTACATAGTCTTCTAGGATTTTGTGGATCATATCATGGAAGATGGCTAGAATTGCTCTCTGATATGTGGCTCTTGCATTTTTGAGCCCAAATGGCATCATGTTGTAGTAGAAGGTTCCCCATGGTGTGGTGAACGTCATCTCTTGTTGACATTATTCTACTATTTTGATCTGATTGTATCCTAAAAATCCATCCATGAGGGACAACATCTCATGGCCCACTGTGAGATCTATAATCATGTCTATGTTGGGGAGTGGGAAATAATCTTTCAGACACTCTTTGTTAAGATATCTAAAGTCCAGACAGATCCTAATCTCTCTTGAAGGTTTAGTAATAGGCACCATGTTGGAAATCCACTTAGAGTAATTAATAGCTTTGATGATCTTTAATTCTAAGAGCTTTTCCAATTCTATTTTTACTAGGAGGGCTACTTTAGGATGCATCTTGCATAGCTTCTAGTTTATTGGCTTGACATTGGGATCCACTGAAAGATGGTGCACTATGAGATTTGGATCAAGCCCAGGCATATGTTTATATGACCATGAAAATTTTGTGGTGGCTTCTTGGAGTAGTGTATTGAAAGACATTTCTTCACTCTTTGTCAAAGATGTTGCAATGTAGGTGATTCTCAGACATTTTTCTATGCCCAAGTTGACTGGCTTGGTTTCCTCAATGATGATAGGCAACTGATATGATCTGTAATCTTGGATAGGAGGAAGAGGCAAGTCTCCATCTTCTAGCACCTCAAAGAGGTTTTCACCAGAAGATACACCATTTATATTATCTTTTTTTGGAGTCAGAATGCGCCCCAGAAGGGTTTTCACATAAGGACTCATTCTTTTCTTTTTTTATTTCAATTTTGCGGCTAGAGCTTGCCTCCTCCCTGAAATATCATTTGGAGTCAAGCTTGTAGACAAGAGTTGCTTTAGGATCTTGATCTTCTTGTTGGCCTAATGCTCCCATGAACCTTGGGAGTGCTTGTCTGCTTTGGAACTCATCGATGTGTCTGACACTTGGTTGGTCCTAGTCTATGAGTTCAAGGTGGATGAGGGGAATTTCTATGACATTAATGGAGAGTTGATGGAGGAAAGAAGTGCCTAGGAGGGTATCATTGTCAAAGATGTCATCATATGATTTCTTTTCTTCCTCTTCAGGAATGTCTTCAATCTCTACGAGGTCATCCTGGCTATTCAAGAAGGGAATGTTGGTCATGTTGGTGCCCCTAGTTGCAGTATTAGGATCTTGTATACATAGATGAGAGGTATTAAAGTCAAGAAATTAATGATTTAGATTCTTTGATGTTGTGATGGGGTCTTTGCTACCACCTTCTTATGGTCCTAGACCACCACCTTGATATTTCCATTGTTTAGTGGTGTACTTGTGTGATTGTGGATATTTATCTTTGACGTATCCAAGGAGTTCAATGTCAGGTGGTGGAGGATCTCTGTACAACCACTGATTAATGTCAAGGTCCATCTCTTGACTATCTATGATGCCATGGGAAACAAAATTCATGGGTCCCATTTGCTTGATTTCATGATTTTCTTCAGTGGAATTTCTTTGGTGATTTGGGCACCCTTGTGTGTGTGGATCAAGAGGGAGGGCCCCAACTGTGAAGGCATTGGTCAAGATGTATTCACCATAGCATTGATTATTGATCTTAATGAAAGAAAGGGTGGATGCTAGGATTGTCTCTGGATTGCTATGGGATCAGGAAGAGCTGGCAACAGAAGTGCCAATGTCAGTTCTAGGACAATGGGTGGAATGAGGGAATGATGCTTCCATCTCATGACAGTATGTGAAGGGTTGGGGGTCTGCATGGATGGTGAGCTCAGCACCTTGATGTGGAAATTTGATGCAATGATGATAAGTGGATGGTACATCCTTGATGGAATGGATCCATGGTCGGCTGAGGAGGATGTTGAATCGTAGGTCAAGATCAACAACATAGAAAATGGTGTCTTGAGTTGTTGGGCCTAGCTTGATGGGAAAAAGAATGGTACCTTCAGAGGTACGCTCCAAGTTTTTGTATGCCTTGATGGTGATGAATTCATGTGATATGTCAGCTTCTATGAACCCTATCTGTTGTATGAATTTCAAAGTGCATAGGTTTAGGGCTGAGCCATTATCTATCATGACCCTTTTAATAGAAAAATCTTTGACCATAACTATGATGCGGAGAGGAAGATTATGGTCAGGTGCAACATGTGGTATGTCAGATGGCTTGAAGGATAGAGCACAAGATGTGGATAGATGTCCTACAAGTTTTTCAAACTAGGCAACATTTATGTCTGTGGAGACATGTCCTTTGTGAAGGGCTCGGGTGAGGATTTTCTAATGGAGGGGTGAAGTGCAGAGAAGGTCAAGGATGGAGATTTGGGTAGGTGTATTCCCAAGATGTTCTATAAGGTTGTATTGTGCATTGTGTGTTGGCCTTGGTCTTGCATTGGTGATAGATATTTGGCCTCTATGAGTAGTAACAACACACTGACTATCTACTCCTTTGACGTGGATGACATTGACTGTGGGCTCAACTTGGGTTATACATCTAACATATTTGTCATAGTTGATATGAGAAATAGTATACTCCTTATGGTTAGCATGGTCTCCTTTCTTACCTTTTCCTTGGTTCTAGGGAGGAGGATTGGGATTGATTTGGTTATTCCCAACATTGTGTTGTGGGAACACATTTTGATAGATCTACAAGTTGGCATTAGGCAAGGCTTGGGATGGTGCATCTACTTAGATATCTTTCCTGTAAATGAGATCTTGGATGTAATGCTTGAGTTTCATGCACCTTAGAGTAGTGTGTCCTTTGACACAATGATAATTATAGTACTCATGATCATTGTACCAATTAGGATTGGGAGTTGCATGATCAAATTGTTGGATTGGTGGGTATGTGATCAGATTGGCCTTGGTCATTCGATGGAAGATTATGTCCAGAGGCTCACCAAGAGGTGTGAAGGTTATTTTATGGTAAGTCTAGGCTTGAGACATGTTTTGATTGGGTTTTGTTGATATGGCATTATCCTGATAGGTTGGATTGCCTTGATTTGCTTAATGTGCTTGTTGCTGATGGATGGGAGATTGTTGTTTCTGATATGTGGGAGTAGGTGTAGGACCGACCACAATGATTTGGACATGCTTAGTGTATGTGGCTCCATCAGTGATAGTATTTTTGTTTTGATTCCAGTAATGGGGTTTGTCATTACTAGGATTGTTGTGGGAATCATCCTTGTAGTGTCAGATCGTGCCTTCGTCAAGGAGCCCTCTTTTAATATCTATTCCCTTGCTTTTGATATCTTGGTAAGATTGGATGTAGTTCATCCTCATAAAGTGAGATAGTTTGAGATGCAGGTTATTGATGAAGATATTTGTGAGATGTTTCTCAGGGGATTGGTATGATAACCTGGTAGCGAGGTTCTACCATTGTTGCAAGTAGTCTACTAGGCTTTCTCCTCCTTTCTATTTTGAGGTTCAAAGGTCTAATAAGGACAACTCATTCTCAACATTATGGGCATATTATGCAATGAAATTATCAGAAAGCTTGACAAATGTTGAGATTGTCCCATAAGGTATTTTGTAAAACCACTCAACAATAGTTCCTCCCAAGCTTTTGGGGAATATGCGCATGAGATAGTTATCACTATATCCCACTTCTTGGCATGCCATGTAGAACTCTTTGACATGATTTACGGGGTCCCCTTTCCCTCAATATTTATGAAATTTGGGTGTTTTAAAGTGCTTAGGGAAAGGGATGACTATGATTGATCGATCAAACAGATAGGGACACACCTCTTCAAACTTGAAGGTCTTATTTTCTATGCCAACTTTGAGCTCCTTAAGAGCATTCTTCATTTTTTCCCACTTGATGTTGATTGGCCTTTGAGTGGGTACTCCCATTTGGAAAGAATCTAGTGGTGCTAGTGAATAAGGGTGATTTTGTGGTGGATATTGTGGAGTATGATATGGAGATTGCCTAGCAAGATAGGTGGATTGGAATGGATTTTGGGGTGATGATTGCTGGGGATGATACTATTGCTGAGGTGTGGGAGTGTACTACTATAGAGGATATGAAATGTCTTGTTTCTAGGGTACAACATAATTTTGTTGATGTTGTATCAGATATGAGGAAACTTGTTGCTATTGGGGGATGATGGGATGTTGCTACTGCATTGGGAAGTATTAATCTTGTTGCTACTGTGGGATAATGGGATGTTGTTGTGATGGAGGAGGCTGATGGAATGGTGCATCTTTCTGATAGGCCTGGCCTTGATGCACTTGGATTTGGGCTTGGTTGATGTAGGTTGGATGCATCCCTACATTGCTCAAGGATGGAACTGATGTAGGAAAGCTGAAAGCATGAGGTGGTTGGGCAAGGTAGCTTGTGAGATGGGAAGAAATCTAATGTTGGGGTGGTGGAACCATTTGAGAAGTGGTAGGTGGTGCGAATAGATAGTTGGTGTATGGAGGAAAAGCTAAAGCTGGAAGAGGTTGTGATGGTTTTTGTTATGCTTCCTAAGAGAATATGACTTGTTGGGTTGTAGGCATGGATGCAGGAGAGTGGGTTGGTATTCATAAGGCTTGCATTTCTTCTTGAGTAAGGCCCCAACAAGAGCTAGTTCATGGTGGGAGTTGTGATGTAGAGGATGTTGGAAATGAAGAGGTGATGGGAGTTTGGGATGTGAATGGTAGATTTGGAAATCCCATGGAAGGCATGTCTATGGTGAAAGTATCTTGTTGGGTTTGTGCTTGGGTAAAAACTTGTTGGGGTGTATAAGAAGATGCTTGTGCTCCCCATAGAAAGGGTGTAGCCGATGTGGAAGCTTGCTGGGAGAAAGTGGGAAATGATTGTGTTGCCCCTGAAAATGATGGTATTGAGGTAGAACTTGCTGAGTGAAGGAGGAGAATGACTGTGTTGCCTCTGGAAAGGATGATGTTGCTTGGCCGATGAAAGGTGGAGGAATTTCTTGTGTGGCATCTTGTGTAGGAGGTGGTGGTTGGTTTTGTGCAAATATTTGGGCATGAGTGATGGTTTGAGATGATATGGAAGATGATGGTGAGAATGGATTGGATTGTGTTAAGGATTTTTTTATGGGGCTCGCAAAGCTGCTTTGCAAGAAGTGGGGCAAGGATTCAATTTCCTAAGACATTTGTGGATTAGGATCCAAAAGTTGTTGGATGATGGGAGTGTAGGATTCTGTTAGGATTTGGATGGTGTTTATGGGAATGGGAGTACCCTCTTGCATGAAGTTAGTCAATATGTTTTGTCAATTTTGATCAATAAGTGCACTAACTATCTGTGCATGTCTTGGATGGCTCATGAATGTCTCCATAGAGAATGAAGCAGGGGGTCCATAGGGATCGTCCCATATGTTATCAACTTGTGGGATTAGTGGATTGTAGGTTATCATTACACTGGTAGGATTGTTAGGATTAGACGGACAAGTGGCCTGATTGGGATCCATATTCCTTCTCTTCTTGGATCTCATCTCGATAGACTTGGAATGTAGATCTAAGGATGAAGATGCAGGCGATAGGATGAATGCAACATGTTTATAAGAATTCTAAAGATGATGGATGTAAGTCTAAGAAACTTCTAAGGATGGTGGATTTCTATGATGTGATGCAAGGATTTGGATCAACTGGATGATGGCCAAGATGATAGTGAAGGATTGGTGAGATGCTCTAATTTGGATCGAGGATAATGGATAATTGGTGGAGGATTTACTAAGTGTTAACAAATGAGCTATTTATTCTTGATGTATGATCAATGGTAGGATTTTCAACCTAGGATAGACTAATGATCTTCGGCTAACAGTATTCTTATCAGTGTACACCAATCTTTTGTTCAAGATGATGAGGCAAACAAGGACAAGTAAGGATTCCCTAGACAATGCTCTATCAAAGGGTGGAGATTTCTGATTTGGGATGAGGATTTGAAGTAACTCAAAGGTTTTGAACACTAAGTGTTTTGTGACTTGGATTACTGGATTTGGTGCAAGGATGGTGGGTTCTAACTTTGGATGATGGATGCTAGATTTGGATCAAGGATGATGGATTGAGACAAGGATTTTGATTGGATCAAGGATTTGGGATCTTGATTGTGGATTGCTAATGGAAGGATGATGAAGGATGACCGAATGATGCTATCTTCCTAAGAAGATGACCTAGATGTAACCAAAATGGATGACCTATGATGCAACTAGGAACATGATAAAGAATGCAATGATGCAACTAAGAATGACTTAGGGTACAATTTAAGGATGGATGGTGATGCAATGATTTCAACTAGGGATGATCTAGGATGAAGGGATGTCGAGATAGGATTGTGCGATTCTGAAGGAATAATGGATATGTGATGGGACAAGATAGTCTTCTCTCTCTAGATTGGCATAGCACTGATTAACCTGGAACTGCGTTTCAAATTGCTTCACTCTGGCATTATAGCCTATGTTGTCCAGTTTTGCTTGATATTTCTCATATGCTTGGAATGCTTTTAAGATGGGTTGATAATATTTTAGGCTTCTTTATTCTACCTTCTTCTCTTGATAAAATCAGGGATTAGGAAGCTTTTCTTTCTTTTTTTGGGTCAATTTGGACATATTTTGAAAAGCTTTTGACAATTGTTTTTTGAAACAAGGCTTTGGTTTGTTGATTTTGAAGGATCTTTTTGCAAGATTTGTTTGAAGATTTTTCGGCTCAATTTTATGATGTCTTGATGGAAAAGGAATAAATTGACAACATACACTATGAAAACAATCCCCAAAAAGGACAAGGCAACCTTGTGGGATACAAGTAATGATTTAGCCACTGAATCTGAAAGAAAGCTTTGAAAGGTGTATATTTCAACAAGTGTTTTTACTGAGCTTTTGATTGTGCAATCACTTCAAGAAGATCTACCTAAGGGAAGGTGAGTATCAAAATCTTTTCCCATAGCTTGATACCCCCTAAAAGGGGATAAATATGGTGAGTGTCTTAAGGTGATCCGGGAAACCACAGGGATCGGTCCTTGCACAAAGATTGTGATACCTTTGGGGGTGGATTGGAAGGTTTCTATTTTATCAAGTTTGTATTTTGATCCATAGAGTCCTCCCAATAGGTTTGTATGGATGTGACTCACTTAAGAGCCTAGTTGACCATGCTGAAATAGTAGGGATATTCACCTACCTTGGGCTACCATCAACACGCATCAACCAAGCTAGAGGGGATGAAGCGAGAGTTTTCTCAATGCTTTATTTCTATACTGGCCGGGGAAGGTACCGGTTTGAGGTTGTTATCCAAAGAGGAAGCAATTTTCTCTCTAGATAGGCCTCTCTAGAAGTAAAGTAAATGAACTAGTCCTAATTCCATTCACTTTTATGTCATTTAATTCTAACAAGGATTTACAGAAAATGGAAAATTTTGACATGTAATCCAAGAAGATTTGATTTCCCAATGTGATCTTTAATGTTTTTGAAAATGGAAATTTGAAAACATAAGTGTTTAAACTTTTATTTTTTATTTGAAGACACACAAGTTTGAAAAAGATTTGTAATTTTGTTAAACTAGCACTCAAGAGTTATGTTCTTTTGCTTTGAAACTGATTTGAAAAGAGAAATTTCTTTTTGATTTTGAATTAAGACATTCAAGAGTGAATTTTTGAAGCAAATGCCTTCTTTGATTTGATTTCAATTTTTTCTTAAGGCACTCAAGATTTGATGTTTTGATCCATTTTGAGAGACAATGAATATTCCTAGCTTGATCTTTATGCATGAAGACTATATAAACTTTCAAGATTTTGCAACATAGCATTTGTTTCTATCAAGATCAATGTTTCAGGACTGAAAAGATTAGGAATATTTTAGGAACCAAAATAGAAATGATATGTAATTTTGTGGCTCTTTTTAAGCACCAAAAGGTTTAAAATGTTCCTAGTTTGCGTGAAGCTAAAAAACACCTAGATCTTGAAAGCATGATGGTTCTTTTTAGCCAAATGAAGAACATTTAGAAGTGGGTTTGAGTGTTTTTTAGGACTACTTTAGGAATGACTTGAGTTGTATAGGATTTGATTGATTTAACTTTTTATGCTTTCCAGAGTGATTTTGAGGTCCATTTTAACCATTTAGACAAAGTGTGTGAGATTTTGCTTGTTCAATTTTTAAACCCAAATAAAAATGATGATCTGTAACCCCAGATGGGATCTGGGAAACCCCAGATGTGATCCTGGATTTAAAAGAATGTGATACCTTCCCCAGATGCGATCCAAGAAATTTGGGAGATCTCAGATGCGATCCTGAATTCAACTATATGCGACATCATACCAGATGCGATCTAGGAAATCTCAGATGCGATCTTAGAAACATGGGGTGTGAGCCTTCTTCCTGTATGCAATCCTTGGCAGAGTAAAACATGATAGAAATGAAATTTTAAGGCAAGATTTACAAGGATTTTTGTGAAAATGAGCCTCCTTATGGATTTTTATGAGAGAATACACCGAGATACCATAAAAAGGAGTAGATAGAATGGAAGAATTATAAGACTAAGAAGAGGAAGAAGAATTTGAAACACTCCCTCCATCTACAAGCTTGAAAAGTTAGTAAACACTCCAAAACACATCAGAATGTTAGCAAAGAACCCGTGAAGTGGGTCCCATCGGGCATGCCAGAATGTAAGCTATGGTTTATCTATTATCCATTCGAAATAGGTGTAAACAAGCAAACATTAGATAAATCTAAACATTTATATCAGTTTAAAAACATAAACATAGAACCAAGCCACCTCAGATTGAGCCAAAACAAATGCATTCAAGCATTGTTTGATTTGCTCTGATAGGAGGGATGTGGGTGTGCTCTCTAAGAACTTGGAGCTTATCTCTAATGAATTCTAGGAAGGATTGATATGGTGAATAAATGATTAGAAAATCTTGAATAAAAACTAAGTTCAATCCATTAAGCTTATTCTAGGATGTGTTAAAAAGCATGAAATCTAACAAATATGATTAAAAAGCTCATGATCTAGCAATAATCTAACTTTATAACACTACTCAATGTAAAAGATGTGAATAGGTTCTTTGATCTTGGAAGAGGAGGGTATTTATAGGATTTTCCTAAGGGCTTGGGTTAGGAAGGAGAGTTAGGGTCAGAGTAATGGTTTGGGGTAGAGTTTGGGGTAAGGTTAGATTAACCTTGGTCAAGGTTGCTCACACGTGTGAGCAACACTACGAAAGTGTGAAAAGGGGATAAGAGTGGAAGAGGAGACATGAGCTTCATTAATGGCTTGCAAGAGTCATTAATGAGGATGTAAGAGGCATTTATGAGGGGTTTTGACCCAAATTCAAAGTTTGAAGGTTTAGGCTAAAAAAAGGGTAGGAATCACCCTTTAATCAGGTTTAGAGTGAGATTAGGAAATTCTAGAAGAGGTTAGGGATTTCTAGAAGATTTCTAAGGTTTTAGGACTTAAATAAATATTTTATTTATTTAAATTATTTTTGGTCAATTTATCAATTAATAATTAATAAATAGGGGAAAATCACTCAAACTTGATTTAAATGATTTAGGGAGGGATTCTTTAATTAAAACGTTAATTAAAGATTTTTAATTAAAATAGGAGGATTTAATGGCATAAAAATTAATTAATTAATTAATAAATGATGATGTCATCAGGGGTTTTCAGAAAATAAAAATATTTTTATTTTCTAAAAGATTTTTAGTTGTCTACAGTTACTTAAAATTCTTTTGAGAGATAATGAAAGACCTAATATTTCTTATTTATTTATCTATTAGTCGAGTATGCATTAGATTTGGTGGAACAAGGTAAAGTTTATACAAGTTTTTAATCTTCTACCCTCATACCTGAGCTTGCAACTTGCAAGAGAAGGCATCAATTAAAGAATTAAAGATATAATCAACCCTAAATATCCCAATAATAGTCATATGAAATCCTCATACAACTAAGTTTTTAAGCATTTCATTATATCTAACTTGCACACACCCTAGTTTGGATTGAAGAAAAATTAGATGAGTTTTTTTTTACAAATAAAAAGGCTTCTCAACAAAGGCTGAAGCATTTAACAAGACAATTCTCAATATTTTTAGGAATGACAACAAGTAATGGAAGTATATCTCACTATTTAACCAAATTATTGAGCTATTGAGTAAGATTGCAACAGATAATGGAAGAATAAATTAAACAAATTCTAACTATATGGAGAGGTTAAGTTTCTTTTCTAATAAAAATAGAACCAATACAACACTAATAAACTAACTTGGAAGATTTAAGTCACAAATTTTTCCACAAACTCATCCAATTCCTTTTCACTCTCAGCTCTCTTCCCTTTTCTACCCAAGAACCAAAACAAACCACATATATGCCCAAAAAAAAAGGGGTCATAGGGTTTTTAAACTTGCCTGGCAATATTTGTTGATCAAAGTTGCAGATCTCTATGCCTTATAGGGAATGGATGACCTATCTTTCCATGCTCTTGGCCATTCCTCTTAAATGTGGTTGTCTCCATCCATGTAAATGGTGGGCAGTTGCATTATTTCTTCCATTTTCCCCAAAATTTCTTCCTCCCGTGCATCATCAGTTTAATAAGGGGCATATGTTTATATTTTCTAGTCTTCTATTTACCTCACCTCTTATTCATATAGTTATAATTATTACTATTATTGATATTACTTTTATTTTCAGATTGAACAAGAATAAACTTTTAATATATTTAAATATTCAAATAATTTATTTATGATTCTAATTTAATTATTTAATCATAGAAACTATATATATTATTTATTTTAGCTATTTGTTGAATATATGTATACTTATTCATAATAATTATACTATAGTCACCATTATCCAATACCTACGATTTGGTTAATTTTTCATACAAGACTCTTAAAATTAATAAAAAATAAATATAAATAATGATGATTATACAAATGTCTAAGGTCCCACGTTGAACGATATCTTAAAACCATGTTGGCTAGACTCGCTTGTCCTCGTAGGGAAATTATTAATAAGTTAAATTCAAATGAATTGCGAAAATACAAGTTATCTAAAAGGTTACCCAAGGACCTTGACACCATGGATGGTACTATGCTATCTATAGCTCACTGAGGGAAACAAAAAATCCACTTCATATTGCACCCCAGTACTTGCAACCAATGAAAAACCTCACATAAATCCACCAACAAATTATTAGTCCAAGTTAATCTAAACAAAGTAAACACATTAAATTTAAGATGAAATAATAAAGAAAACAAATACATGAGTTTATATTACCATCTAAATTCACAACTAGAACACCCACTTACACACCCACACACACTTATATATGTCCATGTAGAAAAATTAAGAACTCCATCCCTAGTCCAAATTACTTTGGGGATAGGGTCATGGAAAATAATTGTCAAGGTTTTTAGGGGATATGACATACTTCCCCCCTTAGAGTTAAGCCATCTTGACTTAATTTAAAAAGTAAGGATATTATAACTTAATTACATTTTCATCTTCCTAAGTGGTTTTGTCTTCCCCATATTGGCTCCATAAGAACTTAACTTGTTGGATGGTTTGATTGCACAACTACAAGCTGCATCTATCTATGATTGCAAGTGGTTCAAGGTGGATATCCCTGACCTCCTCTAGATGTAGTGCCTACCAATAAATCACATGTATAAGATCAATAATATATTTCTTAATAAAATATACATGGAATATATTATGAATGTGAGAGAGAGATAGTGGAAGAGCCAATCGATAAGCCACATGACTAATCTTCTCTAGTATCTCAAAAGGTCCTATGAATCATGGAGCTAGTTTGGAAGCATTACCAAAATTTATTGATCTTTTATGAGGTTTGAAATGAAGAAACACCTTGTCACCCATGGAAAATTCCCTTAGATTTTGTTTGGCATGTACATAAAGCTTTTGATGATCTAAAGATTCCTTTAGTCTTTCCCTTATAATTTTCACTTGATTGCCATATTCTTAAAGTAGCTCTGGCCCAATAGTTACATGATTTTCTAAACCATCCCTTCCTCATGGCATTCTACACTTCCCACCATATAATGATTGAAATGGTGCCATTTGAATGGAATAATGGAATACATTTTTGTAAGAAAACTAGACTAAAAGAAAATACTCTTCCCACTTAGTGGGTTGATCCATGGAACACATTCAGAGAATATATTCCACAATTTGGTTAACTCTTTTTGTTTTTACATCTATTTTGCTAAAATTGAGTTTAGTGCCCAAGGTTGTCATGAGAGAGGTCCAAAACCTAGAAGTAAACAACTTATCCCGATCACAAATAATCACTTCTAGCATCCCATACATTCTAACAACTTCCTTTATGAATATTTTTGCCAAAATTTGGGCATCATCCTTCACATTGCCTAGTATAAAATGTGCTACCTTGGTTAGTTTATCAACCACCATCAAAATACTATCATGTCAGTTTCAATTTTTCGGTAGTCCTATCACAAAATCCATGGAAATTACTGACCACTTGTGCCAAGGCAAATCACGAGGATAGATAGTTCTTGTAGGATGACAATGTTATGCTTTAACATGTTGACATTAAAGATATTTGGCTATATAACTAGAGATTTACTTCTTCATTCTCGGCCAAAAGTAATGATTTCTTAAATCTTCATACATCTTAGTCACACCTAGATGTTCTTGATAGGGAACATTATGACCTGCAATAATTTTCAGTATTAAATTTCCTCCTTTAGGAACATAAATTTGGTGTAAATAGTAGAGGATACCATCATTCCCCAATTGATACTCAATTGGGATAATCCCTTGTTTCATTTCCATAATTATTTTTTGACAAAAGGGATCTTGATCCTATATTTTCTTGATCTTTTTTGGCAATTCAACATTTAATTGAGTAATTACAATCAATTTGGCCCTTCAAATTAAGGCATTGGCAACCCAAATTTCTTTTCCCTTAACATAAGAAATATCTATTTTAGAGTTTCTTAATAATTCCAACCATCTTATCTATGGTGCATTAAAATCAGGTTGAGTGAACAAATATTGAAGTCCCTTATGATCAGTGTTCAATTTGAATGGTCTCCCTACCAAGTAATGCTTCCATACCTTCAAGGCATGAACGATAGCAGCTAGCTCTAGGTCATGGGTAGGATAGTTGAGCTCATGATCTTTCAATTTTCTAGACTTTAATGCAATCACACGTCCATTTTTTATTATAAATCCTTCTAATTGATCCAGAGAAGCATCTTCCCAAACTACAAATTCCTTTTTTGAGTCAGGCACTTGCAAGATGGGTGCTGAGTTAATATCTTCCTTTAATTATTGGAAGACAACATTACATTTATCCATCCATTTAAACTTATTTCCCTTTTTTTGAAGGGAGGTTATGGGATTTTATACCTTAGAGAATTTATCTAAAAATATTTGACAATACTCGACCAATACCATAAAGCTTCTTACTTCAGCCATATTCTTAGGAATGAGCCAATCTACAATTTCTTTTATCTTGGCTGGATCCACTAAAATTATGTGGGAGGATATAATATTCCCAAGATAATTTACCTTTGGTTGGAAGAAATTTCACTTGGATAATTTAACATATAATTTATGGTCTCTTAGTCTTTGTAGAAGAACTCTCAAACGCTCCTCATTCTCTTGTATATTTTTGGAATAGATTAGAATGTCATCCAAAAACCATAACACAAATTTATCAAGGTACAAAAATATGTTTCATGTGACTCATGGAAGTAGACAAGACATTTTTTAGACTAGATGGAACAACCAAGAACTCATAGTGGTCGTACCTTGTTCAAAATGTTATCTTTGGAATATGCTCCTCCCTGATCCTTAACTAGTGATAGCCTGAACTTAAATTTATTTTGGAGAATATTACAAATCCCTTCATTTGATCAAACCATTCATAAATTATAGGTAGGGGATACCTATTTAGAATGGTCACATTGTTCAACATTCAGTAATCTATGTCCAACCTCAAGGTTCCATCCTTCTTCTTAATAAATAACATTGGGGCTCCCCAAGGGGACACACTTGGATGAATCAATCCTTTCTCCATTAGATCTTGGAATTTCATCTTAAGATCTTGTAATTTAGTAGTGCTAATTATATAAGGTTCTTTTGAGACAGGCTCAGCTCCTGGAACTAGGTCTATAGTGAAATCCATTTGCTACTTAGGGGGAAATCCTAGCAACTCTTTGGGAAATAAATCTTGGTATTCATGAAGAATAGGATGATCTTCAATATTGGGAATTGGATCCTCTCTACCCTCCTACCTTCACAAGATATATTTTTCTTCCTTTTTTATTCTTCCCTCTTAACTTGCATAGATGAGATCATCCTTACCACTGGTGGTCTTTGTATTCCTTGGAGAACCACTATTTTTCCCCAGTCATCCAAACATTCAATCTTCTTATTGTAACAATCCAACTTAGGTTGGTGCTCCTGGAACCAATCCATTCCTAGGATTAAGTCATAGGATCCCAATTATGTAACCCATAGATTTACCTTGGTTTTTACAATTTCCAGGTTGATTTCATCTCACCATAGGGAGAATTTAATCTTTTGTGTCTTACTTGACCCAAACTCAACCTCCATCTCTTCTTAGCTTAGAATGTTAGGATCTATTTTACATTTTTGTATAACATTAGGAGATAAAAAACTATCTGTAGCTCCAAAATCTCCTAGAATAGAAATAGGTTGTCTAAGAAGGGTATCTTGAAGCTCTATTAGTGAGGCTTGTTGATCCTCTTGATGATTATCCACGACAATGTAAATCTAGGCAATGACATTAGTGGACTTATTTTGATTCTTGGGGAAATTTATCATGTAGTGGTCACCTCCACATGTCCAACATCCACCCACCAGTCCTCTTTTGAATTCATTTTCTAGTGGAATCAACCTGTGCCCCTTGCTTAGATGGATTACACCTTTTATCTTCTCTATCTTTATGATTTTTTTTCTTCGAATTATTCTCTATCTTTATGATTGTCTGACATGCGATTATACTTATAGTTTTGACCCCTCTTAAACTATTGTGAAGACATTCCTTTAGACTTGGCTTCATGATAATCCTTCTTCTTATTGTCTAAAGGGTGGAAATAATGACCCTTTTGTTTGCATTTTGACTTGTTTCCATGCTTTTCCTTAGCAATTAAGGCCATCCCTAGATATTGGTTCAAACTTTTAGGTTGAGAGAGATTATTTGCATATAAAATACTTTTATTCAGTTCCACGATAAACTTGTTCACTCGATCCTCTTCTTCCTTCATATAATGCCCATGGAGGATTAGATTCATGAGCTTGGCCTTGTATTCTGGTACTGTCATCCCCCCTTGACAAAATGAGTGGAACTCAGTCATATTTTGAGCTCAATGATTGGAATATAGGTATTCTTTTCAAAATTGCTTCATGAATTTTTCCCAAGTTAGTTGACTTATATCATAATTTTTAATTTCTACCAAGTGGTCCTACCATAATGATGCTTCACCTTCTAATTGGTAGATGATAATTCTGGCCTTGTTATTGGAATTTAATTCCAATAACCCAAAGAATTTATTTATCCTAATAAGCCAAGCTTCAATTGCATCTCCACCTTGTGAACCATCAAACTTAAGTTCTTTCATATTCTTAAGTTCTCGAATCAATGTGTCCTTTCCCATGCCTCTTGTCCGCTCAAAAAGAGGGTGACTTGGTGTGGGAATTATAGAGATGATTTGATAATCTGGATCTTTTTTCTCATTGGATTCCACTTCTTTATCTTTAGTACTAATACCCATGTTATGGTTGGTACCTTTCTCTTTTTTCCTTATCAATTCCTCAATTTGTTTCTCTTGACAAGCTATCTTTCCATGGACATTCATCTCAGCCTATAACCCCTCAAGTATAGTGGGAGGAGCTGAAGTGACACCTCTATTTACACAGATGATTTTAGCGAGGCTAGGACTAGCTCCTCTCCTTACTCTCCTCTTCATTATGGAAAGTTAATTTTGAGGGATAAGAGAATTGAATATTTTTATTAATTTTTAATTGAGAAATATCCCTCTCTCTCTCTCTCTAATTTACTTATCTTGTTTGGTGAATTATCAATTTATGATTGTGAACACATTCATAAAGAGAACATATTATATCTCATGTTGAAATATTAGTTCTAATGAAATCTATAATTCCCTCCAACACTATATATAGTCATAATTTCAATCATAATAACAATTTTTACATAAGGTGACGATGATTATTTAGAACTATTCCATCATCTTCACACACAGTTTTTTTTAATTACATTATGGGAGTTTCCTCTTCCTCAAAATCATCTTCAAGATCTTCCTCCTTGAAGGTTCCCATAATATTAGTCATGTTAGCATGAACTCGGTGATATTATACAATTTCTTCCTTGGAAAGGGAAGGAGCATTGCATCCACAACCAAAAGGAAAATATCTAACAAATGAGGGTTTTGGTTTTGGGTTTCAAGGTGGAATTTCCTTTGGTGTCTCCAGATACTGAGAAGGATGGGACAACTTCTTTTCTTTCTTAATTTTCATTTGTTTGATGATTTTAGCGAGTGGCTCAGTGTTTGAGATCATTTCTATTTTTATTTTTGGAAAAGTGGTAAGAGCTACCTTGGATCCTAATTTCATTTGTCAGTGATTTGATGTCCGTGCAGATTTTTAATTTCTCTTTCTTCCACATCCCATGGCTTCCAACATCAAATATCCATATTCATGCAAGAAGGTGTGAGAACCTAGGTCCTAAGGTCAACATATATGATCTGATACCTATGTAATGACAACCTGGGACATGCCCTAGAATCTACAATTTTTTTTTTCCAATGACTAAGAACATTCAAGGTCAAAAAAAAAATAACATCACATGATATTCCAAATCAACTCAACTTTTATTTTCCAAATATGTTTCATAGGTTATCTAAAGTTATAAAAATTTATGTAACATAAGAACAATGAAGTGCTAACAAATAATGTTACTAAGAACATACCATAAATGCTTGCTTGGTCAAGATGACTCTGGGCTTTATTCTTCCATAGTTCACCTCAGGGGTGGAATACAAACCCTCCATGATGAACACAATTTGTATCCACCCCTCCATATGTATTATGTGGCTCAAGGTGAGTGAGTGGAAGTTTAGATCATCCTACAATGCATAGGAGTAATCTCTTGAAGACTCAGTATGCCAGGTGTTCCTATCAGTAGTGATCTCAAGTAACAATTTAGTGACACTTTAGAAAATTGGAGCTCAAAATGATACCTACTTATTCTCCATTAGAGAATATCCTTCCTCCAGTCCATTGGATAAATAAGAAATCATGGATGTCCATCGTCAATGTGTGGTTGGCCTTAAGACAAAATGCTCCTTGCATAATTCATCCTACTATCTATGTGGTACAACTAGTAGTCACACGACATCGTATGATCCTTGATTACTATCAATCTCAAGCATGGATACACTTATCTTTTATATGGTCATAGGATTTCCATCTGTGATCACCTCATATGGAGAAGGGTAACCTATGTAATGAGGTGACCAGTCCCCTACCTATGACCTCATAGGGCCCTTATACCATATGTAGCCATAAACACCATCTCTAGTACAAAGCTTAGCATTAATAATTGGAAGGAGGTTTCTAATTTGGAATAAGTAGATACCTACTTCATCATCCTTATGGTTAATCTACCAAGTTGGTGTTTGAACAATATATAGGTACTATAATCCATACTATCCCAAGTTGTTTGGATTCCATTAATCTAGAAGGGTTCAACTATTCAAATCTATTTGAGCCAATGAGGTAGTCAACCTACTACACAACCAATGATGATTTCTACTAAATTTTCTTGTCCTATTAAGAGACTGCAACTTCTTACCAACATATTACAACCATGTGAGGGTTCCAAAAGTAAGCAAAGAAAGATCAAAATGCATTCAAGTAAAAGCTTGTTATGGATAGAAGAATACCAATCATTGTAGTCATGGAATGAAATGACCATAAGACTAATTTGAATCTAATCAACTCAATTCTCTCATTATTTTAGGTTTATAAATTTTAGTGAACATGTCAAAAATGAGGTAGATTGCCTTCTAAACCAAATACTCCATCCAAGTGAGAATTCTTGGGTGGAAATTGGGTGGAATAGGTTCAAGGAAAATGATTACTTGAATTATTTTTAACCCCACCAACAAGAGAAAGCATTTTTACTTAAAATTCTTTTGAGAGATAATGACCGACCTAATATTTCTTAGTTCTCTATCTATTAGTCGAGTATGCATTAGATATGGTGGGACAAGGTAAAGTATATATAGGTTTTTAATCTTCTACCCTCATACCCCAGCTTAAAAATTGCAAGAGAATGTATTGAAACAAGTTTCTATTAAAGAACTCAACATATAACCAACCCTAAATATCCCAATAAAAATCATATGAAATCCTAATACAACTGAGTTTTTAAGCATTTCATTGTATCTAACTTGCACATACCCTAATTTGGACCCAAGAAAAATCAAATGAGATTTTTTTTTACAAATAGAAAGGCTTCTCAAAAAAGGCTTAAGCATTTAACAAGACAATTCTCAATATTTTCAGGCATGGAAACAAGTAAAGGAAGTATATCTCACTATTTAGCCAAATTCTTTAGCTATTGAGTAAGATTGCAACAAATAATGGAAGTCTAAATTAAACAAATTCCAACTATATGGAGAGGTTAAGTTTCTTTTCTAATAAAAATAGAACCAATACAACAACAACAAACTAACCTGGAAGATTGAAGTCACAAATTTTTCCACAAACTCTCCCAATTCATTTTTACTCTTAGCTCTCTTCCCTTTTCTACCCAATAGCCAAAACAAAACACATATATGCGCAAAACAAAGGGGTCATAGGGTATTTAAACTTTCTTGGAAACATTTGTTGATCAACATTGTAGATCTCCATGCCTTCAAGGGAATGGCCGACCTCTCTTTCCATGATCTTGGCCATTCCTCTTAAATGTGACTATCTCCAATCGTGTAAATGGTAGGCAACTACACTATTTATTCCATTTTTCACAAAATGTCTTCCTTCTGTGTGTGAAAATGCCCTTTGATATATATTTATTTATTTTTCCTCTCTAGACATCGATAGTTTGATAAGGGTCATATGTCTATAGTTTCTAGTCTTCTATTTACCTCAACTCTTATTCATATAGTTATAATTATTACTATTATTGCTATCACTTTTATATTTAGATTAAAAAATAATAACTTTAATTATAATATATTTAAATATTCAAATAATTTCTTTATGATTCTAATTTAATTATTTAATCATAACATCTATATATATTATTTATTTTAGCTATTTGTTGAATAGATGAATACTTATTCATAATAATTCTACTATAGTCACCATTATCCAATACCTACAATTTGGTTAAGTTTTCATACAATACTTTGAAAATTAATAAAAAATAATTAAATAATGATGATTGTACGAATGTCTAGGGTCCTAGGTTAAACAGTAGCTTCAAACCATTCCAGCTAGACTCTCTTTTCCTCCTAGGGAAATTATTAATAAGTTAAATTCAAATGGATTGCAAAAATACAAGTTATTTGAAAGGTTACCCAAGGACCTTGACACCATGGATGGTACTAAGCTACCTCTAAATTGCTGATGAAACTATATAATCCACTTCATATTGCACCCTAGTACCTGCAACTAATGACAAACCTCACACAAGTCCACCAACAATTTATTAGTCTAGGTTAATCTAAACAAAGTAAACACATTAAATTTAAGATGACATAATAAAGATAACGAATACATGAGTTTATATTAGCATCTAAATCCACAACTAGAAAACCCACTTACACACCCACACACGCTTATATATGTCCATGTAGAAAACTTAATAACTCCACCCCTAGTCCAAATTACATCGGGACTAGGGTCATGCAAAATAATTGTCAAGGTTTTTAGGGGATATGGCATGTAATTAGATTTTAGTTGAGAAGGAGAATGAATTCCATCTTGAGGTTTGTGGAAATGTGTAGCATAGAGAAGAATGTGATGATTGGTCTATTCAGGGACATTATGAATCTTATCATCATTCACATCCTCTTTATGTTGAGAGGAAGAATAAGGTTTATTTAGATCTTTATGTCCTTACTTAATGTTATCTTGGGAGATAAATCATCAAGAAAATTTTGAACATTGGGATTATTGAAAATACTTTGATAAAGAGAAGAATTTGTAAGATAATGAAAAGAACTACATAAACTAGTTTTCTTAAGATCTTCCATTAAGGTAGCTTTAGGAGGAGAGGATATAGGACTCCCTAATGTAATATTGTTAGGATTATGATATCTATCTTCAATAGTAAAATACATCCTAGGAGAAGTACTAAGGTTGTTAATGGAAATGCCATCTTCAGATTCATCATTTTAAACAAAGATTCTTATGCAGATAACACAATTCATGCACTTCATTAAGGAGTTTATGATAAAGGTACATGAAATATGAATAAAATTATTGAAAAATAATTTGTAAGATGGAGGAATATTGGAAATTAACATTATTCCATATACAAGAGTACCATGAAGGAATGTAAGCAATATGAAATGAAAAAAGGTACTATCTACTTCATGTGATTGATAAATAGAAGTAAGGAGAAATGCAACAACATGCGAGATAACACACCAATCTCACTTAGTAATTTCTATGATGAAAATAAAAGACACCCAAATCAAATCTAGAAATGCAAATCAAAAGTATAAATGCATGGACATTAGGTTCACTAAAATGTACTAGAATAAATGTGGTTTATTGAAAGGAGTTCACTGGATGGATAGTCAAACTAGGAAGTTGACACCACAAATTTCTTTCAATACATTGTGAAAGAAAACAACTCACTAGGCTAAAGATAGACTCTAACACTAAATGGGTGTAAGGGTTTTCCTTTTCTATATTATTGATTGTGTATGAGTGAAGAAATGCAAAATAAAGAGCAAGGAAGATTTTTAGATATGCAAAGTAAACAACAAATTTGATAACCAAATTCCAAAACTAAATTTGAGAAGTCGACACAAAAATGATCTAGACAAAAAATCTTAGTCCAAAATGCTTGTTAGGAGTGATCTTGAGTGCATGGGGCAACCTGACTTGCCCCTAATTATAGGAGGTGATTTTGATCAACCAAAAGGAAGTAAAGAAGCTATGTATTTGAGGAAAACTATTAGACCTTTGTATAATTGAATTTGAAACTTCACCACCTGTTACTTACATAGAAAAAAGAGAAAAATGTTGGGAGAAAGATGTTTTCCTTAGTCAAACCCCTATACAACAATTAACCTTGAAATGCAATCAAAATTGGCCAAAAGAAAAGGAAGCATCTATTTAGTAGCAGAGGCTTGATATGTTTCTTATAATTTATGATGAAAGTGCTTCTTGAAATGAGATCACAAGTATTGATGCAATAGAATGACTCTACAAAGACCTAAACGAGAATCACAAAAGACCTTTCATAATTATTGCTAGGCTTTCTGCCATGATGAGATGAATTGTTTGAATGCTTGAATATGCTTTATTTATCCTTGAATTCTTGATTGGAATGAGATGCCATACAAATATGATTACTAGATTTCAAAATGGGAGAGGTAACATTGATTTTATACCTCTTTAGGCCATTTCATGGCACAAAACTTGAATGAGGTCAACAAGGATTTGAAATCCTTCCTAAAATCAAAAGACGTCTCTCTAAATTAGAGTTGGGGCCAATCTTCCATGTAAGGGGTGCCTCCAATGTAGGGGGTAGATTGGACTACTCCATATGCTTTGAGGTGCTCTTTATGAGGCAATAAGAGCTCAAAATCAAATTAGGACTCCACATAAACATGGGGATATAAAAAATGTGTGAAAAATCAAGGTGTGATAAATGTAAATGTTCAAAAGACCACTAATAGTTAAATATGGCTTACGTAAATAAGAGATGATGTTTGAATGAAACAATTAAAGAGGGAACACCTATAATTAAGGTCCTGCATTAATTAAAGTGAGAGAAAAGACTTATATGCATTGAAAAAGTCCTATAATGCATAGAAAAATGAATACACACTAAAATAGGCACTACACAAATGTGGAATTTGACATACTTAGGCAGTCCATAAAATTTAAAACACTACAATTGTATAATTTATATCTATAATTCTACATTTGAAAATCTCTTTATTTATATTCTAGTAGCTAACACAATGGAGACATGTCATCTAAATTGAGTTTGTAATCATGTTTGAGGGGCTTAGCTAAATTGGTGGATAGTTTTAGAAGATTTTATATCACATTGGGTAAAATTTGGTAATTTTATCCTTCTAAATAAGTTTAGAATTGATTATCATTCCTATGGTCTTAAAGGAAATAATCTTTTGAACCTAGCACAACCCAAAGGATATATAAGCCATCTCTCATAATTTGGCCCTAATTTCACTCAATTTGATCAAGTAAGCTTATTCTTATGTGCTTTAAGATAGGTGACATATTCTACATAGAGTTTATTTTGTAGGGATCCTCTTAGAGTGGAATAAAGATATTAGGCAAAAACCAAATCACAGTTTAACACTATTTCTAGGGACAATCAATATAAGAATTTATTATAAATATTGGTTATTTTCATGTGTGTGTTCATTATGAAAAACGATAATTTTTTAAAGAATATTAAATTGTTCCTATAGTTCTTAGTACAATAATTATTAACTGGCAATGACCTTTTGAGTTGTTAAATAAAATGTTATATTTAAAGAGTTATTATATATAGTATAGCTGTTGGACCTTTGATTTGGTCTTTGGTTGTTTTCATTGATGTCAATAAGGAATACATGTCACATCTCTTAGTCAGTTGTGTTGTTGGTACACAAGATGTAGTTCTAATGGTCATTTGTAAGTTGATATGATATGGTTATCTCAGTTGTAATGTTGGTACACAAAATGAAATTATAATGGTCATTTGTAAAGTGATTTGATATGGATAAAATATTATTCAATGTCTAAATACATTGGTTAAATGACATTTAAATTCATTTTCAAAGTGTTATTGATTAACACTTAATGCTGGATAACAAAAACAATTATATTGTTTCAATAATCAGTTTTGGTCGATTTGACTTTTGACAAATTAAATGATCCGTTAGACCCAAACTATTACAACTTTTTAGAAAGGGTGATAAATCATATAAAATGGGTCTGAATTAGTTTCTTCGTAACACATGTGTGCATAGAGAAAAATGTTGTCGACCATAGATAGTTAAAAATGGTCATGACAGTTTTAATAGATTTGATAGTTTTTGGTCTACTTTCAGTTTCAGGTATGTAACAGTCTCAAAAATGTCAACTTCCTTGGTTTATAAGTAGAGGATGAATTCCTCTAAAATGATCAACAATTAGTTTTTGATCAAAATTTTTAGGAGTGGTACATAATTTGAAGTAGATCAGATAGATTGCAGGAAGTTTATATAGCAACAAAGAGGAGGGTAATACTTTATGTTTCTATTTTGATTTTCATTACATAATTTTATCAAAGGTAGTAGAAGGGTTATGTATTTATGGTTGATTCATTCACATCACTATTTGATTAGATCTTTTAATGGAAAAAGAAAACATATTTGGGTACTTGATGTTTTGAAGAGAAGCAAGGGTTTATCACTTCAAGAAAGTTGATAGTTTGAAAGAAATTAATTAAATTCATCCTCTTGCATTCAAATCTATTGTTTTAAGTCTGATTATACATTTTTTAATCTGATATATTCATTTTAAGGAAGCTCGCATCATTTTTTGTAATTTGTTTATGTAAAGAGAATCAGTAAGAGAGAGAAGAAGAGAAGTGTATCCTGCTTTATGTTTTCAACTTGGAGTTGAATTCTTGGTTCATGATTTGTATTGTAACAAAGATTATCCTATGATTTTGTATCTCATTTATTCATTTTGGAAGTTTTTTCTTCTTTTATTCTTGAAGTTGGTGCTTCAGGTGTAAGGGATTGGTGTTCCTTGAAATCGGTGTTTCAAAAATAGGGTGTTGGTGCTTCCCAGAGTTGTAGCTCTAAAAGTTTTGCCCAAGAGGCTAATAAAGGTTTAGATTCAAAGTGGTTTTTTATCTTAAGGGCTTTTCCACTATACATATTGTGTACCTTTTTATTCTTGTATATCTTGTTCATTTTCCATAACTCTATGTTACTATTGTAAAAGTTAAAATTGTAAAGTTGAAAAGAACAAATTTTCAAGTAACCAATGATTCACCCCCCCCCCACCCCCCCCCCCCCCCCCCCCCCCTCTTAGTGGTGTTTGTATTCCAAAAAGTGGTATCAGAGCAAGGTTCCCTACATCAAGTTTAACAAATTTGGGTATATTTTGGTTGAGTGGAATACTTATATATAATGGTTCAAGATAGTTCTTCAAAGGTTCCTATTTTTGATGGATCAGATTATGCTTTTTGGGAAGTTATGATGCAAAAATAATTATTGTCTATTAATGTTGATGTTTGGACTTCAGTTGAAAATGGTTATAATTTTCCTAATACTTGTGTGTGTGAAAATTGTACCTGATTTGTAGACACAACACTCAGTAAAACATTAGAGGTTAGTGATAATCAAAATCATGCAAAATTGAAAGCTATCTAACCAAGTGATTTACTACCTTCTAATAGGTGCGAGATTAATGTTCTCAGATTATTATCGAGATCAGTGACCTAGACAACACCTAAATGAAGGATTTGAATGCAAAAGATGGATATGAAATTGAATGGAATTAATCTATATTTTTGATATTTTCTATGCAATAAGAATGATAAACTGATATGCTATGGATGCTAAATGATCTAACAATGAAGATTCTAACAATGATATGAAAACTATGAAATTCTATGCTAAGATATAAAAGCTATGCAATTGAAATTGATCTCACAAAGCTTTGAATTCGCAAGTTGATTCCTCAGCCTCCAATTCTCCAGCGTGATTGTGCAAATTTGTGGATTAATTATGAAGAGCTGAAGTCTTAATTTATAGAAATCCAGGGCTTTGGAGGTGCATGGATAAAAGCCATAAATCACTCAAATAACTCAGCTTGATTTTTGAGTTATTTTTAAATAACAGATAATTAAGTCACAAAAACATGCAAAAGCTAAGCTTTAACTCAAAATAGAGTTTAGCTTTAGTTAATAATTGATAGTTGTCTGCTTTTCTTGATTGTGCATGTTTTAATTATGAATTAATTTAATAATAAAGTGATTTATTTCCAACTTAACTGCTTTTTGAAATAAAATAATTAATTTATGGGTTAATTAACTATTTTACCAAACTTTTATTAAAAATTATATTATTAAATAATGACAACATGCTTTAATTAATTAAATAAGAATTTAATCAATTATTCCTAAGAATTTTGATTTATTGTCAAAATTAAATAATATAATTAATAATAGATAGAATTAAATTTAATTAAACAATTAGGTGGAAAATATTAAATCTAATTAATTAAATATAAAAATATTCAATTAATCAAACTTAGGATAAATGTGATTTATTGCCAAATAATTATAAAATTAAAGATAATTATGATGATTAGGAATATTACTAGGAATATTCCCCGATGTAGAATTTAAGATAATCAATTAGGATTCGATGATGTTTAGATGTGCCTTAGGTTAGGACTTTGATGTCGATTTCGTTCGAATTGAAGATGTAGGATATTAATGAACTTATAGCCCATTTTTGGGGTATTACATTTTGCCCCTCTTTGAATTACTGTGCAAAGCGCAGTGGTTCAAAGATAGTCTGTGTTTGATAAAGATATGAAACTGATTCAAAAGATAAACCGATCTCAAGATAGAAACTGATTGAAAGATATTGAGATAGGAGTTGATTGATATTGAATTGATATGGAGATAATAGGTCCTGAATGACCAAAGATAATGTTCACTGTAGCAGCAATGAACCGATGATTGCGAAAAAAGTGTCAAAATACCTGATTTTGAACCTTAGGATTGATAAGAAGTGAGTGACCCATTCTAGACTCGATTGTCTTAGCAGAACTAGCAGGTATCACATCCAAACCCTTCAGTTGCCGAAGAACCAAGGAAAGAACACTATGATCTGATGGTTGCAAAAACTGATACAGTTTACAAGATTAGGAGAATACCAGATTGATATGGATTGATGAATCTGATATGCCCCAAGTGATGATAGATTTGCCTCGAGCGATGAGGACTTTTGATGAATCAGCAACTAGACGTGATTGTTGTCTTGATCACTGATGAAAGATATTGATAGATTTGATTGATAGAATTTGATTTACAGACTTTGAATTGATGTGTAATACCATGCCCCCTTTGGGATTAAAATTGAAATCTGACAAGAAAAGTCAGCGTTGATAGTTTAGAAGCATGTTAATTGATTTGAGAAGTGGTTATACACGTCTGAGAATGCATTCTGCATCGTTTGGAGGTCCTAGAGACCGAATTTGACTAGGTTTGACCATGAGTTGACCATGGTTGACCAAGTGGAATTTTGATAGTTTGATGTAAGATAATTAGTTAAGTTGAATTCTAGATGTTTGTGATGATTGAAGGTTGATTATGCAAGCAGTAGACCGTCCTGGTTCCAAAAAGTTTAAATCATGATTTTGACATAATAAACGATCTCAAATTTCAATTTTGATCCCAAAAATGGATTCAGAACGTCGAAATTAGCCAAGGGTGCAATTTTCATGGAAAACGGAGCACTTTTCAAAATTAGGTCGAAAGCTATATAAAGGTCGGAAGGGTCATTTTCAATTCATTTCAACCCTTTTGACTTAAGAGATTCTGTGGAGCCCTCTGAACGAGAAAAATGGCAGATCAGCGAGAACTGAAGGTACCTGTGAATTCACACCATTTTGAGCGCAGTCGGAGACATGACAGACCTCGATAGTATGGACATCCGGTAGGTGGACCTCTGTTCCCCCCTGAAAATGCATGTTTTTGATGATTTATAGCATTTTTAAATTTTTCCATACGCGTTTTTAACTTTTGAATTTCGCATGTGTAGAAACTCGTACGAGTCCCAGTCCAGACTTGTATGACATTTCATTTGAATTTACATTGTCATTTCAACCACACCCAAGTGTCATATGAGAGGGACCCTTGTGTCGTACGACATTTTATTGGGTCCCTCGAAACTCATATGAATCTGGGCAAAGTGTCGTATGAGTATGAATTATCGTTTGGTCTGTTGTGGAATGTCGTACGACATTTGATGCCAGTCTGGAATGTCATTTGGAAAATAGAGTGTTAAAAAATCATTTTTAGGTCAAAAATATAACTTTTCTGATCCTTTTGCCTGATTGCGGACACTTTTCCCCACCTTCTAAAACTTCAAAACTGTGTCATTCTGATACTTTGGCCTGATATTGAATTGAATTTCTGATAAAACACCCTGTTTCTTTATGATTTAGGTCACATATCCTAATGTACATGTTCGCCATTCTTATCCGGCCACCAAGAGATTATGTGTCACCTTGTCAGACCCTATGAGGGTTCATCTTGCTACATGTGGTTTTGAGCACTTGATACATTTACCCGATATTAGGGTAAATCATGGCCTACTGACTGCGCTGATAGAGCGATACCATTCTGAGACATAGAACTTTCACCTACCTACTGGAGAGATCACTGTTACACCAGAGGATGTGTATAGGATCCTTCGTATTCCATTTCATAGTCCTTGTCGGCCTGAGTATGTGAGCAGAGGATCCACTGGTTTGCATGCTTTCAGATGACTGTTCGGTGATGATACCCAGCTGACGGGGTCTATATCCTGGGAGACACTCGTGCAGAGATATGGGCAGACACATCGTCTAGAGTGTATTATTGTGGGGATGATTGGAGAGTTGATTATGCCTGGCCGTCAGTAGAATGACTTCTTGATGGGATGGGCACCTATGGTAGCACTCTTGATGGCTACACCTACTGAGCTTGCTTGGGGTAAGTGTTTGCTGGCTCACTTGTGTTCTGAGATGCATGAGGTCATGTATCAGGACTACAAGACATTTTCTTCAGGAGCGTTGGTACTGCAGATATGGGCTTGGGAGCATATCCCAGTTTTGAGGCCAGTTTTTCAGACGCAAAGGCAGCCACAAGATCTTGTCATTTATGCTTATACCGGCTATGTCACATAGGTTCGCATGGGACACACCGAGTACTTTCACCGGTGTTTAGATGATATGACCTTCGTGATCTGGAGGCCATATTTATAGATAGAGGCTTGGCCCACTGTGAGGGAGCAGTTTAGTTTTCTTTTCCAGAGTCAGATACTGATAGGACAGACCTCCACCGTCTTGGAGAGATTTTTGATTACTAGAGTCTGGCATCAGTATGGACATATTCAGGATGTCCCTCAGGATTATACTGCTTATGCCCACATTGTGCATGAGATAGGGCTCGGATGGGCACCATGGCTCAGTTATGCTGTATGTGCTGATGAGTACCATCATATGATTGGGAGAGACTGGGAGTATCACCCAAAGGTGGTGGATGCAGGGGTTATAGATGCATATGGGGCATGGCTTGCTGATCACCAGATTCACCAATTTTTTGATCCGACAGAGCTGATACCCTCCATGGAGGAGGCTATGGATGTTACAGGGGCTCTTATGAGAGTAGGACCGAGACCATAGGTGGTACACCCTACTCCTCTGAGACAGAGAGCCATGGCTCCTTCACAGAGAGCACCAGGATGTGCGAGGCCTCTGCATCCTTCTACATCTACAGCGGGTACATCTTTCAGGACACAAAGATAGAGCAGAGGTGAGAGTGGTACACTGGGTGGAGTAGGATTTGCAGATGATGTTCTAGGAGCTGAGCAGTTTCTAGGTGGTATAGGTGTGGATGACACATTTGATTTGGGTGCTAAGGTTAGATGCCGTAAGGCACATAGGGTTAGCATTCCTTCACATACAAATCAGCCAGCATAGGACACAGATATGCCAGCAGCTGAGGCAGAGCCTGCAGTTCCTCTTACTTCGGCTGAGATTATCAGACGGCTTAGAGTCCAGGTCTGGGACCTAAAGATAGAGTAGGCCAGATTAGAGGAGAGGCAAAGAGAGGCAGATAGGTAGCATATAGAGTAGTGCACAAAGATGCAGAGATTACAGGAAGAGGTGATCCATCAGACTGCGAGGGCCTCATATTATGTATTTGCTTACTATGCAATAGTCCCTGCTGCACAGAGAGTGCCCACCTATTCTCAGTACATGGTAGCATCAGAGGGAGCTAGGGCACCGAGAGCAGAGGTGATACCAAATGCACCACCTCCTCCTCCACCAGATGCAGAGGAGCATGCTCACAATTGATTTCTCTTCTCATTTGTTACTTTCTCACTGATACATTATTGTGTCTGATAGCTCTACAGAGCTCATTCGTTTGTACCCTGTGCCAGTAGTGCACCCCTGACTATTTGAGATTTTTGATATATATATGAGATCGATATTTTTAGTTGTGACATCATGTGTACTTGTCATTTTTGTTATGTATGATGATATCATGTGATGTTAATGCTATGAGTAGTGTAGAATGTATGAATGGATTAATGCAATACAATGATTTCTTTCATATGTATGAATGTTATGCAGATGTAATGATTATGGAAATATGTATGTTTATGCAATGGATGTAAATGTAATGCAATAAATGTTTATGATATGATATGTAAATGCAACGATATACATGATATGTTTTGCAGGTTGATGAAGCCAAGTACTCAGTCTTATGTCAAAAAGATGGTTAACCCAGGAGGATCATTGCTTGCGATTCTCTGAAGAGACCTTCAAGTTAGGTTCAGCTTTTGTTAGATTTGAAGATGTGATTGAAGAATCATTTAAGCTTTGAAGTTCATTTAGTCATTGTGAGATCATGCAAACATGCAAAATGCAAAGAGACATGCAAGATGAAATGCAACCTAAGACCTAGGACCTAGTCACTGATCATATGTCGATTTGTTATCATCATTGAACTTTTTAGGTAATCGGATAAATCAATACAATGCCCACTAGCTATGAAACCATAGACATATGAATATTGATTTGTATGCACAAGAATCAATACAACACCCACTGGACAACAACCATGGATATATGAATATTGACTTTATTTTCAGAATGTCGGATTAGATATAAGCATCAAGGCACAAATGCCAGGATGTCCTGAATATCATGTCCATTTTGATATAGCAATTTGTACAAGTATCAAAACATAAATGTCATGATGACCTGAGTACACCTTGCATTGCAAACACATCAAACAGTCAAGAGATCATTCTAAATCCAATGTGAATTACCCGTAGTGACCCTTTATCGTTCACATCCTTAGGCAAGATCGCGTTTCACAGTAGGAGAAATAATTCACTTCAAAAAGATAATAGTTAGATCAAACGTCCTTGAATTTGTTGGGTATCAATGGTCGAGGTATGCATGGCCATCCAATTCAAGATAGAGGCTCTTATAGTCAGACACCATTTCAATCCAAAATTTTCAAAGTTGTTAGATTTTCACATACAAGTAGAAGACAAAGAAAAGATTATGCCCCCAGTCATCACTCTCTAAATCCTATAAAGGACATCATCGAAGAGCTCGAAGGGACACAATATGCAAAAATCTCAATGCGAATTAGTAAGCATACAAGGAGATAAAAGCATGAAAAGAACAGATTGTTTTCAATTTTTAGTTTGATGTTGATTTGTGTTGTTGTAGATGCAAAATCCTTTCTAGAGACAAGACTGACTGACTGACTCAACTGGAAGCTTCAAAGGACTCTGACTGGATATGATACATCTAAGACTTACTGGAGACCATAGGAGATGATATTGATTGCCCCCAAGTTTGAACATTGATAGGATACAGACGCTTGAGCTGATTGG
Source organism: Chamaecyparis obtusa (assembly GCA_027943335.1). NCBI lineage: Eukaryota > Viridiplantae > Streptophyta > Pinopsida > Cupressales > Cupressaceae > Chamaecyparis > Chamaecyparis obtusa. The sequence continues at coordinate 393,541 of BSBK01002890.1, read as the reverse complement.
TGTACAGACTGACTTATTGAAAACTGGAAATGCGGAAACAAACCAGGAGATATGTACAAACTAAAGCAAGACTGAAAGCTAGGAAAGACCAAGATTGCACTGATAGATGGAGCATTTGAAACAAGTGGTGCCCGTTTGCTGGGTTTTCACCATCTTGGTAGAGATTCTATTTTTGCTACCAAGGCACTTGTTTCCAGGTTTTCACCAAGGCACTTTTTTTCTTTTTTTTTTGTATTTTTTCATTTTTCAATTTTTTTGTACTTTTGATATTTTTTTTGATTTTTTTGTACTTTTGATATTTTCCAATTTTTAAGATTTTTTCAAGACATTTACCAAGCACTGAATGCCTTAGGTGTAGAATTTCTTCAGATGGAGAACGTTGATTGGTTCTCAGAGCTGTTCTCCTTTAGTCGTTGAGAGTTGATAGGCACCAGAGCCAAAAGTAGTAGTGATTACAAAGGGACCCAGCTAGTTGGGTTCAAACTTCCCCTTGTGTTCTCGATGGGATTGATTTTTAGAATTTTCTCTCAAGACTAGATCACCAACCTGAAATTCTCTGTGTCGGACTTTCTTGTTGTAGCCTCTAGACATTCATTTTTGATACACTCTGAGATGATCATATGCTGCTTGCCTGCGCTCATCTAGTAATTCCAGTTCTTGTAACCTAGACACTCTGTAGTCTTCATCAGTGACAAGTCCATGCATTCTGATTCTAAGTGATGGGATTTCAACCTCAATAGGTAGTACCACTTCAGACCCATAAACTAAAGTGAAAGGTGTAGCCCCTGTAGGCGTTCTGATACTAGTTCTGTATGCCCAGAGAGCTGGATTGATCATGAGATGCCAGTCTCTTCCTATTTTATTCACTATTTTGTGCAAGATCTTCAGGAGATTTTTGTTTGAAGCCTCAGCTTGTCCATTCCCTTGAGGATAGTAAATAGAAGACCAATGTTGTGTAATCTTGAATTTACCACATAAGTCATCTAGATCCTTGTTTTTGAATTGTCCCCCGTTATCTGTGATTATAGAGTGAGGGATCCCATATCTGCAAATGATGTAGTTCAGGATGAACATAGAGATTTTTTTCCCCGTTGCTTGTGTTAGAGGAACTGCTTCTACCCATTTTGTAAAATAATCTGTAGTTGTGATTATATGGGTATGTCCATTAGAAGAGTGCGGATGGATAGCACCTATGAGATCAAACGCCCATTGTTGAAAAGGCCATTGTGTAGTAAAGGGAATCAGATCTCTCCCTGGAGCATGAATCAAGTTGCCATGTACTTGACACTGTTGACAATTTTTAGCAAATTTAATAGCCTCTTTCTCCATTTCAGGCCAATAGTACCCAGCCCTAATAAGTTTTTAAGCTAACGTTAAACCGTTCAAGTGTGACCCACATATACCCTCGTGGACTTCCTCTAATGCACGTTGAGACTCTTCCCATTCTAAACATCTAAGCAGTGTACCATCTAGACCTCATTTGTATAGATCATTACCAATGATGACATATCAGGATGTGGATCGGATAAGGTTTCATTTCTCAAAATGGTTAAAGGACTCAGGGATGATTTGATCATGGAGATAGGAGAACAGATTTTTGTAGCGAGATGAGTCATAACCTACAATAGTGCAGATCATGCAAGTTTCAGGGGAGTCATATGTAGGATAGGATAGGGCTTCCACCAGGAACTCGTAGCGTAGTTCATGTTCGGGCTACTGTAAGAGAGTAGATAATGTCGCCATTGCATCGGCAGCCTTATTCTCTGTTCTGGGTATTTGCTCAAATGTGATAGTGATGAAGTATTTCTTTAAATCATCTACCATTCTCTTGTAAGGAATGAGCTTTTCATCTTTGGTTTGGTACACATCATTGACTTGGTGGATAACTAGTTGTGAGTCTCCATAGATGTGCATCTCTGTAACTTGCCACTATATTGCCATTTTCATACCATTGAGAAGTGCCTCATATTTAGCAATATTGTTTGTGCAAGGAAACTTTAGTCTAAATGCTTTGGGTATCGAGTATCCTTGAGGAGTGATGAACAATATGCCTGCTCTAGATCCATTCTGTGTGTAGGAGCCATCAAAGAATAACCGCCATGTTCTAGAAGAGAGGTGCATGATAGAGGAATCGGGAAATTCCATTTGCATGGGTGTATCATCAAACATGGGTGCATTTGCTAGTTGATCAGCAATAACTTGACCTTTTATAGCTTTTCTTTCAACATATTCAATGTCAAATTCACTTAGAAGCATGACCCATTTAGCTAGTCTATCGGTGAGGGCTGCCTTGCTTAGTAGGTATTTTAGTGGATCAATTTTTGCTACTAGATGCATGGTATGAGCTAACATATAGTGTCTTAGTTTCTGTGATGCAAAGATCACAGCTAGACATGCCTTCTCTATCATTGAGTAGTTCTTCTCATAGGCCACTAAAGTTCTGTTGATATAGTAGATGGCTCTTTCTTTCTTGTCTTCATCATGTTGCGCTAGCAATGCCCCCAGTGATGTATCTGTTGCGGAGACATATAATATTAATGGCTTCCCCTGAATAGGAGGCATTAAGATAGGAGGATTAGAGAGATAATTCTTGATATGATCAAAATTATTTGCACAGTCTTCATTCCAGGCAAAGGTCACACCTTTATGTAATGTCTTTGCGAAAGGTTGTGATATGTCAGCTAACTGTGATATGAATCTCCTGATAGATTGCACTCTGCCTTGCAATGTCTGCATTTGACTGATATTTTTGGGAGGTTTCATCTCTATTATAGCCTTGACTTTAGCCAGATCAACTTCAATGCCTTTCTTTGAAACTATGTATCCTAAGAGTTTTCCAGAAGTGACACCAAAAGCACACTTCTTAGGATTTAGTCAGAGACTAAACTGTTCCATTCTATCTAGGATCATGCTCAAGTCTGTTAGATGTTCAATTCTAATCATGGATTTTTCCAAGGTATCATCCACGTAATCCTCCATTATTTTATGCATCATATCATGAAAAATAGATGTCATTGCTCTTTGATATGTAGCTCCAACATTTTTGAGTCCGAATGGCATAACATTCCAATAGAAGGTTCCCCATGCACATGTGAATGCAATTTTCTCTTGGTCTTCTGGAGCAATTTTGATTTGGTTGTATCCAGAAAAGCCATCCATTAAGGAATACATTTCATAGCCCACAGTCATGTCCACTATCATATCAATGTTAGGCAGCGGAAAATCATCCTTAGGGCATGCTCTGTTCACATCTCTAAAGTCCGTGCACACTCTGATTGAACCATCTGGTTTTGAAATAGGTACAATGTTAGAGATCCACTCAGCATAGTCTATGACATAGATGAATCCAGCTTTTAGGAGTTTTTCTAGTTCTGCTTTGACTAAGAGTGCAACATGAGGATGCATCTTTCTCAATTTTTGTTTGATTGGTTTTACTCCAGGAGCAATGGATAGATGGTGCATAATGAGATTGGGATCCAATCCTAGCATATCTGAATATTTCCATGCAAAGTTGATCTTTTTGTCTGATAAGAATGTAGTGAATTTCTATTTCTCTTCTTCTAATAGAGATTGTGCTACATGTACCAATTGTGGTTCCTCTGTTGTACCCAAATTGATGGATTGAGTTGGCTCAATCAAAACTAGAGATCTATCTTATAAATGACTCAGAAGGACATCAAATATCTCATCCTTAGGCACCTCAAAGAGGTTTTCACCTTCAGATACATCTTTTCTTTTTACTTTTGTCAGTTCTGAGACTGCCACAAAGTGGTTTTCACAATCAGAACTCTTTTTCTTTGTCCTTGTACTCTTATTTTTCTGACTAAGATATTTGATGTCTGACTCGGTCATGCTGATGCTCGGTTCACTGATGGAAGTACTCATAGGCTCAATGACATTGAGGTAGTAGGCAAGGGCATAGTCATTCAGGAAGGTATACATACCATGGTTTGGGTTTTTGGAAGTTTGGTCGATAAGATCAGGGCATTGGATAGTCAAAGCGGGAAAGGCTTGGGATATGGTGTTCACAGATGTGGATATGTCATCATTGGTCCTAACCAAACGCTCAAGTTCAAAGGTGATATTACAACTCAAAATGTTCAATTCATGAATAGGCTCAACATCATCATGGGAGTCCTCTTTAGCCATAGGTGGATCAGACACGTTAAGTTCATTATTTCGCTCTAGACCTACATTGGGTTGAGATACATATTGGTGAATAACATCAATATATTTCTCTATTATAAGCTCATCTTCTTCTGGAATGGCACCCCATTCATAGTCATTTGACTCAGCTTCTGATTCAGGATCTCTAGGAAATCTTTGAAAATGTGTGAAATCAGGATGAATACCCCAAGAAGGATTACCCTTAGTCTCTGACTTGAATTCATATTCATGGGAATCAGTGTCAGAATAACTACCCCCTTCTTCTTGATTAGTTTGATTGCCTTCGAGATTGGCTGGTTCTTGTGGTGCAACCATCTCTTGCGCTACAGTAGGTTCTTGTGTGTCTACTACATTAATTCTTCTGATAGGATCATCTTTATCATCAAGAAGATCTTTGATCTCTTTAGGCAATTTTTCATAGGGGATAAGCTCAGAGCTATCTGAATCATCATCAGAGGGTTTTGTTTCTTCTTTCTTGAGAAGGGGTTCTCCTAGTGCAATTTGTTCTATGACATGAGAACAACCACCTTTGAGATGATAGGGTTTCTTCTTAAAGCCTAAGCCCCCAGTATCTTTGTTGGCTCTACCAATATGTGAAATGGGTGCCACAAGACCCTTTCCTTTGATTCCTAGAGGTCCTTGACTGGAATATCCCATCTTGGCTATCAATTTGTTTCCTGGACCATATGAATTAGAAGGGATTGTAGGTGCTATAGATTCACTAGGTTGAACAATTTTAGATTCAGAATCCTCTTTATATAGCCATGCCAGCACAACTTCATCCTCTTTAAATTCTTGTTTGGATACTTGATCCACTACAAAATTTATTTTGTATGCTTCCATAGGTTCCTTAGGTTCTGATTTAGACTGCTTCAAGGATTTTCCATACGACTTAGGTGAGATTGGGAGAGATGTCAGAGACAAGACTGGCTCTATAGTGTATTCTCCCATCCCATTTTCTTTGATATTGATCTCTTTAGCAAAGTCATCCATCTTAGATGTGGAAGCAACATTTAGCTGCTTGATGGAAGATTCTCTGTTATTGGGAACAAGCTTATCAGCACTTTCCTTCAATGTATTGCAAGTTGTACTCAGATCTGCTAGGATAGTAATCTCCACTTCGTCATAGGGAAATTTCAAGCATTGATGGTATGTAGAAGGAATAGCTTGCATTTCATGTATCTAGGGTCTCCCCAGAAGGATATTGTAAGCCAATGGTAGATCAAGCACCTGACATGTGGTATCTTTGATGACCAGACCCACTTGGATAGGTAAGACAATGGTGCCTTTAGAAGCTCTTTCTTGTTCATCATAGGCTTTTATGGTGATCTTCTTTCAAGGATCAATAGCCATCTCTGAGAATCCCAACTGTGTGATTAAGTTTTAAGAACAAATGTTGAGGCCTATGCCCCCATCTATCAACACAGGTTTGACTCGATGGTTCTGGATCAAGACTTCTATGTGCAAGGGCTGATTATGTGGGTGACTTAGGGAGTTGTCATCTTCCTCTGAAAAGGAGATATATTGCGGAGATGTTAGATGACCAACCATAGTCTGGAACCTGTCTAGATCTAGATCATCAGGAACATTAGAGCCCAGCAAAGCTTTGTCTAGGATATCTCTGTGAGCTAGAGATATTCGAAGTAACTCAAACATAGAGATTTTGGCATTGGTATGCTGGAGTTGTTGGATGATGTTGTAAGATGTAGGTCTTGTATCCTTTGGATTGGAAGATTTCGAGGCAACCTTCTGTTTAGAAGCAGATGTGAGATTGAAAGGTATCTTAGGGACATTAGATGAACTCAGTGTTTGTCCTTTTAGTTGAGCCTGAGCTTGTGATCTGGTAACCGCATTAGCTGAGGAATGATTTCTATCTCTTCGTACAATCATGATGATATTGCAGCTCTCAGAGAGACATGGTTCAACCATATTGATGACAACATTGTTTCCAGGGTAGGCATAGTTGACTTTTGCCCCCATGTTAGGCTGAGAAGTGGAAACTCCCTTGCCATGTTGTGGAAATGGTTCTGTAAATGCTGTGTGATCATTATTGCTACTAGGATTATCGATCATGATGTCCCCTTGATCTATCAAGTCTTGAATGGTATGCTTCAAGTGGAAGCATCCATTATTTTTGTGGCCTTTAGTCCGATGGAAAGCACAGAATTCATTATCTTTCCACCAATATGGTTTTGGATCCGGATCAGGGTTTCAGATTGGTGGTAAAGAGATCATGTTATTAGCTATTAGGGTTCTTAGGGTAGATTCCAAAGATTCTCCCAGGGGAGTAAAATTTCATTTATTATCCCATCGTTTGAATGGCTTCTTTGGAGATGGTTCAACAAATTTTTGCTCTGAAGCTTCAATGGCTTTGGTGGCAAGGGTGAGATTGTAGGCCGGTGCCTTTGATGGGGTGCGGATAGTGTCAACAACACCATCATAGACAATGCCTTTGTTTCTATTCCAGCTCTTGTTTTTATCTTTTGAGCTAGATCCAGATTTAGACTTGTCCTTTTGAAGTGTGATTTCTCCTTTCTTGACAAGTACTTTCTCAATCTTGATTGCATTATCCACCATTTTATCAAAAGATACATGATCTTGCATTTGTAATGGATAGTTGAGCTCTAGAACAAGGTTATTGATAAAGATTTCAAGTTTCTCCATTTCGGGAATTGGTCTAGCATATAGAGAAAACTTCTTTCGCCACCTCTTGAGAAAAGTTAGGAATGATTCCCTTGGATATTGCTTGAGGTTACAGATATCGATCATGGTGACCGGATGTTGAATATTGTAGGAATATTGTTGATAAAACAATTTAATCAATTCCTCAAAAGTTTTGATCGTAGAAGGTAATCTTGAAAACCACTGAATGGATGCTCCTCCCAAGGATCTAGGAAAAAGATGCATTAGATAAGTCGGTTCATGCATGAATTCCATGGATTGCGTATAAAACTCTCTGACATGATCTTGAGGATCAGAGTGTCTATCATATTTGTCATACTTTGGTATCTCCACTCTTTTTGGGAATGGTGGCATATACAAGTTTTTGTCGAATGGGAAAGGACATAGGGCCTCCATGGAGAACTCCTTAGGTCCCTTCTCCTTCTTAAGATTGTTAAATTTGACTTGTATAGCATGCATCTATTTTGTCATAGCTGTGAGTGGAGTTTCTTCCTCATGTGTGATTATATCATCAACGTTAAAGTTGGGAGGAAGCTTAGCCCCTTCCTGGGCTAATTGTAAAAAGTATGCCTCTCTATCCACTTTCAAGAAATGCCTCATCATTCTCTTGAATTCATCATCATTCTGACATCGATGGATTTCAGAGGGGGTAGGTTCTTGGTCGGCATTATGTTGAGAATGGTGTCCCTGGGATCCTCCTCCTAGAGAATCATGGTTTGTCCCTGCCTGAGACATGGTAGGAGTTTTTGGGCTCCCTGGAATAGATTGAGGAGGAGTTTGTTGATTACCTCTGTGAGTTGATAGAGGAGGTATGTAACCAATTTTTAATCGAAAGTTACCGAGACCGTCATCTTCATAGATACCTGACTTGATGAGTTGTTCAAGAGTTGGACCTGGGGTATTGGTCAAAAGTAAGTGCTGGGATGTTTCTTTTGATTTCTTGTGTGAAGAAGCTCTGGTCTCCACCATTAACTTTGAATGAAACAAAAGAAAAGGATGAAGACAACTAAAGAACAATTTGATTTGAGAAAATCAGATGACGCAACCTTGTCAAGATTATGATAGTTTTGAAGATCTAATGAGATGTGGGTGAAGGAAACTATGCCCTGGATGTATGGGATAGATCGCCCAAAAGATAGCGGACACAAGTTCTCAACACTTAGTCTGTTTTCGAAGATTGATAGTTATGACAAGGTTTTGACATGAGATAAAAAGGACTCAAATTGATCAAATAGAAGACTAGATCGGATTCAAAAGATCAAACTCAGAAAATGGTAGAATGCTCAATAGCTACTACTCTGTTCCTGACACAATGATGTTTTTGACAGATTCTGGAACTAGGCTGGAAACATTGGATATCTTGCAATTTGACAATTTCTGACAACTCTCTCAAATTTTTCCAAACGGCACTCTGTAGACTCGTACGACACTGGGTAGTCTATGAAACGACAGTTGCTAAACTCATACGATAGTTGGGTAGCAATGAAATGAGAGTTGTAAATATCATACGATAGTTGCTAACAGGATTTTGACTTCCTTGGATTTGCTAGCATGAAAACTCATACAACACTAGGTAGTCTATCATACGACAGATGGGCAATACTGAAATGACATTTGATAAAAAGTCGTATGACTTTTGACTTCCTGAAATGACTTTTGACTCCAGAAAGAATTTTACGTCAATTTTTGCAAAATTTAAGGTTTTCAGTTTTGGATTGTTTGCAAATTGTACTGTCTAGATTTTGAAGGTTATACCAAATTTGATCATTTTTAATAGCCAAGTAGATAAACAAACACGTAGAACAACAAGCAAGTGATTCCAAGCACATCTGAAAACAATGAACAAGGGAAAAAGCAACCTTGCGCATGAAAAATCAAGTGACCAAATTGTGCTAATCCCTGAGAGTACTAATTGTGTATGTTCTGAAAAGTTTTGCAATAACACACATATACCTGAAAGTGAAAAATTGGCCTCTCTAGGGTTTTTAGTAATGGTTTGACTCTAAAAATTTTATGATTCAAAGGGGTGAACTCCAATCCCGGCGCACCAGGGTTTTGACATAGTCTGAGAACTTAATCTTCAAGAGCTGCTAGGGAGATCTGACAACCCAACAATGAACCATACCCATGGAGATTTATTCCATAAGGACATTTATATAGCGGCTGTCACTACCACGGTGAAAATGGCTATGACCGCTTGAGGTTCTATCAATGTAGTTTTCCCTGTGAAGGGATTGTCCGCTATGGTTAACCCTCTCTAAAGGTGACTCACAGATTTATACCACAAGGGGACTTGGCTCCAGATTCAAGGTTTTGACACCTCTTCACTTTTAACCCAAACAAAGCAAGCAGATTAATCCGACACGCTAAGACAAAGTTTTGTTCCACCAAGGTCTGTGATATCAACTCCACGTGATCTATCAACCTCTCCAGGGAGAGAATGTATCAATCAATAAGAGAAGATGCACTAACCAATTTTGATTCACCAAAGCTCGTGATATCAACCCCACGTGATCTATCAACCTCTTCGGAGAGAGAATGTGTCGATCAATAAGAGAAGACTCACTAACCAAGTTGAATGTGAAACACACTAAGTATCCTCCCTACCTACAAGGATTCAGTCATCAAGAAGGATTTTGCTAGGAATCCAATCTCTCAAGAATCACGAATAGTGTTCATAGGGCCTAATTACTATGTGAGCACAGATATATTCCCGAAAGCAAATCTACCAAAAGTACCCAAAAAGTAGAAAGAGGAACACTTAACGCTTAAATAAAATATGAGATGAGTCCACAAGGTGGAACACTTAACACCTCACACAAGCTGAAAATGAGTCCATAACTTAGAAAACAAGTGAGTTCCTAAAAGCACAAAAGGGTTGCCAAGTGGAACACTTAACGCTTCTATCCTGTTGACCCCTCCCCTTTATGGTGCTAAGATTGCAACCACGGGGCAGAAATGAGGGGCCAGCAGATTAGCGAGTCCAATAACCCAAGATAGAAATCAAGATCAATCACAAGTATTCTAAGACTACTTAATGATTCCTTAAGGGGTCACAACCTAGTATCAAATTATGCAAGTGTGTAGAAATATATCAAAAGCATGAAAAGATGCACACAAGCTTGACACATGAGAGATTTATTTTAAGTCCAAATCGAAATGTTTTCAAAAGAAGGAGAATACCTCGTGATCCTCACAATGCGCTTCGTAGATTTTACCTAATTTTTAGCAATTCTTGCACTTTTCCCAATCAAAACCAGCAGAGAGCAATCAAAAATAGAGAATTTCAATTGTCAAAATTAGCAGTTAGCCGAAATATAAAAATCAAATCTGATACTCTGCTGTGAAAAATGAAACGATAGTCAAAAAATGGTACGAAAACTCGTACGACAGTGGGTATGCTCCCAGACGATAGTCCAGAAACTCGTACGACATTGGGTATGCTACCATACGACAGTTGAGATCCCAAATGATAGTGGGTATGTAATGCAATGAGTCTCGATCCGATAGACTATTGTACGACAGTGGGTCCAGTATCATACAACAGTGGGTATGCTCCCATACAACATTTGTCAGAAACTCGTACGACAGATGTACAGACAAAAATTAAAAATCACAGTTTTGCATAGATCCCGAGAAGAAAAAGACAGAAATTGATAGAATTGAATTGGAAACCCATTTTAGGGCCCCACGGTGGGTGCTAGAAATGTGTGTGTGAAAATTGTACCTGATCTGTAGACACAACACTCAGTAAAACATTAGAGGTTAGTGATAATCAAAATCATGCAAAATTGAAAGCTATCTAACCAAGCGATTTACTGCCTTCTAATAGGTGCGAGATTAATGTTCTCAGATTATTATCGAGATCAGTGACCTAGACAACACCTAAATGAAGGATTTGAATGCAAAAGATGGATATGAAATTGAATGCAATTAATCTATATTTTTGATATTTTCTATGCAATAAGAATGATAAACTGATATGCTATGGATGCTAAATGATCTAACAATGAAGATTATAACAATGATATGAAAACTATGAAATTCTATGCTAAGATATAAAAGCTATGCAATTGAAATTGATCTCACAAAGCTTTGAATTCGCAAGTTGATTCCTCAGCCTCCAATTCTCCAGCGTGATTGTGCAAATTTGTGGATTAATTATGAAGAGCTGAAGCTTTAATTTATAGAAATCCAGGGCTTTGGAAGTGCATGGATAAAAGCCATAAATCACTCAAATAACTCAGCTTGATTTTTGAGTTATTTTTAAATAACAGATAATTAAGTCACAAAAACATGCAAAAGCTAAGCTTTAACTCAAAATAGAGTTTAGCTTTAGTTGATAATTGATAGTTGTCTGCTTTTCTTGATTGTGCATGTTTTAATTATGAATTAATTTAATAATAAAGTGATTTATTTCCAACTTAACTGCTTTTTGAAATAAAATAATTAATTTATGGGTTAATTAACTATTTTACCAAACTTTTATTAAAAATTATATTATTAAATAATGACAACATGCTTTAATTAATTAAATAAGAATTTAATCAATTATTCATAGGAATTTTGATTTATTGTCAAAATTAAATAATACAATTAATAATAGATAGAATTAAATTTAATTAAATAATTAAGTGAAAAATATTAAATCTAATTAATTAAATATAAAAATATTCAATTAATCAAACTTAGGATAAATGTGATTTATTGCCAAATAATTATAAAATTAAAGATAATTATGATGATTAGGAATATTACTAGGAATATTCCCCGATGTAGAATTTAAGATAATCAATTAGGATTCGATGATGTTTAGATGTGCCTTAGGTTAGGACTTTGATGTCGATTTCGTTCAAATTGAAGATGTAGGATATTAATGAACTTATAGCCCATGTTTGGGGTATTACAATACTTTACCTATAGATCCAAATGAAAATAATAAGTATTAAATTGATATGAAAGCTAAATTTGCAATACTTAACAACTTGTCTAAAGATGTGTTTGTTAAGGTTATGCATTGCAAATCTTCTAAAGAAGTATGGGACAAGTTGAATTTTTTTTTATCATGGTAATGATAGAGTTAAAGAAAACAATATACACTATTTAAAATAAAGGTTTGAAGATCTAAAAATGGGAGATGATGAAAATGTATAAGACCATCTCCTTAACATAGATGAAACCATCAATGGCATAAAATGACTTGGTGAAACAAGTGATGATATTGATGTTGTAAAGAAATTTTTAAGATCTCTTCTTGATAAATTTGATTCTAAAATATGTTCCATAGAAGAAACTAGGGGCATTAAAAATTATACAATGGAAGATATTCATGGATCACTTGTAGCTTATGAAATGAGAAAGTTTGGAAAACAAGAATCCACAAGAAAAGAAGCAACATTCAGAGCAGTAAAAAAGGTGAAGCAAGTCTCATCAGAATCAGAAGACCTTGATGTTCTTGAAGCACATATCGCAAGAAAATTAAAGAAAGGAGAAAGTAAATACACAGGTAAAATTCCTTTCAAATGCTTTAATTGTGGTAAAATAAGACACTTTGCATCTAAATGTCCTTATAATAGTAATGATGAAGTAGATGATGAGAAAGAAAAATCAAGTAAATAAGTTCTATAACAAAAAGAAGTTCTTTAACAAAAAGAAGTTCTTTAAGAAGAAGAAGAGTTTGATTTATGATGTATTAGATAGTGAATCTAGTAGCTTTGAATGTGATGAAAATGAAGTTTTATTCATGGCTATAGAAACTACTTGTCAAGAATTAGATAGTGATGATGATGTTGAACTTGTTGAGGCTAATTTAGAATGTGAAATTTTTTATGCACTTAAAAGATCAAGGAATTAAAAAGGAATTTAAGTGTTCAAGAAAATAATTTCTTAAAGGAAAAAGAGAACTTTGAAAAGGAACTAAGGAATTAAATCAACAAGTCACAGATTTGAAATTACAAGTTGAGGAACAAAAGAGAATTGTCTTTGTCACTAAGGAATAGTTAAGTTCTAAAGATCAGGAATGCACAAGGTTAATGAATGAAGTAGTATCATATAAAAGGAAGTTAGAAAAATATGAGAACACTACTTTGGATGACATGTTAAGGAAGCTAAGAAGAATTGATGATCTAATTGGAATTGGTTTTGAACTTGGATAATTCTCTAGTGACAAGAAAGATAAATCTTTATTTGAGATATTCAAATCTGAAAGTAAAGACATAGATCAACATGTTACCACTTCAAATTCAGATAAAAATGCATATTTTAATCAGATTCCTGATGGTAAAAGATGGGTTACATCAATATCTTCATTCATGGGTGGGTGATCCCACGAAGCTATGTCCCACTTTTAGGGACAAACAAAATTGGCGAGCTGGGAACAAAAAACTTTAGTGTCTTTGTACAAATTAAATACTTTGCACAAAGTGGTGGACCCACTTCACACGAAGTACCCTAGACAAGGGGCTTTGTGCAAAGACCCTCTACGCGTGAAGTACCCTACGTAGGGGTCTTTGTGCAAAGCCCCTTTGGGCCAGATTTTTTATATATTTTCGGCATTTTTTTTTTATTCTCATTGTTATTGTCAGACTTTGCGGACCCTAGGCCTTGGAGTGACGCACCTCAGCACGTCAACACGCCAATGCCTCTCGAGCTTCTTTGACATCTTCAGATTGTTAGCAGTATCAAGTACACACATTTTTCTCATTTTTTATTGTAAATAATATGTTTTATATTTATTTAAGTTAGTTATTTATTTTAAATAATTTTTTATTTGTATAAATGTTAGAAAATTGTAGTTAAATATTATCTAATATGTTAGAAATTAATAGTAGAATGTTAAAAAATCATAATTAAAAATTAGAAAATGATAGAAATATTAAAAATCGTAGTATAACTGTTAGAATATGTTAGAAAATGGTAGAAAATCATAGTAGTTTGTTAGCAACTATTAGAAAATATTTACAAAACATTAGAAACCGTAGTAGAAATGTTAGAAAACATTAAGATCTTGTAGAAATTATTAAAAATATTTGTTTTTAAATTTCAAGTTTAAAGTTGTAAATATTAGGAATCTCTCTCTCTCTCTCTCTCTCTCTCACACACACACACACATGTACACACATTTTTGGTAAATATTAGTTAGTTATTTGTTTTAAATAATTTTTAGTTTGTAAAAATCTTAGAAAATTGTAGTAAATTTTTGAAAATGATCTAGTAGTATGTTAGAAAATGTTAAAAAATTATAGTACAGTAAGTTTCTAGGATCCTTATTCCTCCCTTACAACATATTAAGATGTTAGAAAGTAAAGTCCACCAAGATAACTGAGAGGGGGGGGGGGGGGGGTGAATCAGTTATTAGATAATTATAACCTTTATCAACTTTAATAGATTTTAACCATATAAGAAATGTAATCAACAACCATAGAAAGATATTCATGCACAATAACACAATGACACAAGATATGTTGACTAGGGAACCTCTTGATCAAAGAGTAAACCTTGGTGGGAATGATGCCCATAAAAGATGCACTAATATGAATATTCCTTGTGAAAGGATGGACTCTATTAGGAGTCTTATGAAATACATTCAGTACATATGAATCCCTGTGAGGAGATTTTGAATCCCTGCTAAAAGATTCTAACTCTGTTAGGAGTTATGGAAGATAGAAGGACCCACTACCCAAACAACTTCAATGGCAAGATCACTGAACACACTATCCAACTGATCTCTCGAGTATTCAATAGAATAATATCAAAATATTACTGATCTCAACAATATGTTACCTCTCCTCTGACTATGCCAAACCACACTTACTATTACACCAGATCTCAATTTCAAATCTCTATACCTCGCATATCCTCTTCACAAATTCTCTTTCACAATTACATGTTCCATATTAAAACAAGTAAAAAATTCATTCCTTTATACCACACTCAAGTAATTTCAAATGAGTTGGCATACAAATTACAAAATAAAAGTTTCCACACGCTACATAAAAATTACACAAAACTGTCATCTTCCAATTAGAATAACTCTTCACTTGTGTGACCTCAAAGTTTGTGTTGTCAACCATGTCACTATCAAAATGTCTTCAACTACTCTCTAACTGTACATAACCAGATTCCATCCCAATTAGGAGATATCACCCGATTACCACAAACCGCTACTCAGGAACACTGCCTGAATACTACTTCCATTGAAATGCTCATAACTTCCATTAATAAATGAATTAGTGTTTGCGCTCTTAACCATGAACATATAATACATCATAGAGTAATTCCTTAACATCGCATATCTTGATCTCTAATATCCCACACGCGCTAACCCAAACATTGTCTGCTCCTCTGCTAATCTTCAGTAGATCACTGTGTTGACATCAATGACAATCACAGTCATGAATACAACAACAAATGCTATAGAATGGATGCTAATACTCCTATAGGATATATTCAACATTCATTCCCAACAATCTCCCCCATTGGCATTGATGACAACATAGATGAAAAACATCCAATGTTCCATAAATCCAACACTACAACACTGCTGCTTTGAAAAATACTTCAAGTCCTCTTCATCAATCAAATCTTGCTTCATTTTCCTATTTAGTTCTGTCCAACAGATGGTACAAATGGTTTTTCATGTACACTTCTCCCCATTGACATCATTATGTCAACAACAACTCTAATGTCAAAAGACACTGTTCAAAAAATACATTCACTAGAGTCCTCATGACTCAGCTCAGATACAGATACTCCCCCATAGAGGAAGTACCAACATCCAGTCCAAAAGAAAGATAGGGCTCATATACCATTGGACAGATGCAACAATCTTCTCAAAACTAGGTTGGGGCATAACCGCAAGCATACCTCTTAGATACTCAAATGTATCCTTAGGCAAAGGTTTTGTAAACATGTCTACAATCTATTCCTTTGTGCTTATGTATTCAAGTTTGACTTCTTTCTCAGCAACTTTCTCTCTTACTACATGATACTTTATCTCTATATGCTTTGTCTTAGAATGTAATACAGGGTTCTTATACATACTAACTGTACTGGTGTTGTCAAAATGTATAAAAATAGGCTCAAAAAATTTTACTCCAATATCCTTCATCATCTGCTTCATCCAAATTATTTGGTTATAATTGTTTGTTGTTGCTACATACTCTGCTTCTACTGTGCTTTGTGAAATACAATTTTGATTCTTGCTTAGCCAAGAAACCAGTCTTCCTCCAAGGAAAAATGCTCCAACACTGGTGCTCTTTTTATCATCAACACTACCTCCCAAATCAACATCTGTATATGCACATAAGGTAAAATCATCAGATTTTTCATACCACAATCCATACTCAATTGTGCCTCTTAAATATTTCAGTATCCTTTTCACTGTTGCATAATGTGATTCTCTAGGTTTAGCTTGAAATCTTGCTACAATTCCAACTGAATGTGCTATATCAGTCCTTGTATGTGTCAAGTACTACAATCATCCAATCATAGATCTGTACTTCTTTTGTTCCACTGCAGGAGTCTCATCTATGCTAGATAACTTATGTCTAGTTACCATAGGTGTTCCTACTAGTTTACAATTCTCCATTCCAAATCTCTTTAATAAATCATTCAAGTAATTTGTTTGACTTACAAAGATATCATCACTATTCTATGTTATCTGCAATCCCAAAAAATATTTCATTTCACCAATCATACTCATTTTAAATTCAGTCTTCATTTCATCTACAAATTTATCACTAGCTTCATCTTCTCCTCCAAAAATGATATCATCAACAAAAATAACTACAACTAACAAATCATCTTCAATTTCTTTTGTGTACAGGTTGCTATCAACTATTCCTTTTTTAAATCCTAATTTTATCAAATACTTGTCCAATCTTGCATACCAAGTTCTAGGTGCTTTCTTTAGTCCATATAAATCTTTCTTCAGTTTACATACCATGTCTCCTTCTTGAGTTAAAGGAAAACCTTCAGGCTGCTCAATGTAGACTTCTTCTTCCAACTCTCCATTCAGAAATGCTTACTTCACATACACTTTGAACTTCTTAAGAGCTGCATAAGCCAAAAACATTCTTACTACTTTAATTCTTGCTACTGGTGAAAAAGTTTCTTCATAGTCAATTCCTTCTTGCTGTGAGTATCCTTTACATACCAATCTTGCTTTTTTCCTTACTACTTCTCCTTGTTCATTCATCTTGTTTTTGAATACCCATTTTGTTCCTATAATATTCTTATCTTTAGGTCTATGGACCAATTCCCATGTCTTGTTATTTTCAATCTGATCTAGTTCTTCTTTCATAGCTTTAATCCAATGTTCATCTTCACAAGCTTCACTAGTAGATTTAGGTTCAATTTGAGAAATCAAACATAACTATTCTTGTACCTTATTTCGAGTCTGAAATCCTCTGTCTATGCTTCCAATAATCTTCTCAACAAGATGATTCCTTGATAAATTCTTGTTAGGTGTCACTATCTCAAATCTCACTTCTGGTGTTGGTTCTTAAATTACCTCATTGTGGCTTTCATTCAACAAATCACTATCAGTTTCATAGAATAATTCAGTAGTCTCAATGTTAGATCTAGGATGAGTTCCTTCATCTGATTCATAATCAAGAATTCTTTCCTAAATTTTGAACTTTTCATCAACTTTAACATTTGCGCTCTCAACAATAGTCTTAGTTCTCTTATTGTAACATCTATAAGCATTAATTTTCAAAGAATATCCAAGAAATATACCTTCATCACTTCTAGGATCAAACTTTCCAATGTCATCATCTCTCTTTATATAACATTTACTTCCAAAAATTCTAAAATACTTAACTAAGGGTGCATGTCCAAACCATAGTTCATAGGGTGTCTTGTCTGTGTCTGCTCTGATTTGTACTCTGTTCATTGTATATACTACTATGTTCTCTACTTCTGTCTAGAATATCTTTGCTAAGTCATTCTCAAATAACATAGCTCTTGCTGCTTAAGTCACTAATCTGTTTCTTCTTTCTGCAATACCATTTTGTTCAGGTGTCCTAGGGGCTGAAAATTGTCTCTTAATACCATTCACTTCACAAAGGGTGTTAAATTCTTTAGAAGTAAATTCTCCACCTCTATCTGATCTCAAATACTTAATCTTCATTCCATATTCATTCTCAACTTTATTCTTAATGACCTTAAACTTATCAAATGCTTCAAATTTTTCTTTAAGAAATGCAATCCACATCATTCTTGTAAAATCATCAACAAGAATCATAAAATACCTTTCTCCATAGAATCCTCTAGTCCTTGTAGGACCACTCAAGTCTGTATGAACAATCTCCAACTTCTCTGCTGATGCAAACTTCTTACTGGGAAATGAGCTTCTCTTCTGTTTAGCCATCACACATTCCTTGCACATCATGTTAGTAGGCTTCATAATTCTAGGCAAATCTCTTACTGCAAGTGTAGTACTCACTTTCACAATGTTATCAAAATTTATATGACAAAATCTTCTATGCCATAACTAACTATCATCAATCTTAGTAATCAAGCATGTCATCTTAGTAGGATTCAATTGAAATACATTACCTCTGGTTCTAGATCCAGTACCAATCAAATTTCCATCTTTGTCTTTTATCACACAAGTTTTCTCAATAAACCAAACTTGATATCCCTTATCAACTAACTATCCAACACTCAAAAGATTATGTTTCAAACCATCCACAAAGTAAACATCATCAGTATTAGTCTTTCCATCAAGAGTAATAGATCTTATACCTTTAATCAAACAAGGTGCATTGTTTCCAACTCTAACAACTCCTCCATCATAATTGTTAAACTTTATGAACTTTTTCATGTCTCCAGTCATATGATGTGAACAACCACTATCTATAGTCCAATCAACTTTCTTTTCAACTTGAGAAACTAGAGCTTTTTCTTCCTTAACCTCTGTTTCAAGATTTTCTTCTTTAATTGCTACAAATCCTATATCTTCATTATTCTTAGTATCACTTTCACCTAAGGTTCTCTCTATACTAGCTTCAAGTTCTTCATCATTAGCATAATAACATTCCTTAGATCTTCTAGGCTTAAAATTATTTTTGTACTTCTTAACTCTCTTAGGACATTTAGATGCAAAATGACCATATTCTTGACATGTCCAACATTTAAAAATTTTCTTACCGTCTGGTTCTCTCTTCACAAGCAAGGCAATAGCTTCTTCAATCTTCCTGTCTTCTTCATTTCTAGATCTATTTTTGCCATCATAATCTCCACTCACACTGATGCTTCTTAACAAAGTAGGGCAAACACTAAGAGCATTGGATGTTGTCTCCATTCTAGGTAAGTCTCTTGATAACCTCAGGTTCATTTTTGCTACTTCCAATCTTCCAAGAAGAGTCTCTCTTGTAAAGTTCATAGTACAAGGTATAACTTGTTCAATCATCCATTTTGTCTACTTAAATGCAAGAGTCAATGTCCTCAAAATTTTCCATATCACTCCATTCTCTGCCTTTGTTCCTCCACAAGATTTTATACCTGCAACAATCTCTGACATTCTACCAATATAGCTTCTAACAAATTCATCTTCCATCATTCTTATATCTTCAAATGCACACATCCAATTATGTAATCTCACTTTCTTTGCATGTTCATCACCTTCAAAAGTAGACTGTAAAGTTAACCAAATTTCATGAGATGTTTTCAAATATTTTACCTGGTTGTACTCATTCTCTAGAAGGGCTGACAAAAGTGCTTCTCTAGCAAGTATGTTACACATGAACATATCTCTTTCATCATTAGTACATGTTTCAATATTATCCTCATCAATTATAGTCTTCTCATTCTTAGTAATCAACTAATAACTTGGTCCCAAACATAGTAGATGTGTCTTCATCTTTTCTTTCCAGTTGTCAAAATTTACTCCATCAAACTTAGGGCTTTCTTTCCTGAAATTCGTCATGGATCTCCTTGAGTTGTTAAAATTTTCTTTCAAGGACCTGCCACTCTGATACCAATTGTTAGAAAGTAAAGTCCACCAAGATAACTAAGAGGGGAGGAGGGGGTGAATCAGTTATCAGATAATTATAACCTTTATCAACTTTAATATATTTTAACCATATAAGCAATGTAATAAACAACCATAGAAAGATATTCATGCACAATAACACAATGACACAAGATATTTATCAAAGAGTAAAGCTCAGTGGGAATGATGCCCACAAAAGATGCACTAATATGAATATTCCTTGTGAAAGGATGGACTTTGTTAGGAGTCTTATGAAATACATTCAGTACATATGAATCCTTGCTAAAAGATTCTAATTCTATTAGGCGTTATGGAAGACAGAAGGACCCACTACCCAAACAACTTCAATGGAAAGATCATTGAACACACTATCCAACTGATCTCTAGATTATTCAACAAAATAATATCAAAATATTACTAATCTCAACAATATGTTACCTCTCCTATGACTGTGCCAAACCGCACTCACTGCTACACTAGATCTCAATTTTAGATCTTTGTACCTCGCATATCCTCTTCAAAAATTTTCTTTCATAATTACATATTCCATATTACAATAAGGAAAAAATTCCTTCCTTTATACCACACTCAAGTAATTACAAATGAGTCGACATACAAATTACAAAATAAAAGTTTCCACACGCTACACAAAAATTACACAAAACTGTCGGCTTCCAATTAGAATAACTCTTCACTCGTGTGACCTCAAAGTTTGCATTGTCGACCACATCACTATCAACATGTCTTCAACTAATCTCTAACTACGCATAACTAGATTCCATCCCAATTAGGAGATATCACCCGATTACCACAAATCGCTACTCAGGAACACTGCCTGAATACTACTTCCACTGAAATGCTCATAAATTCCATGAATAAATGAATTACTATCTTTGCTCTTAACCATGAACATATAATACATTATAGAGTAAGTCCTTAACATTGCATAGCTTGATCTCTAATATCCCACATGCACTAACCCAAACACTATCTACTCCTCTACTAATCTTTAGTAGATCACTATGTTGACATCAATGACAATCACAGTCATGAATGCAACAACAATTGCTACAGAATGGCTGCTAATACTCCCATAGGATATATTTAGCATTCATTCCTAACATAAGACACTTAGGATCACTCAGGAATCTCAAGATATTATAATTCATATTAGGATGTCCTATGACCCATTGATGTACATGTTAGGTTCCATTAATACATACAAGGACTCATTGTTTCCCTCAAGACTCCTTAAGACATTCTAGGATGAATTAATGTAACCTATGATCTCTTAGGACCTATTATGAGGACTACGACCCCTTAAGACATTCCAAGACCATTACGTATCACTTATGACATCTTACTTGACACATAGGACCCCTTAGGACCCATACGACCCATTATTATATCTTAAAATGTCCTAAGACACATTCATCTATCTTAGCTTCTGTTAATACATATGTGAACCCATTGTTTCCCATAAGAACCCTTAAGAAAAATTAGTATCAATTAATGTAACCTAAGATCCCTTAGACCACTTATCACATCTATGACCCATTAACATTTTTGGACCATTATACACCCCTTATGACATTTTAAGACATATATGACCCATTCAGATCATCAAGACCCATTAACATATCTTAGGTTGTCTTAGGATACATTTATGTATCTTAGATTCAATTAATATCATACGAGGATCCACTAATGAGACCTAAGACCCCTTAGGACCTCTTATGTTACCCCTGACCCCTTAAGACACTCTACCTAACCCTTATCCATCCCTTACATTATCTTAAGACACATCTAGGACCCATTGTTACCCACGACCCCTTAAGACACTCTAGGACCACTTATTGCACCTACAACCCATTAACATTCTAGGACTCTTATCTGGATCCCTTAAGACCTCTTATGTTACCTATGACCCCTTAAGACACTCTAGGACCCTTATCTATACCTTAGGACCTCTTATGTTACCCACGACCCCTTAAGACACTCTAGGACCACTTATTGCACCTATGACTCATTAACATTCTAGGACTCTTATCTGGATCCCTTATGAAATCGTAAAACAAATATGAAACCTTAGGACCTCCAAGACCCATTAAAGAATCTTAGGATGTCCTAGGACCACTTAGACCACTTATCACATCTACCACCCATTAATATTATTGGAACATTATACATCCCTTATGACATTTTAAGACATATATGACCCATTCGAATCCTGAAGACCCACTAACATATCTTAGGTTATCCTATGACACATTTATGTATCTTAGATTCAATTAATACATACGAGGATCCACTTATGTAACCTAGGACCCCTTAGGACCTTGTATGTTACCCACGACCCCTTAAGGCACTCTAAGACTCTTATCTATACCTTAGGACCTCTTATGTTACCCACAACCCCTTAAGACACTCTAGGACCCTTATCTATAGCTTATGAAATCTTATGTTACCCACAACCCCTTAAGACACTATAGGACCACTTATCTATACCTTAGGACCTCTTATGTTACCCACGACCCCTTAAGACACTCTAGGTCATATTAAGTCCTAATAGGTCATATTAGGAAACAAGGTATGTCTAAGTTGTTTCTCTCTCTAGATATTTTAAGTTGATGGTGAAGACTTGTCTTAATGTTCATCATGTAAATGTGATATTGTAATACCTAATTTTAGAGCTAATTAGACCTACTAAGACTAATTAGCAATTAGGACCTATTAAGACTAATTAGAGGTCTAACTAGACCTAACTAGACCTATTAGGACCAAGTAGACCTAACTAGGACCTATTAGGACCAATTAGATCTATTAGGACTTTAACCAACATTAGCCCAACCAATTAGATGGATTAGGACCTATTAGGTCCAAATAGACCTAACTAAACCTAGCTAGACCTATTAGGACCAATTAGACAGGTAACTAGACCAATTAGGACCTATTAGGAACAAAATTTAGGACCTATTAGACTTAACTAGACCTAAGTGTACCAAGACCAATTAGGACCTATTAGGAACAGAATTTAGGACCCAATTATCTACCTAATTACACCCAATTAGACCTATTAGGACCAATTAGGACTAATTAGAACCAATTATGACCAATTAGAACTAATTGGGACCTAATTAGACTCAATTAGAACCAATTAGGATCTAATTAGACTCAATTAGAACTAATTAGGACCAATTATGACCAATTATGACCAAGTAGGACCAATTAGTCCACTAATTAGGACCTCTTATGTTACCCACGACCCCTTAAGACACTCTAGGACCCTTATCTATAGCTTATGACATCTTATGTTACCCATGACTCCTTAAGACACTCTAGGACCACTTATGTTACCCACAACCCCTTAAGACACTCTAGGACCTTTATCTATAGCTTATGACATCTTATGTTACCCATGACCCCTTAAGACACTCTAGGACCTTTATCTATAGCTTATGATATCTTATGTTACCCATGACCCCTTAAGACACTCTAGGACCACTTATGTTACCCACAACCCCTTAAGACACTCTAGGACTCTTATGTTACCCATGACCCCTTAAGACACTCTAAGACCCTTATCTATAGCTTATGACCTCTTATGTTACCCATGACCCCTTAAGACACTCTAGGACCACTTATTGCACCTACGATCCATTAACATTCTAGGACTCTTATCTGGATCCCTTAAGACCCTTTAGGACCTCTTATGTTATATACGACCCCTTAATACCTAATAAGACCTCTTATATTATCTATGACCCCTTAAGACCTAATTAGTACATCTTAGAACCCTTAAGACCTAATAAGACCACTTACGTGACCTAATAGGACCTATAATTTTATATATTTAGATATTTGTTTTCATTTTACATGCAGTTATAACATGTAATCAAGTACTTAATTATTAACACTTAGCTTTCACATGTTATGTATCTAGATGGCCGCTTAGGATGCACCTCAGACTCCTGATATGCATACCATTTTTCATATTTTTGATACAAAGATGGCTCAACTTAGATAGTCTATCCTTATGTCTTCAGTAGATGGGATGTATAGGGAGACTTGTGCTACTATATTGACCAGTTTGGAGACTATGACTGCCAAATTGAGGCCTCACTCCTCCTTCATGCCTCAGGTAGTTGAGACCATTTTTCAAGAGTTGAGGGCTGAGGTCTCGGGCGATATTTCCTAGGTGACGATTTGGAGCCTCGTCCCCAAGGAAATCATCAAACGAGAGGTTTTACCACATTATGAGGGGAGGGTAGTGGTGAGGGCATATCGGATCACATGGTGTGTGATTCCTCAAATCGCATGTATGATTTACCCTCAATTTCTTGCAACACATGGTCGTTATCCAAATAATGACTAGATTACATTATATTTTGCACAATAGTTGTACGCTGAGTTCCATTTGGGACTCAGGGTCAACTATTTAGATCTCCCACCATATTATGGTTAGGGGCTCAGTAGGGTTGCAAATCATGATTAGTATCATAGGGCTGATCGAGTTGTACAACCTCGTAGATAGCTAGTTGGGGATAGGACTCTGGTAGTGGCACCGACGATGGCTGCTACTGTAGATAGAGTCATCATTGCTTCTTAGAGGGGATTTGTGGATAGTATAGGACAAATTTATTCTGTAGCCACATCCATCACTTCAGATTCAATGGGCAGATAAATTTTGACTAGACCAAGTAGAGCCAGATCATCTTTTGAGGCTTCGTCTAGTACTACTACAGGTGTAACTGAGGAGACATATAGAGCTGGAGGTCTTCCTGTACTTGGAGAGATACGAGCACTGTCAGGTCATCATATTCATTTAGATATGGCCCTTTACTTTTTGGAGGATCTCTTGCAGGCCTATTCTCATATTGCTGACACGCACAAGATCCCAATACATTCAGTCAGGGATTTCATTGCATTTGTAATCCTTTGTTAGTGTATCCCATGTGATACCTAATATGGACATTGTATTTCATAGTTAGATTTATTACTACATACCCTGTGACATGTGCAGTGGTTGTCAATTTATGTATATGTCATGGATGTCCATGATAATTGTATTTATTGTTATCATGTAATTATAATTTATAAGTTATGGAATCTTTTAGTGATGTTAGTTCTAGTTGTGTTTTTTTCTTAAGTTATTCTACATCATGGAACCCTTGAGTCTTGTAACTTGTGTTGGATGCTATATCAATGTGAGTAAATGGTAATTTCTTCCACACTGTTGTTTATCTTGTTTGTTAACTTTAAAAAAAAAATTTTAAAAATTGTTCACCAAACTTAGTAGCATGTTTAGGTTAACTTCTCTTGGGTTCCCTGGTGGGGCGTTACACAGACTGACTCAAATGTAGCTTCAAAGGACTCTAATTGGATATTACTCATCTAAGGTACTAAGGACTATAGGATATGACATTTATTGCCCTCAAGTTTGAACATTGATAGGATACAGATGTTTGAGCCGATTGGTGCACAAACTAACTTTATTGAAAATAGGAATCTAGAAACAAACTAGGAGGTATGTACAAACTAAAGCAAGACTGAAAGGTGGGAGAGACCAAGATTGCGCTGATAGATGGAGCATTTTGAAACAAGTGGCTCCTGTTTGCTAGGTTTTCACCATCTTGGAAGAGATTCTATTTTTGCTACCAAGGCTCATGTTTCTAGGTTTTCACCAAGGCACTTTTTCTTTTTCTCATTTTTTTGTATTTTTCATTTTTTCAATTTTTTTGTATTTTTCATTTTTTCAATTTTTTTGTACTTTTCATTTTTTTCAATTTTTTTGTACTTTTTATATTTTTATATATATTTTTTGTGATACATCAAGGCACCTATTGCTAGGTTTTCACTGGGATGATCATTTGTTTCAGGAATTTTTCAATTTTTATAATTTTTTTAGGACATTTTTGAATACTAAATGCCTTAGCGTAGAATTTCTTCAGATGGAGAACGTTGATTGGTTCTTGAAGCTATTCTCCTTCAGTCATTGAGAGTTGATATGCACTAGAGCCAAAAGTAGTAGTGATAACAAAGAGACCCAACCAGTTGGGTTCAAACTTCCCTTTGTGTTCTCTATGTGATTGATTTTTAGGATTCTCTCTCAAGACTAGATCACCAACCTGAAATTCTTTGTGTCCGACTTTCTTGTTGTAGCCTCTAGACATTATTTTCTGATATACTCTTAGATGATCATACACTACTTGTGTGTGCTCATCTAGTAGTTCAAGTTCTTGCAACCTAGACACTTTGTGGTCATCATCGGTTACTAGACCATGCATTCTGATTCTTAGTGATGGGATTTCAACCTCAATAGGTAGTACCACTGCAGACCCATAAACTAAAGTGAAAGGAGTAGCCCCAGTGGGCATTCTGATACTTGTTCTGTAGGCCCAAAGAGCTCAATTGATCATGAGATGCCAGTCTCTTCCTATTTTATTAACTGTATGACGTATAATAATTTTCAACAGATTCTTGTTGGATGCCTTTTCTTGTCTATTCCCTTGAGGATAGTAGATAGATGACCAATGTTGTGTAATCTTGAATTTTGAACACAAGGAATCTAAGTCCTTATTCTTGAATTGGCCACCATTATTTGTGACTATTGAATGTGGAATTCCATACTGACATATGATGTAGTTCAAAATGAACATTGAAATTTGTTTGCCGATTGCTTGAGTCAAAGGGACTGCTTCTACCCATTTTGTGAAATAGTCTATAGCTGTAATGATATGAGTATGCCCATTAGAAGAATGAGGATGTATGGCTCCTATAAGATCAAATACCCACTATTGAAAAGGCCATTGTGTAGTAAAGGGAATTAGATCTCTCCCTGGTGCATTAAGTTACCATGTACTTGACACTTTTGACAATTCTTTGCAAACTCGATTGCATCTTTCTCCATTTCAGGCTAATAGTACTTAGCCCTAATAAGTTTTTGAGCTAGTGTTAAACCATTCGAATGTGACCCACATATACTGTCGTGGACTTCTTCTAATGCACATTGAGACTCTTCTTGTTCTAAAAATCTAAGGAGTGTACCATCTAGACCTCATTTGTACAGATTGTTACAAATGATGACATACCGGGATGCATTACAGATAAGGTATCATTTCTCATGGCGGTTAAAGGATTTAGGAATGATTTGGTCTTGGAGATAGGAGAAAAGGTTTTTGTATTGGGATGAATCATGACCAACAATAGTGCAGATCATGCAGGTTTTGGGGGAATCATATGCAGGATAAGATAGTGATTCCACCAGGAACTCATAGCGTAGCTCATGTTCGGGCTGCTGTAATAAAGTAGATAGCATTTCCATAGCATCAACAAATTTGTTCTATGATCTAGGAATTTTCTCAAATGTAATAGAAATGAAATATTTCTTTAAATCATCTACCATTCTCTTGTATGGGATTATCTTTCCATCTTTCATTTGATACACATCATTGACTTGATGTATTACAAGTTGTGAGTCCCCATTAATGTGTAGTTCTGTTACTCTCCACTCAATTGCTATCTTCATGCCACTAAGAAGGGCTTTATATTCAACAATATTTTTTGTGCAAGGAAACTTGATTCTAAATGCTTTAGGGATTGAGTATCCTTGAGGCGTGATGAACAATATGCTTGCTCTAGATCCATTCTATGTATAGGAGCCATCAAAGAATAACTTCCATGTTCTAGAAGAAAGATTCATGATAGAGGAATCTAGGAATTCCATTTGCATTGGTGTATCATCAAACAAAGGTGCATCCACCTATTGATCAACAATAACTTGGCCCTTGATAGCTTTTCTTTCAACATATTCAATGTCAGATTCACTTAATAGCATCACCCATTTAGCTAGTCTACCTGTGAGGGCAGCTTTACTTAGTAGGTACTTTAGTGGATCAATCTTAGCTACCAAATGTGTGGTATGAGCCAACATGTAATGTCTTAGTTTCTGTGATGCAAAGATCACAACTAGACAAGATTTCTCAATCATGGAATAGTTCTTCTCGTATGCTACCAATGTTCTACTAATATAGTATATAGCTCTTTCCTTATTTTCATCATGTTGTGCTAGTAATGCCCCCAGTGATGTATTTGTAGTAGAGACATAAAGAATCAATGGTTTTCCTTGAATATGAGGCATCAAAATAGGATGATTTGATATATATTTCTTGATATGATTAAAGTTCTTTTCACATTCCTCATTCCATGCAAAAGTCACACCTTTATGTAATGTCTTTGTAAAAGGTTGTGATATGTCTGCTAACTGAGATATGAAACATCTGATTGATTGTACTCTCGCTTGTAATGTTCTCATTTGGCTGATATTCTTGGGAGGTTTCATCTCCATGATAGCTTTAACCTTTGCCAGATCTACTTCAATTCATTTCTTGGAAACAATGTAGCCTAAGAGCTTTCCAGAAGTGACACCAAAAGCACACTTCTTAGGGTTCAGTCTGAGACTAAACTTCTCCTTTCAATCTAGTATTTTTCTCAAATCATTTAGATGTTCAGATCTTATCATAGATTTTTCTAAAGTATCATCAACATAATCCTCCATAGTTCAATGCATCATGTCATGAAAAATAGATGTCATAGCTCTATGATATGTACACCTGTGTTTTTGAGACCAAATGACATGACATTCCAATAGAAAGTACCCCATGCACATGTGAAAGCAGTTTTCTCTTGATCTTCTGGAGCAATTTTGATTTGATTATATCCAGAAAAACCATCCATTAAAGAATATATCTTGAAGCCCACAGTCATCTCCACTGTCATATCAATGTTAGGTAGTGGAAAATCATCCTTAGGGCATGCTTTGTTTACATCTCTAAAATCTATGCATACTCTTATAGATTTGTCTGGTTTTGATACAGGTACAATATTGGAGATCCATTTAGCATAATCAATAACACAGATGAATCCGACTTTTAGTAGTTTCTCTAATTCAGCTTTGACCAAGAGTGCAACATGTGGATGCATCTTTCTCAATTTTTTCTTAATAGGTTTGATGTCAAGAGCTATAGATAAATGGTGCATTATAAGATCAGGATCCAACCCTGGCATATCTGAATATTTCCATGCAAACTTGATCTTCTTTTCTATTAGGAATGTAGTAAATTTTTGGTTTTATTTTGTTGATAAGGATTATGCTACATGGATCAACTGTGGTTCTTCTACTATTCCCAAGTTGATAGATTGAGTGGGATCAATCAGTACTAGAGATCTGTCCTATAAATGAATTGGAAGAACATCAAATATCTCATCCTTAGGCACCTCAGAGAGATTTTCACTTTAGATACATCTTTTATTTTTACTTTTGTAGGTTCTAAGACTACTATAAAGTGGTTTTCACCCTCAGAACTCCTTTTATTTTTATTTTTATTCTTATTATTTTGAATAAGATACTTGATGTCTGACTCCATCATGCTAATGCTTGGTTCACTGATGGAATTCATCATAGGCTCAACTGCATTGAGGTAGCAAGCAAGGGCATAGTCATTTGGAAATATATAAATACCGTGGCTCAGATTCGTGGAAGTTTGGTCAAGAAGTTTGAGATGTTGGAGAGTCAAAGTGGGGAAAGATTGGGAAATAGTGTTTATGGATATGGATCTATCATCATTGGTCCTAACCTGACTCTCAAGTTCAAAGGTGATATTACAACTCAAAATGATCAATTCGTGAATAGGCTCAATGTCATTGTGGGAATCCAATTCAGCCATAGGTGGATCCAACTCATTAAGTTTGTCTTTTTGGTCTAGACTTACATTGGGTTTAGGTGCATATTGGTGAATAGCATCAACATGTTTTTTTGTGATAAGCTCATCTTCCTTAGGAATGACTCCCCATTCATAGTAATTAGATTCCTCATCTATGCCTCTAGGAAAATTGAGAACATGAGTAAAATCAGGATTGATACCCCAAGAAGGGTTACCTTCAGATTTTGACTTGAATTCATATGCATGGGAATCTATCTCAGAATAGCTACCACTTTCTTCCTTGTCTATTTGATTATCTTTGAGATCAGCTGGTTCTTGTGGTGCAACTATCTCTTGTTCCATGGTAGGTTCTTATGTGTCTACCACATTAATTCTTTTGATTGGATCAACTTCTGCTTCAAGGAGGTCTTTTATTTCTTTAGGCAAATGCTCATAAGGAATGAGCTCATTAGTGGTGTCTGAATCATCACTGTTAGATTGTTGTGTTGTTTCTTCCTTTGGTTCAATCTATTCTAAGATATGTGGGGAGTTCTTGCTAAGATAGAAAGGCTTCTTCTTATATCCTAGACCTATTGTATTCTTGTTCATTCAGCCATGATGGTCAAGAGGTGATAGAAGACCTTTATCTTGTAGTCCTAGAGGTCCTTTTCTAGTATATCCCATTTTTGTGATCAATTTGTCTCTCGGTCGACATGACTTCTAAGGAATTTTTCTTGAAGCGGAATCACATTTCTAGACTGATTGGGATTGACACTCATCCTTGTATAACCATGCAAGCATCACTTCTTCTTCCTCAAACTCTTATTTAGATACTTGCTCTGTGACAAAACTTCCATTGAATATGACTTGGGATCCTTTAGTTGTAGGTTTCAGTTTGTCAGAAGGTTGTCCATAAGATTTTGGGGACAACAGGAGAGATGTGAGAGATAAAATAGGTTCCATTGTGTATTCTCCCATACCATTGTCTTTAATTTTGAATTCTTTAGCAAGTTCTTCTATCTTGGATGTTGAAGTAATGTCTAGCTATTTAGTGGAAGATTCTCTATTATTAGGGACAAGTTTATCGATACTTTCTTTCAATGCATTATAAGTTGTAGATAGATCCACCAGAATTGTCACCTCTATTCCTTCATAAGGAAATTTCATGCATTGATGGTATGTGGAAGGAATATCTCTCATTTCATGTATCCAAGGTCTCCCTAGAAGAATTTTGTAAGCTAAAGGTAGATCAAGAACTTGACATGTGATATCTCTGATAACTAGACCTATTCTGATAGGTAAGACAATTGTGCCTTTGGAAGATCTTTCTTTTTCATCATATGCCTTGATAGTTATCTTCTTTTTAGGGTCAATGGAAGCTTCTGATAATCCCAATTGTGTGAACAAGCTATAAGAACAAATGTTGAGACTAGTGCCTCCATCTATCAACACATGTTTGACATGATGGTTTTGGATCAAGACTTCAATGTGCAAGGGCTGGTTATGCGAACGAATCAAGGAGTTATCATCTTCCTCTGAAAAGGAGATATACTAGGGAGACGTCAGATGATCAACCATAGTCTAGAATCTGTCTAAATCATGGTTGTTAGGAACATTGGATCCGAGCAGAGATTTTTCTAGAATGGTTCTATGAGCTGGAGATATCCGAAGCAACTCAAACATGGATATTTTCGCATTGGTATGTTGGAGTTGTTGGACAATACTATATGATTTTGGCCTCACATCTTTAGGATTTGATGATTTAGAGGTAGCATTTTGTTTAGAAGTAAATGAGAGATTGAAAGGCATCTTAGGGACATTTGATGAATCTGGGATTTGTCCTTGCAGATGCACCTGAGCTTGTGATCGAGTAACTGCATTCGCTGATTGATTATCCCTATCCTTTCTTACAATTGTGATGGCATTGCAACACTCAGATAGGCATGGTTCAACCATATTTATGACAACATTATTTCTAGAGTAAGCATAATTGACTTTAGCACCCACATTAGGCTGAGAAGATGAATCTCCTTGACCATGTTTCAGAAATGGCTCTCTGAATGCTGTATGATCATTATTGCTTTTATGATTGTCAATTATGATTTCTCCATTATCAATTTTGTCTTGTATGATGTGTTTCAAGTGGATGTAGTTATTAGTTTTATGGCCCTTATTGCGATGGAAGTCACAAAAATAATTCTCTCTCCACCATTTCAGTTTAGGTTCAGGATCAAAGACTTTTATCTCAGGCAAGGTGATGTTGTTGTTGGCCAATAGAGTTTTCATGGTAGATTCCAAGGACTCTCGAAGAGGAGTAAATTTGCATTTAGGATATGTAGCCCAAGGTTTATAGTCAGATGACTTCTTGTTTGATTTTGCTTTTGCCTCTGAGGCTTTGATAGCTTGGGTGTGAATAGTGAGATTGAAAGAGGGTTCCTTAGATGGGGCATAGATAGTATCAACAACACCATCTGTGACAACACCTTTATTCTTGTTTGAGTTTTTGCCTTTGTCTTTAGAACTAGATCCAGATTCATACTTGTCCTTTTGAATTTATATGTCTCCTTTTTGTACAAGCACTTTCTCAATTTTGATTGCATTTTCTACCATTTTATCAAAGGATGTATTATTTTGCATTTGCAAATGGTATTTGATTTCTGGAACAAGATTGTTGATGAAAATTTCCAGCTTCTCAGTTTCTGGAATGGGTCTAGCATATAGAGAAAATTTCTTCCTCCATCTTTTGAGAAAATTCAAGAATGGTTCTCCTAAGTTTTGCTTCAGATTGCAGATGTCGATCATGGTGACTAGATGCTAGATTTTGTAGGAGTATTGTTGATATAATAGTTTGATCAAATCCTCAAAAATTTTGATAGTTGGAGACATTTTTGAGAGCCAATGAATAGATGACCCTTCCAAAGATTGAGGGAAAAGATGCATTAGGTAGGTTGGTTCATGCATGAACTCCATAGATTGAGTACATAATTCTCTGACATGATCTTGAGGATTAGAGTTTCCATCATATTTGTCATATTTAGGCATCTCCACTCTATTCGGGAATGGCGACATGTACAAGTCTTTATCAAATGGAAAAGAGCATAGAGCCTCCATGGAGAACTCCTTAGGTTCCTTTTCTTTTTCAATTTTGTTGATTTTGACTTGCATGGCATGCATCTATTTCATCATAGTGATGATTGGAGTTTCTTCCTCATGCGTAATGATATCTTCAACATTAAAGTTGGGAGGAAGTTTAGCCCCTTGATGAGCCAACTCTAGGAAGTATGTTTCTCTATCTTCTTTCAAGAAATGCCTCATCATTCTCTTGATGTTATCATCATTTTGATATCGAGCAATTTCAGAAGGTGTGGGTTTGTAATCCGCACCATGTTGAGATTGATGTCCTTGGGATCCTTGGTTCATCCCTCCTTGAGACATAGTGTTGTTATGAGAAATACCAGGGATGGATTGATGAGGAGTTGTCTGATAGCTCCTATGAATTGATAGAGGAAGGGTTGGTTGATTACCTATGTGGATTGATGCAGGAGGGGTGGCGTAACCACCTTTTAAGAATAAATTGCCAAGAGCGTCTTCTCCAAATTTATTAGTTTCATATGATTGATGAATTGTTTGAGCAATCAAAGAAGATGCAGCTGAAGAGATTTCAGGTTGTTCTCTTTGTTTTCATGATGAAGCTCTAGTTTCCACCATTAACCTTGGGTGAAGAAAAAGAGCAAGATGAAGACAACTGAAGAATGACTTGATTCAAGAAGATCGAATGATGTAACCTTGTTAAGATTGGACTAATTGAAGATTAGATTGGATGTAAATGAAGGATCTTGTGCCCTAGTAGTATGGGTAGATGCCCAAAAGATGGCAGACATGAGCTCACAACACTTAGCCATTTTGATGAATTGAATTGAAGAGAATGTTGACAAGGTTTTGACAAAAGATAAAAAGGACTCAAATTGATAAATCAGAAGGCTAGATCAGAATCAAGAGACCACTTTAGGAAAATGATTGAATTCTTTCTAGTTTTCGCTTTGTTCCTAACAAAATGATTTGTTTGACAAAATCTTGAAGTGGGCTGTAAAAAATGGATGTCTGGCAATTTTGGCAAGTTTCTGGCAAATTTTCAAATTTTTGATACGAGTTTCTTCAGGCTCATACGACTTTGGGTAAGCTCTGGCATGACAATTGACAAGACTCATATGGTAATTACAAAGCTCGCATGACAGTTGATAGCAGGTTTTGACTTTTTGCTTGTGATTTCTAACAAAACTCATACAACAATATACGAGCTCTCATACAAAAATCCAGGGGTTCTGATACGACAAAGGGTAAAAAATCATATGACTTTATGATCCTATGGGATGAATTTTGACTCTAGAAAGGACTTTTGTGTCAGATTTTGCAATTTTTCAATTTTCAG
Source organism: Chamaecyparis obtusa (assembly GCA_027943335.1). Classification (NCBI taxonomy): domain Eukaryota; kingdom Viridiplantae; phylum Streptophyta; class Pinopsida; order Cupressales; family Cupressaceae; genus Chamaecyparis; species Chamaecyparis obtusa. Next base: position 359,562 of record BSBK01002890.1, on the reverse strand, counting down.
AATCAGTGTGTTTTGCAAGGTTTTCTGTCCAGATTTGAAGTTTTTTTCAGGATTGTTCATTTTCAATAACCAAGTAAGTAAACAAGCACACAAAACAAAAAGCAAATGATTTCAAGTACATCTAAAAATAATGAACATGGGACAAAGCAACCTTGCGCATGAACAATCAAGTGACTTAATGTGCTAATCCCTAGGAATGCTAGTTGTGTATGTTCCAAAAAAAATTTCAATAATGCACATAGTCCTAGAAAATGAAAAATTTGGCCTCACTAAGGTTTGTAGTAATGGTCTAACTCTGCAACTTTTATGATCTCAAGAGCATGAACTCCAATCTAGGCACACTGAGGTTTTGACATAGTCTGACAATTTGATCAATCAGGAGCTGCTAGGGAGATCTGATAGCCCAACAAGAGACCACACATGTGAAGATTTCCTCCACAAGGAAATATATATAGCGACTATTGCTATCACAATGAAAATGGCTATTACCGCTTGAGGTTCCATCTATGTGGTTGACCCAATAAAGGGAATGTCCACTATGGTTAACCCTCTCTAAAGGTGACTCACAAAAGATACTACATGGGGACTTGGTCTAGATCCAAGGATTTGAGTTTCTGATACCACCCAAAAAGGGAGTAGAGCATAGTCCTCTAGCCTTATCACTTTTACCCAAACATAGTAGGTAGATTAATCTGACACACTAAGACTAAAATTATCTCACTAAGATTTGTGATGTCAACAACTATGCTCTATCAATCTCTTCGAAGAGAGAATGTATCGATCAAAAGATGAGGACCAAAACCCAGTAGTACACAAGATAATCTCGGTATCCTCCCTACCTACAAGGGGATCCTTCATCAAGAAGAGCTTCGCATGCATGAACAAGCGAATGAAGCCCAATCTATCAAGATCATCCACAAATAGTGTTCATAGGGCCTATTTACTATGTGTAACAGATATGCAAAAAGAAAATCTATGTTCATTTTTATAGCCCAAAACTGAAGTGTGAATTATGAAAGCTAGAAAGGCACACAAGCTTGAGACGTGAGAGTTTTTTTTAAATCCAAATTGAAATGTTATTAGACCATAACAGAATACTTGAATTCATCATAATGCGCTTAGTAGATTTTACCTGTTTTAGCAATTTTTCTTGCACTTTTCCAATCAGAATCAACAAATACCAATCAGAAACAGAAGATCTCAATTGTTAGGGTTAGTTGTAGTCCAAATCCAAAAATCAAATTTGGAAAAATGCCTAAAAATCTGAAATGATAATTGAATTCTGATGGCAAAACTCGTACGATAGTAAGTTACCTCCCGTACGATAATCTGGAAACTCATATGATAATGGGTGTCTTCCCACATGATAGAGTAGCTCCCAAATGACAATGTGTAAGTTCTGATACGAGCCTCAAAAATCTCAATTGTCATACAACAGTCAGGGGGTTTTGGTATGACTTTCTGACAAAATTCATATGAAAAATGTACGGACATAATCTAAAAATCATAGAAATGGCAGAAAATGACAGAAAATTGATGAAATTGTTAGAATAGAAATGGAAACCCATTTTTGGGCCCCACGGTGGGCGCCAAAAATGTGTGTGTGAAAATTGTACCTAGTTGTGGACACAACACTTCAGTAAAACATTAGAGGTTAGCAAAATCAAAATTTGCATATAAATGAAACTAAGCTAACCAGGCGATTTACTACCTTCTAGTAGGTGCGAGTATGTGTTCTCATATTAGACCAAGATCAGTGATGATGCAACACTTAAATGAAGGATTTGAAATGCAAAAGATGAATAACTATATGAATGCAGATTAATCTATTTTTTTGGATTTTGAATGCAATTAGAATGAAAAATTGTATGAATCTAATCTAGAATTGAATTGAAATGATATGTAAATTAATTTAAGAATGATATGCTATGATATTCTATGAAAAACTATGAGTGCTTATGACCAATAATGAAAAATCTCACAAATCACCTGTCGCAAGTGCTCGATCCTTTAGCTGCAAATTCGCCAGAGTAATTGTGCAAATTCGAGAGTGGTAATTTGTGAAGAGCTGAGCCTTGTTTTTATAGAAATTCAGGGTTTGAGGATGCATTGAAAGAAGCCATAAATCACTCTTGATAAACTCAGGTTGATTTTTGAGTCAACAAGAAATTAGAAACAGATTAACTCACAAAATCATGCAAAAACAACTTTTCAACTCAAATCAGAAGTTTAGATCAACTTTCAACTCAAAATAGATGTTGAGTTTCCAAAAGATAACAACTTAAATTATTTTTTTGATTTAAAGTTTAACTACTCTTTGAATGTGCATAATAATTATGAATTAATTAATTAAATAAAGTGATTTATCTTAAACTTAACTGATTTTTGAAATAATTGATTTATGGGTTAATCAATTATTAAATCAAACTTTTATTCAAAACTATATTATTAAATATTGACAATTGACATTAATTAATTAAATAAGAATTTAATCAATTAGTCATAAGATTTTTGAATTATTGTCAAAATTAAACAATACAATTTAGGAATAAATATAATTATATGTAATTAAATAATTAGGTGGCATAATTAAATCTAATTAATTAAATATTCAGAATATTCAATTAATCAAACTTTAAGATAAATATGATTTATCGCCAAATAATTATCAAATTAAAGATAATTAGGATAAAATAGGAATATTCAAGGAATATCCCCCGATGCAGAATTAAGATAATCAATTAGGTTTTTGATAAACTGATGTGTAGATGTGCCTTAGGTTAGGACTTTGATGTCAATTTCGATCGAATTGTTGATGTAAGAGGTTAATGAACCTATAGCCCATTTTTGGGGTATTACAGGTATACAGGTTGGAGATGTTGGCATCACCACTGAGGGCCTAGACACTTTTGATGAGCAGTTGCATGGGTTGGGTTAGGTGGATGTTGGCACTGATGTTGAGTCATATATGGATATGTTATTGCATCCAGATGGTTCAGGTTCTACATCACTCCCCTCCCAGTTAGTGTCACCCCTACACTCCTCATGACTAGAGAGATTTGGGACCTTAGGTGGTGTGGGTGATTTAGTTTTAGTTGATGATACGATGGTGCAACACACTGATGATCCTCCTGCTCCTGAGACCCAGGTACATATAAAATTTTCTTTTCTTTTTTCTTAGGAGTTTTAGTGAATAGTTAATTGTAGACATGTGTATTGATGTTTGTTCAATGTATAATATTTTGTAGGCACAGTTAGCAGAGCATGTTACCTCTAGTGTGGGCTCAGAGCATCTTCCTATGAGAGATCCACATGATGTGACACCTACTAGTGGTTAGGTAATTTTTAAATATATGTATGTTTAAGCATGCATGTGTACACATGTATTTATATATTTCAAGTACTTTACATAATATATATACTATGCACATGTATATAACCAACTATTGTACACTAAATTTGCAGGGGTCAGTCACTGCTTTATAGCCAGAGGATGCTTTTCATAGGAGCGATTCAGTAGATGTGACTCCTAGTAGTGGTCAGGTAAGTTTTAAAAATATGTAAGTTTAAACATGCATTTATACTATTTTAATTATTTTATATTATTATTATATATACATGCATTTATATTCATAGGGATCAGTTGTTGTCTCACAACCAGAGGATGCTCATGGAATTCGCTCAGAGGGTCGCTCTGTTCGCATGGGCCTAGACGACTCCCTAGTTTAGGACATGCTGCACATATCTTTTATTTGAGACTCATTTTATATGTCATTAGTATATGTTTGATATTTTCAGTTTATGATTCGAGACATATATTTGATTAAAAATATATATATTTGATTAGATGCACTTATATTTGATTCAAGACATATATTTGATTACATACATATATTTGATTAGAGACGTATATTTGATTAGATGATATTATTAGATAATATGATATGATATGATTTGATTAGATGGTTTTATTTTATTAGATGATATGATTAGATTCAATATGATTTGATTTGATTTGATTAGAGGATTTTATTTGATGATATATGATTTGATTAGATGGTTTTATTTGATTAGATGATATGATATGATTTGATTAGATATGATAAGTAATCTAACTAATTTCATCATTTTTTAGTGTCTTAAGGGGAGGCCTTAAGGGGATCTAGAATTAATATCATAAAAAATAACTAGTTAATACATGTACCTAATGGATAATAACTATTCTAACTAATTCTAGAACTAACACATGTCATAAGTAATATAACTAATTTCATCATTTTTTAGTGTCTTAAGGGGAGGTCTTAAGGGGATTTAGAAATCATAAGCATCATAAAAATCATTGAATAATCAAAGTATACATAAAATCTTTAACTAATATGCAATCTATAAAAATCATTGAATAATCAAAGTATACATGTAACTAATTCTAGAACTGACACACGTCATAAGTAATCTAACTAATTTCATCATTTTTTAGTGTCTTAAGGGGAGATCTTAAGGGGATCTATAAATCATAAGCATCATAAAAAGTATCATAAAAATCTTTGAATAATCAAAGCATACATAAAATATTTAACTAATATGCAATCTATAAAAATCATTGAATAATCAAAGTATACATATAAAATTCTATATATTAAAACCATTGAACCATCAAATAGGTCCATCATATGTCAACAAATTATAGTCCATCATATGTTTAAATATATAAACAAAGTATAATGAAATTTAATCTAGAGATATCAAGTAGGTCCTAACACAAGAAATAAGTATAAATATTATACTTTTTAGACCAACTCAAGTGGTTCAGACCTTTCATGGAGAACATGTAATATTCTCTCATGATCCTCACTATCTAGTCTCCACTTACGATGTCCACGTTGAGATTTAACTGTATGAAGACAAATGGATGTGGCAACTACTAGGTGACTATATTGAAACACCTTATTGTCTGGTTTGTAATCAACAAAGTGAATACCATGTTGAATTACTTTGATTTGTTTGAAATATGTTCCCTCTAAAACAACTGAACTTGTAGGTCACAAATTTTAACAATATATAAATTTAAACAAACTCAATTTGAAATTTGTTAAAAGGTTGAAATTTAAAATTTACAAATTAAGTTCAATATATTGATGTAAACCATATACAAACCTATGGGGAACAACATTATATCACTTTCTTCAGGTTCAAGTAACTTCATCCTCTCTGCAATACAATGCAGTAAATAATAACCAACTCCTTCTGCATTTCCATGCTCAGTAATCACTGCAAAGACATCTCCTGCACATTAAATTTATATATACATGTGTGAGATCTTAAAATAAATACTTAGTTCAATCTATAGATCTATCTATCTATCTATACACACAGCTCAATGTACCATATAATGTGAAATATATATACTTACCAATTTTAACCAATCCTGAGATATGATCGTAATCAGTAGAAATCAAAGGAACATCATCAAAGTTTTCATCTTCATCTCTATCAAATGTATTAGTAACAACTAGTGGCACTAGATTCCATGTGCCTACATATCCATGGTCTTGATTGATACATTCCTCATAATTGTCAGCAATTCAGTGACAACAAAAGCATGAGTAGTCCCTAGTGTTCAACATCCAATTGCGATAATTCATACTCATAACTAAATGCAAAGATCACGTCTTTTCTATCCTATTGCAACCATGCATAATTTTTCTATCCACACCTGAACAAATGCATATATAATACATTCTATATAAATATAATTTGAATAAAAAATATCATAAAAATTTTAAACACTTTCAAATAATTTAAAAATGTGTGCATACCTTTTATCTCCCAAAATTTTCTATATGGCACCGCCTAAGTCAATCTCGATGATGTGTCATTCTCATTTGGTGTGAAATGTGTCTTGCACCATTCATTCACATCATGTGCATTTTTTATATGCACTCCCTTATAATTCATTTGATACTTTCGTATAGCACGTTTGATGCAAGCTCCAGCACCATTATGTTCACCTTTTCCATGTCCACTCTCAAAGAAACTCCAGACATGTGGTATGTTTTCATTACGATGATATCTACATAGTGCATAAAATGGTCTTGATGATTTGAATTGTGCAGCACATCGATCTGACCAAACATAATGTTTATCAATTTTTATACCTCTTTCTTTCAAATTTGCAAAAAACATCTTGAAGCAGTGTTCCACATAATGAATGTCATGCTCTTTATCATCACTTATATAAAAATGGTATTCCTTCTTGATGACCCGTGCTTCAAATGTTCTCTGAATACCATCCAAATCTAATTGTGCATGTCGATAACACACATGTACCATAATAGTAATTTTCTCTGAAAAATAGTATTTTGACTAAATTGCTTTTTGATGAACAAAAGAATAATTTTCTGCAAAATCAACAACTAATACAATAGTTCCAAGTGGAAAATTGTCTCTCAGTGTTTGAAATTATTGTGCTTTCCACTTTGCAAAAAAAACATGATGAATGTAGGGTTGAATCAATTTTTTAAATTTTTCCATAAATACTCCAACATTTATCTCCTCTTCAACATATTCTAACCTTTTGGATTCTTTCCCAAATATTGTTTCATTCTTTACATATTTGTAACTCTTGCAATTTACCATCTTTGTTACATCAATATTTTCATTTTTCAAAGGAAAAAGAGACAAATCGGCACATGTTTGGCATATTCATTTTATGCAATTTATTTGTCCAACTACATCATCTCTTTTGTCACATAAAATGGATGAAATGAACTCACTTCCTCTAGTAGGAGGAGCCTTTTCAAAACCATAAGTGTCTTCTACAAACTTTCAAAAAACCTGATAGTGGAGATCAAATTCAATATGATAATGACAACAAGAAGTTTCAAACACTTTGTTTGTCCTGATATAATATGGCTTCAATCTTTCAAAAACTGTTTTCCCAATCTTTATATTAGAATTTGAACTACAAAATAACACATAAATTTCATGTTGTGTTGTGTCCAACCAATGTTTCATATGATATTCATATTGATTAGTTGAAATTCTATGTCTAATAACATCTTTAGTGTTTGATGAAGGACATGTATTATCATTCCAAAATGATGTGACCAAATTTTTTGTTCCTTCATCAATCATATCAGAATGAGGAGCTCTACACATGATTGCCCAATTGCCTTCCAAGGTGCTATCATCCAAAAGTATTCTCCTATTAACATATCATGATATTGTTTTCCTATTAAAACCAAACTGAGATGAAACTGAAGATATCTTTCTTTTTTGTCCCATAGTGTTACCTACAATGGATGTCAACATAACTTTTCTTGTAATGGACTTATCTATAGTTTGAGATCACTTCCCTAGCTGGTTCAAACCTTTCTTAATATTTTCAATCATATCAATTTGCATGCCAACAACTTTTCTCTTCTTTGATGATGTGTCTATACCCAATAATTTTAATGCCCCTTCCAACTTTTTGTTTATAAGTACAAGTGAAAGCAATTGAGCTTGTTCAAGTGTTTCAAAATTATCAAATTTGACCAATATTTCTCTTGCTATCATATTCATTGATCTCTTCTTAGCAAGACTTAAGGGTTGAACATTAGAAAGTGATCTCAAATTCTCCACATCCATTGTAAGTAAATGATCTAAGTTTCTATAATTAATATTTCTCTTTACAGTTTGAGCTAAATTTAAAAGTTCATCCATACCAGTAGGGGCATGTGATGTTGACCCTTCTCCAACATCAATTGTTTGAGCTTCCATAGGGAGTAATCCTGACCCTTCTTCAATGTGCAATTCTTTGACTTGACTTGACCTTCCTACTTCAGCTTGTCTTTCAGTTTCTTTAGTTTTATGATAATATGTCAATGCAGCTTCACGATTTCTTTGTTCAGTACCGAGTGACCTTTTTCTAGAAGATTTACTTTGTCTTCCCTTCTTGTTCCCCATTTCTTCGAGCTCCAAAAAATGTCTTCCACAAGATTGTCAACAAAAATTTTCTTCTTAAAAAAATACTTTAATCTCATATTTTTCATCTCCAAAATTATGCTTTTGAAAAAATAGAAATAGCAATTCTCCTGCAAAAAATGCCTTCAATAATAGAAAATGTGAATTTATTAATTGCAATTCAATATAAAATAGAAACAAAATGTTTTACTTTTATACCATTTTAATTTTTTTTTACAAAATAATTTTACTAGCTGATTTCGCTCGAAGTACACACTTCGTGCGAAGTACCCAAGGAAAAATTCCGGCGGGGTGTCTTGTTGCTGGGATTTTCACTTGAGGGTCTTCATGCGAAGGGTCTTCACATGAAGACCCCCAAGTGTCTTCGTGCGAAGGGGGTCTTCGCATGAAGACCCCAAAACTAACATTTTGCCCTAAAAAAACAACTAAACTTCAAAAAAATAGTCTTTGGAGGCCTGAAACAAGGACTAAACAAGATGATTTTTTCAAAAAAATGATGTCAAATGATTTTATTTGGAACAAGCTTTCTAATGAGTATAATTTTAATACATATTGAGTTCATTATCACTTTTAAATATTACTTTAACTAAACATAGGTTGTTTGGTCATTCAACAACCTATTGTTGGCAATTTAGCTGAGTTGATTGCATAGATGTTGTCATTATGGAAACATATGATCCACATGAAGATCTCACAAGTCAGAGAGCAAGTATGACAGAGCGCATTGCAAATTTGTCACTAGTGGCAATTCTGCTTAATGCCAACCGAGCAGACAGTGCAAACCGAGCAGACAGTGCAAACCGAGCAGACAGTGCACACCGAGCAGACAGTGCAAATCAAGCAGACAGTGCAAACCGAGCAGACAGTGCAAACCGAGCAAGTTAGTACAAACTGAACAGGACAGTGTAAACCGAGTAACATCATGTCTACCGAGTCACCAGTATTTACCGAGTTCAAAACCTACCGAGTGATCAGTATGAACCATGCCTTCACTTCTACTGAGTGCATGACGATGCCGAGTAATGCAGTGGACGCCGAGTATCAGAAAGTCACCGAGTCAGTTTGCAGGAACCGTGTAACCATACTTGGGCCGACTTAGTAGCACTTATGTTTATTTGTCAAGCCGACTTTGTAATTGTAATTGTAATTAATTGTTTAAGACTTGTATATAAACAATGTTGTAAAAATGTCAAGAAGTATGAAAAAAGCATATATGTGAAAAAGGAAGAAAGGCAGAGATAAGCGAATTACAAAGGGCTTCAGCAGTATAAGGAACAACAAAGACAAATTCATCACAGAAGGTGATCAGTACATCAGCGAATCTCAATCAGCAATCCAGTTGCAAAGCAAGAGATCTACCGTTTCATCCTAACAGGTGAATCAATACTAAATCCTTTAACCGGGTAGACTTAACAGTCTTTTGTAAAATCTCTTTACCGAGTGCATACTTCATTGTATGTTTTGTAAATCCTTTAACAGGGTGGATTTAGCAATCCTTATTGCTCCTAACAGGGCAGATCATCAGAAGTGATCAGATTGTAAGCCTTAACCGGCCAACTTTATTCTGCAGTATTAAAGCTTTGTGGGTTTCATCCCCACCCCAGTTTTACTTTCTTTTTGGAAGGTTTCTGGGTAACCAAATCTATGTGTCATTATTGTGAATGCTCTTAAGTTTCATGCTTTCTGTATGCAAAGGTTAAAAGTAAATTACATGTTAAATTGAAAGAAAATTTGGAGTTACTGATTCACCCCTCCCCTCTCAGTAACTCGGTTAATTCCTGAATATTTCCAACAGTCATTATGGAAACATATGATCCACATGAAGATCTCACAAGTCAGAGAGCAAGTATGACAGAGCGCATTGCAAATTTGTCTAAGTGTGAGACAATATTTTTACCAGTATACCCGGACATAGTTTTTGTTTGCAATGTTGACTGGAGTGAGTTCAGTGCTTGCGCACTTGATCATAGACTCTATGGTGACTAATGATGACCCATCTTCGAGTGCAAGTATGTACGGGATGTACGAAATTAGTTATGATAGTTTTACCGAAGATAGTGTAAAGCCGACAAGACAGAACTAGTAAAGGGATTATTTTGTTTATCAAAAAAATGACTTAACAATATAAAGGGATGACATCCTAGATGTTTACTCTTGGATAAAGCTATTGGTATATATATAATTGTAATTTTAATTTTAAATAAGAAGTAGTTGTATCAAGCAACAAGTAATTATAGAAGTATGATGCGAAGTATATGAAGCATATGTAATAGCAATAGTGAAAGATCAACGAAGAGATATTGATGCAAGTAGTATATGGTTATGTACCTTGACCTCTTTTGTAATCAATGTATATTGTACATTACTTGTTTGGGTATTGGGCTCAGCTAGTAATCACATTTTGTACTACCAACTCCTAACAAGGTTGAGGCTTCTAACAAGGCCTATAGTCCCTTAATCAGGACTGATACACTATATGTTTGTAATAGACTCCTAACAGGGTCAACATCCTTAACAGGATACTTTTGATTAGTGGATCTTTATGGGTACCATCCCCACCAGGGTTTTCCCTTGGCCAGGGTTTCCTCGAGAACAAATAATGTGTTATGAGTTCTTTATTGTTATGCATATTGTTTAGTTTCTTATGTTATGCATGTATAAAGATAATTTGTTATATCCATAATTAGGCAAAAGATAAAGTTTGTAGAATACTGATTCACCCCCCCCTCTCAGTATTCCCTATTTCTAACACCTATCTCTTCAAGACTTCGGGAAAAATAGTAAATTATAAAAAATATGTAGGAAAAGTGTATTTGTGTTACCTTTCTATGAAAAAAAGAAAAAAAGAATTTCAATATACACAGATCAAGTTAGAGCGATCAAAGTGACTTTATATCTAAATTACAGTTATTGTCACTTTAAAACTTAATAAAATATGAAATATTGATCCAAAATGAATAAAACCAATTGCATCCTTTAGATATTGAAGTTACAAATATAATCTCGAAAGAATTATATCATTATCATATTTAAAAAAAAAGTTATGCTGATCCAAGTGACAGTAACTCCTTAAAAATATAATTTTTTTACGCAAACCACTTTTCGAAGGAGAAGGAAAAATGAATTTAAATGATTTTATATATATATATATATATATATATATATACACACACACACACACACACACACACACACACACATATGTATAGAAACTAGAAAGAAAATTTTAAAAGACTCTAGTTTACATCATCTTCAAATTCCTAATAGTTTTGCGGCAACAGGTGTTCAAAAGTGAAGTTTTTTCTCAAAATGTTGAACTCTGTGTCAAAGTTGGCCAAAAGGTGGGACTCACTATTGTGGAACCACCCAGGTAAAAGATCTTCAAACAGGTTCACTTATTTCTTTGATGGGTATTGCTTCATGTGTCATCAATATGGACATAGAATAAGTAATTGCAAATATATGTCAAGAAGGTTTTCAAAGTTTCATTTTGGTTATTCCTTTCCTAAAATGAATGGTCCAAGAAGTTACAAATGCAATCCTTTTGGTCATGTTATGAGGAATTTCAAAACTAAGACATTTCATAATGATCAATCTTATAGTAGTCTACAAGTTGATAAATAATTTGATACTAAAGTAACTAAGAAATGGATGCCTAATAATAATAAGTCTATGGTTGTTCAAATGGATTTACAGTATGAAGAAAAGGACTTATGGATAATTGATAGTGGTTGTTCTAGACATATGACATGTGATAAAACAAAGTTTGATAAATTGATTAACTACAAAGGTGGCAATGTGAGTTTTGGTGATAATTCTTCAAGGCAAATTAAAGGTTTGGGTTCTTTGATGCTTAGTGACAAAATGTCTATTGCTGATGTGTATTATGTTTAGGGATTGAAGTACAATATTGTAAGTGTTATTCAAATTTGTGATAATGGATATGAAGTTATGTTTGATGATCATGGTTGTCAAGTCAAATTTAAATTAGGATAGTTGGTTGCATCGAGTAAAAGGTAATGTATACAACTTAAAAGATATCACAAATACTAAAAATCATGAAGATGTTTGTCTTATGGGATAGGTGAATGTAGCTGTGTAGGATAAAGATAATACTATCCTTGAAGAAAATAATAATCACTTGAATAAATCAGATAATAAAGTTGAAGAAAGTGAAGAAGAGATATATGATCAAACATGAACTCCATAACCAATATGTACAAAGTCTATAGGTTCAAGATTCAAGAAATATCATCCTCAAGAATAGATTATAAGAGACAAATAGGCAGATCAGTTAGATAACATATTCAAAAAATCTCTCTCAAAAAATGTGTTTCAAAGATTAAGAATGAGATTGGGGGTTCTATCCCTCTCTTCTCTTGCATAAGTTAAATAGTGTGTGATTGGTTTTAGGGGGAGCATTTGTGATTATTTTTTCACACTGAAAACTTGGTATATCTCCTTTTTCATTTATGTCAAAGGGGGAGAAAAATCATGAGGAAATCATAACATGATTAATGAAGTTGTAATGTTGATGAATTATATGCAAGTGTTCTTCACAGGTACATGATATACTTGTGATAGGTACATGCAAAAGTTGGTATTGACATCAATACCAAAGAGGGAGTATGTTGAACCTTTGGTATTTGGTCTCTGGTTGTTGTCATTCATGTAAATAAGGCATACATGTTAGATTTCCCAGTCAGTTATGTTGTTGGTAGACAAGATGCAGTTCTAATGGTCATTTACAAGTTGATATGATATGGTTATCTCAATTGTAATGTTGGTACACAAAATGAAGTTATAATGGTCATTTGTAAAGTGATTTGATATAGATAAAATCTTGTTCAATGTCTACATACATTGGTTAAATCACATTTAAATCATTTGTCAAAGTGTAATTGATTAACACTTAATGTTGGATAACAAAAACAATTATATTGTTTCAATAATCAGTTTTGATCAATTTGAATTTTGACGAATTAAATGATCTGTTAAACCTCAACTATTACACCTTTTTGGATAGGGCGATAAATAATATAAAATGGGTCTAAGTTAGTTTCTTTGTAACACATGTGTGAGTAGAGAAAAATATTGTCAACCACAGGTAGTTAAAAACAGTTATGACTGTTTTAACAAATTTGATAGTTTTTGGTCTACTTTCAGTTTGGGGTATGTAACAGTCTCAAAAATATTGACTTCCTTGGTTTATAAGTAGAGGATAAATTCCTCTAAAATGAACAATAGGTGGTTTTTGATCAAAAGTTTCAGGAGTGATACATAATTTGAAGTAGATCAGACAGATTGCAGGAAGTTTATATAGCAACAAAGAGGAGGGTAATACTTTATGTTTCTATTTTTCTTTACATTACATAAGTTTATTAGAGGTAGTAGAAGGATTATATATTTCTAGTTGAGTCATTCACATTAGTATTTAATAAGATCTTTTAATGGAAAAATAAAACATATTTGGGTACTTGATGTTTTGAAGAGAAACAAGAGTTTATCACTTCAAGAAAGTTGATAGTTTGAAAGAAGTTAATTCAAGTCATCCTCTTGCATTCAAATCTATTGTTTTAAGTCTGATTATACATTTTTTAATTTGATATATTCATTGTAAGGAAGCTTGCATGATTTTTTGTAATTTGTTTATGTAAAGAGAATCAATAAGAGAGAGAAGAAGAGAAGTGTATCCTACTTTATGTTTTTAACTTGGAGTTGAATTCTTGATTCATGATTTGTATTGTAACAGAGATGATCCTCTGATTTTTTATCTCATTTATTCATTTTAGAAGTTGGTGCTTCTTTTATTCTTGAAGTTGGTGCTTTAGGTGTAAGGGATTGGTGTTCCTTGAAATCGGTGTTTCAAAAACAAGGTGTTGGTGCTTCCTAGAGTTGTAGCTCTAAAAGTTTTGCCCAAGAGGCTAATAAAGGTTCAAATTCAAAGTGTTTTTTTAACCTAAGGGGTCTTCCACTATAATTATTGTGTACCTTGTTCATTTTTCATAACTTAATGAACTATAATTGTAAAAGTTGAAAAGAACAAGTTCTCAAGTAACCACTGATTCCCCCCCCCCCTCCCCTCTCAGTGGTGTTTGTATTCCAACAATAACAATTCTTCTACAATATATGAGATGCAACTCATATAAATATGTAATATGCTCAAAATGAAATGAGAGAAATATAGTAGTATTTCTTGCTAAATGTGATCCTAAATTCTCTCATGGTATGAAAGCATCTTTTTCTAGTCGTTTATTTTTAGTTTATCAATACTAGTTGGAATGGATGTAGAAGTGATAGCCATCACATCAACCTATGCTAGTTTCCTGCTACCAGTACTAGTACTATTGCATTTTTGTCTCAAATTGTGTGTTTTAATGTTCTCAAACATGATGCCTTTGAGGCTTGCATATCTTTTAGACAATCTATGAGTGTATTAGTTTTCAAATGCCGAATTACAGATGTGATGAAAACTTGGTGTGTTACACTGATTTTATGTCTAAATATTTGTGTTGAACTTATAAATGATATCAATGTATCTCCATGTGCTCCAATGGGCACAATGAAGTGATGCATTAAAGGCTTTGTAATTTCAATATGAATAGCGGAAACCACGTGATAAATATAATATTTAGATCTTGATCTTATTTTGGAAGAGGTAAACATCATTTCTTACCAATACTAGAAGAATACCAAAATAGAGTGGATATTTTTCCACTCTAATAGAAATAGAGTTACAATGTGCACATTAAATGGTATTTGGATTTTCAACAAGAGTTACACACAATACATTTCCTTGTTTGTTTATGAACCATAATCACGAGTTGACACATCCTAAATTTATGCTTGACTACTTTGCTAGTGGTATGATTGCAAATGCTTTTTTGAAGTGCCAAGAATCAAGTTCCATTGTTTTTTCTATGGATGTGTTGAAGGACTATATTTTTACTAGTATATTATCATGCACCATTTTTCAAAAAATATTATCATTGTCTAGAAATAGCAAGTCAAAGGTAATGTGACAAATTGGGAAATGCGACATTAATACTTATATTGTTCTAATTCAATTTACATTCTTTGGGAAAATAAATATTAAATTAATTTATATTTTAATGACATCAACTCAGGAGGGGCATTGGAATATTGGTAGTATCTTTGAAATTATTTTATTAACAAGAGCTCAGGGTGAGCTATAGTCCCTGCCTTTAGTTAATGTGCTTGGCCCTTAGGTTAGAATAAAAAAATCTGGAATGAAAAAAAGATAAAAGTATTAAAAAAATCAAAATAAAATCCCCTTCTTATGCTACTAGATTTTAATTTTGCACCAAGCCAATTGCATAAAAGACTAAAAAGTTTTCAATTACTGAACATTTTCTCAAAGGACATAAAGTAACAGAACACTACTTTGTTGCCTGTGATTGTTATAATGAGCTCAATTTAAGTTGAAGTCTAACGTGAGCCGTTCTGGATCCACTTCCTTTTCCTGTGGAGCTCTCTTTTTGGAGTGCATGTGACAACAACCTGAGGCTAAGTCCCTGCAGGATGAAAAATTTAGTGGAAAGTTTAGCAGAGCTCTGGATCCTCTAATTCTCTAAGCGGTAGAGTCATATGCAAGAGTAGCGGTCTCCGCAGTCTCAAAAGTAACAAGCCAAACGTGAAAATAATTTGTAATTATCATTAAGAGTTTATTATTAAAAATATATAAGTAATTAAATAAAGTTTAATTTTGAATTTAAATTAAATGTAAAATAGATAAAATAGAAAATAAAAGGTAAATATATGTATAATTAAGCTTCAATTAACAAAGAATACATTAAATATGATATTTTTAATTTTATATAAAGTAAAGAAAAACAAAATTGGATAATATAGAATATAAATCTACCATAATATAATAACAATTTATCTAAATATTATGTTATTAAATCTATCATAATATTATATAGTTAATTTAAATATTATATTATTTTATATTAATATAAAAATATAATATAAAATCACATAATAAATGATAATAAAAATAATAAATAGTATACACATATACATCTATTGTTAATATTAATAAAATACAATCTATTAACTGTAATTATATCGAATTGTTTTACACCATTATACAGTATATGAAATATTATTTTATGATAATATAATTTTATACATATAAAATATAAATCTCTAATGATATGCTACAAGTTAATCTAAATCTAATAAATATTATTAGATGGATATGAATATATAGTATAAACTCATAGAAAACAGTAATATTAAAATAATTTTTTAAAAAGTAACATAAACAGTCACCGCCACCGGGTAGGGTAACATTTAACTCGCGTTGACATTAATGCTGACCACAGATAAACCCTGATGTAACAGTCTAGTAATCTGATCTATGGGGAGACGTCTCAATTTGGAAGTAGAAAAGACGATTAGAAAAACAAAAGAGAGCGGTTCCAGGTATGGATGATCGATTTGGGAAAGGAATAGATATAAGTGTGAAATGGCGTATGGATTGCAGAGGCGGTGTTGTAGGGTACAAATGGCACAAAGCTGTGGATACTTCCCCCATGGGCGGCGCTGCCCTCCTATGTAATGTTTTTCATCATTTGTGGTCTGCTTGTTGCCGCCTTTCATGGATTCCAATAGTTTCCTACCTTTGTGATGAGGTTTTGTTAAAGTAAATTGCACATATTATTATAATCAAATTATTTAACTATTTTAAATTTTAAGACAAATAAATATTTAAAATTAGTATCTATACCTTACAAATGAATAATATGATAAATAAATAAAACAACTTCTTCCAAAAATAAATAAAAGAAATAATATTGTTTTTACAATTTTAATAAGACAATGACAATTATGCCATATGTTTTAAAATAGAAATGAAGCAATAATTAATATAATCTTTTTAAATTAATAAGATATTAGGAAATGAAAGTAAACAAACATTACATTTATGTTATATGTTTAAAAATTAAAAAAAAATAGTAAGAAACAATTATTATAATCCTTTCAAATAATTGAATTATAATAGTTTATAAACGTTTAAATATATAAAAAAATCTTTTATCTAAAACTCAAACTATACCACAAATAAAAGAAATTATGAATTGTTTTTTTTTATTATAATATATTGCAAGCACTAATAACCCAAATTTCAAATTTGAATATACGTAATAATTAAAAAACAAAAATTGCCACTATTACTCGTTGTTTAATCCTCATCGTTTTCTTTTTATTTTGTGGTAGGGTCCCTTGTAGGACGTGTTCTGTTTCAACAAGTCAATTCAGAAAGGAGTAACCTCGAAAATATATCCTTCGAAGTAAAATGTCGTTTAAAATCCGCCACGAGTGTGAAGAAAAGTTAATGACGTGTGATAAATGTTAAATGTGAAGAAGCGACTAATGAGGAATGGGCTGTCGTCATTCGAAACAAGCATACCAGCAATTATTAAAAAAAAAAAGCATACGGCTGTCACTGTCACGGTAGCTTTATCTGTGGAACATTTTGGATTCCCGACGGTCGGTGACTCGGCTTCATCCCACTGCCATCACTCGCTCCGACTGTGATTTTCCCTATTTTCGGATTCTGAAAAATAATTTAATGCCCAGGAAAATTCGTTTTGGCCAATAGGAAATTAGGTTTTTGCTAAGATAATTTATTTTTTAAATACTGCTCCGCAGACGTTAAGGTTTTCGATTTTCAAGCGGCGTAAATTAATTGAAATGAGCAAACGGGAACATAAGTTCCCTGCCTATATATAGGCAGGGACTAATAAATTATTGGCCCCATATAACATGTCACATTGATGGCTATGATGAAGTTATAAAAAAATTATTTTTGGAAACCATTATGGAGCATCCTTCTAAGCATGGCAATTGGATTTTTTAATGCCAAAGTTAGATCCAATTCTTATTAAAAATTGAAGTATTTTGGAAGTATAACTGATTTGATAATTTCTAGCCTTTGTGCTTGTGGTTTCTTTAATGGAAAAAAATCCATTGGAAGTTGAAGCTTGTGGAGAAAATAAAGGATGAAAACCATGCTATTACATAAGGTAATTTCATTTAGGGATTGCATTAGAGATGAAGGTTTCAAGTAATTTTGACGATTTAAGAGAATTTACTTGCAAGTTGTTCCAGCTGCAATTTTGGCTTTCAAGGTTAGTTTCTAGTGTCTTGGACATGTTATTGAGTGTTATTTTTATCCATATGATCATTCTAGAGGTTGGATTAGTTTGTAATTATCTGATTTTTTGTTTGGCAGTTTAGCAGTAGAGTTTTACAGTTTCAGCCTTTTCATATTTAATTTTGGTTTTGCAGAAGTGTTTGATGTGAGTTTGATTATACGTTGGTTTTATTTTTGCATGTGGACCACTTTCTAGGTGTGAATATCTATTGGGGCTAATTTTGAAAATTTCAGTGTTTTTGCAGGTAGTTTTGGGTGATTGTTCATTGTGATTTTATCATGTTTAATGTAGAAATTTGTTACAAAAGTTGTTGTAGGTGAATATAGGTGTATATGATCTGACTTATGTATTTAAATCAATATTTTTTCTAAAAATATTTTGTGTTACTTTTGTGTTTATTTGACAATTTTTTTTTTGTTTTTTCATTGTTGGATATCAATTTGGTTAGAAAACTTTAAGAACTAAATTAAAATATTTTTTAGATGTGAAATGGTAGTTTTAAATATTACAACATGGTATTTCCATCATGTAACGTTTGATCATTTGACATTTTCAAGTGATAAAAAAAAAGACAAACTTCCAAAAGGTGTTCGGTTTAATGGTTAAGTCCATGTTGTAGGCACCTAGATGGCACTAAGTTCAAATCTCCTTCATACAAAAAAACAAAATTAGATGAAGTATCCATGTTTAAAGAAGAAAGAGGGAAGTGTAAGGAAGATCTAAGAGAAAAAAAATTCCCTATTGCTTCAAATGAAAGATCTCAAGTTGCAAACTAATATGTAGAGTACAATAAGAAATGAATAGATTCTAAATTTACTATTCCATTTGAAAAATTCATAAAGATGCATGAGAGGGGCCAAAAGAGAAGGGCACAATTAAAGGAGGTTATGAGCCAAAGAATGAACATTCAAATTTGGAGACGGAAGACATCATGGACAATAAAAAGAGGAATATAGCAAGTGGAAGTAAACAGTCTTTGAAATATTTTTTATTGGTTTCTACTAACTACATACAATAACAAAATATTGATGAAGTAAAGGTAGAAATGGTTCTTCTTATAGGAATTGAAGATTTTGATTTGAAGGAAGATTTGTCAAACCATGCACCATCTTTCAAACTTATACTTTGGTAAGCCATTACTTGAAGAGTACACTGTTGAGAAGAATATTGTTGTTAGCCATAAACTAGGAGTCTGAAATCCTAGAAATATTGATAATGATGTTAAAAATTTCTCCTTTTCCAAAAGAGGTTGAGCATTTTATTCATAGCCCAAGGCATAAAATGATTTTAAATTTTTTTATTCTTGCGTTTATGCAAAAAAGTTGTCATCATAGGAATGAATTTAAGCAATGTGATAAGATGAAGGATATAACTTGTAGTACAGGGCATGCAGATTCATTAATTAAAATTCAACATTATTTTTGCATATATGATCCTAGTAACTCTTTGGAAAATACATGAGTATCTTATGCATGCTAAAAAAATTATGAGGAAATAATGTTTCAAATTTATAAATGGTTCTTTGAAGACGAGTTCTCCAATTGAAGGAAAAAAAATTAGATGATGGGATTCAAATGAAGATAGTCACAATAGAATACATGAGATAAGAAAGTGGTAAGAAAAAATGCATATAATTATGATGTTTTGTATTTTATGGCTAATCTTATCAAAGCCTCTTTGGAGTCAATTTTCATACATGATTTATATCCTTGGATTTATAAAGGAATTTTTGTGAAGGATGAGATTCCACAAGATTTCATTATGCTTGACATCAATAAGGACATGTTGGAGAAAGAAGTTGATAGATAGTAAGAAAAAAGTTATTGATTATTTTATCCATCAAGAAGTGGATGAAATTTTAGCTACACAAGAATATATGGATGTTTTCAAGGTTACAAAGTGTAATTGCCCAAAAATGGTCTAGAAAATTTTGAGCCCCTTTCTAAACATTAAAATTTAAATACTAGACTAAATTTCGTGCTTACTCAATTTTTCATATTTATTTAATCTCTTATTTCTTGATCAAATCATCATTTTATCATTTATTTGATTATATCCCAAAGTTTGACCACTTTTTCCTAAGCTTTATTTAATTAAAAGAACATGTCCCATTTTAATTAAATAAAAATCACTTTTAATTAATTAAAAAACTTTTTAATTAAATAATAAAATCACTTTATCCTAAGCCACATTTAATTAAAAGAACATGTCCCCTTTTAATTAAATAAAAACCCTTTTTAATTAAATAAAAAATATTTTAATTAAATAATGGAAACTACTTTTCTAAAAATAATAAATAATAAAATAAAAATAAAAAGAAAAAGAAAAGTGCACACTTTCCAATGAGATGGAATCTTTTGACTTTTGAAAAAGGCTTTTGCCTCTTTATCTCAACCACTCATTATTTTGCCTCTTAATCATGTCCGTTGATTTTGCCTCTTGAGAATCTTGAGCACATGGATCAACCAAGATTTAATCTCCACCATTGTTCATTTATTTTTGCTTCTTAATCTTGATTGTTCGCTCATTTCTAAATCCTTCAAAAGGAGACTCTTTCCTCACTTTTAGAGATCCCCCTCATAGCATTATTAGCTTCTTGAGTTATTTAAAATCTTTTTGTAGGTTTTTGGAGTCTTGGCATCTTAGCATATTAGACTCTTGGAGTCTTGCAATCTTGGAATCTTAGAGCTATTGCATTCTTTCATCTTGCATGTTGAAGCAAATCATCATCATTTAGCTTAGCTTTGTCATTTTATTTCTTGCATCTAGCTTAATCCATCTAGTTTAGATCTACTTTCCTTGCATTTCTTGCATATCATTTTAGCTTAGATCTTGCATCTCATCTTAGATTACTTTTCATTATCATTTTAATCTTCCATTATATAGTGCACCTTCTAGGGATCTTACTTATTGAGTTTGTTTGAGAGCCATCATCTTAATCTACATAATTCTTGCACACTATGGATAGGAAGCTGTAAGCCGCTTCTTGAGATCTCCTTCTTCATGGATTCCCTCAAGTGTAAGGGTTTGTAGAAGTGATCACACTTTTTGGTACATATTTTTGGCACCCACCCTGGGGTAAACCCACAAATTTTTGGATACTCACTTTGGTTTTAAGGCTAACCCTTGTGCAGGTTGAGTTGAAGGAAAAAACCTTAGTTTTTTGAAAGATTTGATCATATCTCACAAACAGTTTGGATTTTTGCACTGAATTTTTTTTGTAGGTCAAAGATGGTTCAGATGTGTCTCAGTCCAAAAATTAGATTTTTCTGATCATTTTTCCGTGAGTTATAATTTTTTTTAATGATTTTTCATTAAAATTCATTTCTGGTCGTAAATCATTAGATTTTTTTAGAAAATTTTACATTTTTGGAAAGGTCTAAGAATTATACAGGGGGTTACTTCTTTGTGTTTTTAATTTATATGCAATAACATAGCTAAAAGGTCTCTAGAGCACAAATTAAGGGATATTTTTTATTTTTTAACATTTTTGGAAAGCTCTCAAATTTTTAATATGGGTCTCTTCTTTGCATTTCTATTTTTGGGGCCAAAATTATAGAAAATAAATTGGATCTTGTTGATTAGGTCAAAAACAAAAAAATAAAAAAATGTGATGAGCTTGCACTTTATTTGCACATAGTTCAATGCATAATTGAGATTTATTGCAAGTCTTTGATATTTCCTATCTCCTAACAAACAAGTTGTTTTGCAGGGTTATTGGTTTCATTTGCATAGTTTTTGTGCCCTAACTTTTGGTTTTGTAAGATTCTCTTGCTAAAGGAATTGCATTGCTAAGACTAAAATATTGTGATTTTGGAAATTGCATTGGAGGTATGTAACTAGATCTTGTGTGTCTTTGCTATAATTAATCATTTTTCATAGGCACATAGCTTAATTAGTTATCTTTTGGTAAATGAACATGTGCTTGATGTGTTTGGGAGACACTATGGAGTAGGAGAGTATGATCTTTTCCTTGTGGAAAATAAAAAATCTAGACCTTCATTAGCTATCCATTTATTTTCTTGCATTTACCTTTAGAGGGTTTGCCAAGAGAGAAATATTTTGGTAATGACCTAAGTGGGGAGCAAGAGAACCCGGTTACTCCATCCCACTATAATCAAAAGCTTCCTTCAATCCAAAGAGAGGGAGACTTGGCTATTTTCTACTTACAATGCTTCTTCATGTGTAGGGCCTAGTTTCCTTAATCTTGCTAAGAAAGACTACACTTGATTGGGCACTTGTAGGGCCATCTTGGTCTCAATCTTGTTTACAAGACTACAAGGGGAGTACATTCATCTTTTATAGGGCCGAGAGGTCTAAATATTTCTTGTGAGACTATAATTTTTGGATGCTTGTAGGGCTATAGGCCTTAATTTTACTTGTGAAACTATATGGGATAGTCATGAACAAAGTTTTATTAAATACCTTAAGTTAGAAGCTACCCTATTGTCTAAAAGTATCATAATCTTTGTGCAAGGTCCGATCCAAGTTATTTCCCAGATCACCTCAAGATTACTCACCATATGTATTCCTTTGAAATATCAAGTTGCGGGCAATGGTTTTGATACTAGCATTTCCTTAGGTAGTTCTTGCTTGATGTGTTTTTGATTTGTGCTAGACCCGTGGAAATATTTGTGAACATACACTTGATGTTATTGGAATATTGCAACCGATCTTTAGACCTCACAATTGTTTGTATCATGCAAGGTTTCTTTGTCCCTTGATTGATTGTTTGAAGACTACTCTATACGTCACATTTGCTTTAAAAACTTGATCTTGAAATTCAAACTTGCTATCAAAATTCAAACTTGCTGTCAAAATTCAAATTTTCTATCAAAATTGGAAATTGTTATCTAAATATCACCTACAATAGTGATAAACATCGTATGACATTCTAGAATATCAATGTCCTTAATAGAAATATCATTTGTCAATACTAGGGTATATTGTTTGTCGTGTCATTGAAATATCATCCTGTCCTGAAGTATCATCTTCTTTACTGTGAAATTTTGTATGGCTTATTATCCCTATCTAACTATCATTTGGCTTATTGAGGTTTTTTTCCTAGTCATTTATCCAACTTGGTTTTCTCTTAGTTTTCTTAGGAAGCTTATACTTGACTACTTCTGGTATCTTGGTCTAAAACTAGCACATTAGGAATTTCCTTTAGCTAATGAAGATCACTTGTATCTCTTGACTACACTCTTGGTTAGTGAATGGTTCACTTGTCCACTATTTTCATGTCATTTCTTTTGGATGCTTTCACCTTATCTTTTCTTGTTCATAAGTGTCGTACATAGGGAAATCTACCCGTAACTTAGGCATCTTGTGGTAAGTTATCATTTCTCTCTCTTTTACACTTTTTCACTTTGGACAGGTGGACAATTTCTTACCTAGCTTGAAAATCAAGTCATTCTAAGTAATCCTTATTATATCTTTTCAATCTTCTTTCATGTCGGTTAGGAATCATGACTCCAAAAATGTACACTTGGGAAGAGGAGAGAGCCATATATAAACAATTACAATCTTTGAAAGATAGCTTTGATAGATTGCAGAAAGGACATGATACATCCTCTAATAAATATTCATGGTTCAAAAGGTACACTAAGGAAGAAGAGAGAGAAATGGAAGTCTTATTTAAACAATTCCAATCTTTAAAATCTACAATCCAACACTTGGAGAAAGAAAAATATACATCCTCTAGCCAATATTCTTGAAAAACAATCTATCCTTTATCTGAATCTTCTTCAAGAAAGGCCACATAAAACTCTCACAACAAATCTATCTTTAAGAAATATAAAATTCCTAACAAACCAATCTTGGATCGAGAATCTCTTTATGACCAACTATTAAAATTTATAATATTTCTTTGGTGTAATATTGTAAATTAGGATAAACCAAGGTATCCTTATTGTATTTTTGTCCTCTAGTCAAAGTAGGAGGACAACTCATTTTTTTGTAATTCCTTTATAAGGAAATTAGTTGATTCCTCCTTAAGAGGACCTTGACACTTGTATCACACACTTATGAATGGTGGCAATCATAGACTTGGGAGTTACATTCTAACTCATCTCTCCCATCTCTATTTAAGAGATGCTCCTCTCTCTTATTTCTTATGATGAAGTTATTGTAAGTGAGCAACTCGCTCTCTCTCTCTCTCTCTTTCTCAGTTTAGGCTATGGCCTCATTCATAATGTCACAAGGGGTTTTCTTTGTTTTCCCCTTTCAAAATCTCTTGGCTCATTGTTTGGATTCTTGGAGCATTCTCATGTTAGTGATTGATATTAAAGCAATATCTCATTCTTGGTTCTATGGTAAAATTCCTTCTTGCATTACACTTTCTTGAGTTCTTTCCTTAACTTCTTTTCATTTTTTTTCATACTTCTATATGCCATCTACTTGAAATAATGTCTACTTATCTTCCTGTTTGAATGATCTATTAGCAATTTTATCATTGTAGATTTTAAGAATTCTGAACTATGTTGAAAGATTAAGATTTATCTAGGATTGTTGCTGCTTCACTTCACCTCAGCCATCCTCCTCTCTTCCTTGCGTGCTTTATCTCAAATCTGCATCCTTGCTACCTTGCGCAACAGTAGCCATTATTTGTTGTTTTGTTGTGCTTATTCTCTTCCCTTCATAGACCTCTTTTGATTCTACCATACCTATCTTTGGCTTTGTCCCTTCGCAGCTTATTTTCTTATTATATTATGTTTGAAACGTCTTTGCCTATAGCATTATTTCACCACCTGTCATTTCTGCCAGCTTTCTAGATTGGTTTGTAATAAGTATTATTAGCATCTTACTAATTTCAAACCAGCCGATTCTGGTCATCAAGATTCGCTTCGCATCAAGTTTTTTTTAATTTTTTATTTAAAAAAACCATTTTAGACCAACTCGTGTTGTCTCAAGGTTGGACATTGTTTCTTTTAGCATTGATGATTACTTTTGCGCAGAGTTGTGTGTAACATTTTTTTTTCAAATATGGTATATGAAGTCATCTCGCTTTCATGTTGAGAATCAGGCAAAAGGAGAATTCTATTTTGATTATCTAATATCCATATCTTGGGCAGCCTCTTCCTTGCGCAGGGCTTGCATATCAAATCTTATCTATGAGTATGCTAGAAAAGGTTGTGGACTTTGATGTAATTAGCTTTTACATCTGCTAATAATATTTGCTTTGAAAATTTGTAAAGTGTTTTACAAATGCATTTGAGATGTGTTGTTATATAGTTCACATGTCTTCCAAATTATTGCGGTTACAACTTCTGGCAAATTTCTTTGTTGTGCGCTCATTCGTTGTTCATTCATCAATATCCCATTAATCATTTCGTTCCTATTTTTTTCTCTACAAATTTAGTTGGTAACGTCTCTTTTACTCTCTGCGATATCAAGTTCAATAATGTCTCTGCGCTTACCTTGTCTTATTTCTCTCTGCATTGCTTTAGATTTTTTTACATTATATTCCAATGTCTATCTTTAATCTTTAGTTTTTAAATCTTTGCCTTTTTTCCTTCTGACAAGAATCTCTATTCTTTTGGCACTAGTTCCATTATTATTTACTTTTTTAGCCCAACATTTTTAATAAGTTTTTTTGTCCAAACTTATCCATTAAGATATTAAGTTTCTTTAAAACTCAAAGCCTTTCTTTACTTAAAACATTCAAGCTTACGTGGCCTAACCTTTGGTAGGTATTCCTTTCTAATCTTTTTTATAAATTTCATGAACTTTTTCATTAAGTCTTATTAAAGAGTTTGTATATATATATTTTTTAATTTAGTTTTTTTTTATAACTTATATATATTTTTCTTAAAATTTATGGAAAGAAGTTTTGTCTTTTAAGGTGACGTTCAAAGAAGTTTTCAATTCAATTCCTTTTAAATAAGATTTGTATATATAAAATGTTTTTTTATTAATGTTTTTAAATGTATTTTTTAATTTTTAAAATTATAATATTGATTAAGCTTTTAAAAATAAAATTTAATATAAAAATTTATTAATTTTTTTAGATTTAATTAATTTGTATTAAGGGAATTTTTTTTCTTTTACTTTTTAGAAATAATATGTTTATTTAAAGTTTTTTTTTAAGAATTTTTTTTGAAGTAAAGGGAGAATTTTTTTTTCCTTATTATAATCATGTTTACATTAATTCTTGATATTAAATTAAATCGTTCTCACTACTAAGAATGGAAGGAGATTATGTTCATTAAACAAATGGGGTATTTTCTTTAAAATTCCCAAGCTAGCCTTTTGTTTACATTTTTTGTAATTATGTCAAAATTTTTTTACTCAAATATGATAATTGTTCTAACTATTATTTTAAGAAGAAAAATGATACATGATTGATCCAAATCATTTAAAGTCATTGACGATGTTAAATTATAGTTTGTTCAAAGTGTTATGAGTAACCTTACAGCATTGCCTTCCTGTGGATTATTATTGATTTCATTATTCAACATTAAGGGCTATCAGGTTTTATATGATCTATTGTTTTGCACTAAGTTGCATCTTTTATAAGTTCCATTTGATCCATTGTTCCATTTGTAAGTTGCACTGGGATGTACTTACTTAGTTGATGTTTATCAACTTGTTCCATTTGTAAGTTGCACTAGGATGCGCTTACTCAGTTGATGTTTATCAACTTGTTCCTTTTGTAAGTTGCACTGGGATGTGCTTACTAAGTTGATGTTTATCAACTTGTTCCATTCGTAAGTTGCACTGGGATGTGCTTACTCAGTTGATGTTTATCAACTTGTTCCATTCGTAAGTTGCACTGGGATGCACTTACTCAGTTGATGTTTATCAACTTGTTCCATTTGTAAGTTGCACTGGGATGCACTTACTTCAGTTGATGTTTATCAACTTGTTCCTTTGATTGTTTTTTCCTCATGGTGAGGATGGTGCTCTTGAAATATCTCCTGAATTTTGTTGGATATCTCTTATATTTGGAAGGCAATATTTTTTTCTCACTCATAATCCTTAGTTCAAATTAATATTTAGCACATGTCAATATTTGTTACATTAATGATTGGTTTAATTTTTTTAATCTCCTTAATGGTTCTTTGATTATGGTACTTGCCTCTAGACATATCTGGCATTTTAGTTTACCGGTTGATTTGATGCTTGAGTCTCTTGCTCTGTTGTTTTATCATTGTCTCTCTCACATTTATTTTATATAATATTGCGATAATGTACTGCATTCTTCATTGCTTAGATCGTGAGTCATGTAGGTGATGGAGTCATGACCCATTCACTTGTAGTGAGATGACTCATCAGTGGACTGTCTATATCCATGTGATTGATGCAATGTTGATACAGGTATCATTAGTTGGCCTTGTTTATGGTCATTTATGCATTAGTATGTTTCTTTTATGAGAGCATTGATAATGATTATTATACCTTACCTTCAACCTATGGTCTATCTTGATATCATGTTAAGCTTCATTGCACATTTTTATGATTGCTCATGATTAATCTCATTCTAAAGTTTTCAATGATTCACTAAAGTTGATTGATTTTTTATGGTACATATTATAAGTTCATTTTCAAAAGTATATTAATTTTTATCAAGGGTAGATTCCAACTATGGGAAATCTACTTGTGGTTTTTCTATGCTCTATGCTTCAGGTGATCCATCAAGAAACATTCAAGACATCAATTCATTTACACAAATCCTATGAATCACAAGACTACTTGAAGATGTGGATATAATTCCACTTGAACACATTTTAAGGACCCATCCAGTTCTCTTGGATCTACCAAATATGCATGTACAACATATGGAAGTCCACTTGCACACTTGAAGACAATACTTTTTTTCCTTACATTGAAGATCAAGTTGCATATTATTGTAAATTATGGGTTTAATACCCCTTGTTGTAATCACCCCAAGTAAAGATTAAAGGGGGGTGTTAAAATTTCTAATCTTTCCTTGGTGTAATATTGTAAATTAGGATAAACCAAGGTATCCTTATTGTATTTTTTTCCTCTAGTCAAAGTAGGAGGACAACTCATTTTTTTGTAATTCCTTTATAAGGAAATTAGTTGATTCCTCCTTAAGAGGACCTTGACACTTGTATCACACACTTATGAATGGTGGCATTCATAGACTTGGGAGTTACATTCTAACTCCTCTCTCCCATCTCTATTTAAGAGATGCTCCTCTCTCTCATTTCTTATGATGAAGTTATTGTAAGTGAGGAACTTGCTCTCTCTCTCTCTCTCTCTCTCAATTTAGGCTATGGCCTCATTCATAATGTCACAAGGGGTTTTCTTTTCTTTCCCCTTTCAAAATATCTTGGCTCATTGTTTGGATTCTTGGAGCATTCTCATGTTAGTGATTGATATTGAAGCAGTATCTCATTCTTGGTTCTATGGTAAAATTCCTTCTTGCATTACACTTTCTTGAGTTCTTTCCTTAACTTCTTTTCATTTTTTTTCATACTTCTAACACCAACCTATCTTTGATCTAGAACCTATCTTTGATAAAGGAAATGAACAAGAAGAGAGAATCTTTACTCCTTTGGGAGAGTCTTATGAATCAGCATTGGAAAAACTCCTTGAAGGAAATCTCATCACATTACCTCCAACTACTTCAAGTGGACTTTCATTCTTGAGTACTTACTGCACATATCATCAAAATAATGAGCATAAAATTTTAGATTTCATAGAGTTAAAACACAAAATCCAAGATCTCTTTGATGATGGCATAATTGGAATTGAAGATCCTAATAGCTCATTTAATGAAGATACTACTCTCAATCTTGATCAAAATTATGAACCTATGTCTAGTAATGGTTCTCATGCCACCTCTACCTTACCCATCATTCATTCATCTCCTAAAGAAGAAAATACCTCCAAAATTATGCCATTAGACAAATAACTCAATGCTTTTCATGCTACCTATGCATATCCTCAAGGGCTACCTCTAAAAGAGATCCAAGCTAATATACATATTTCTACAATCCTCTTCTGTGATTCAAAGGTCATAGATCCAAAGCTTCCTTGTGCTTCAACACCTATCATACCCATCCTAAATGTCCCTTCATCAACCCTTCATGAACTCTTCACACATATCCAAACCCCTACCTTGTCCCTAGAAGTGGTTCCATGTCAAGAGGACAATCTAAAGTGTGAAGAAATAAATATCAATGAAGATCAAGATCAACATACCATCAATCCTTATCTAGTGGTTGACCAAAGTCCCATATCCCCAGAGCCTCTTGATGATTCCTTCCAAAAGGATATTCCTTCATCCCCTATATCTTATCCATCTCCCAAGCAAGATTAAGATACTCCTTCCATCATCTCTAAAGATCTTATTGAAAATCAAGAGAAAATTACTCTTCCTATATTATCCAAAGATCCTTGTTAAGATCAGAATATCCCAACAATTCCTTGTCATAATCCTTCATATCCATCTAAAAAATATCCCATCTTTCCTATTCCTCTGCATAAGAATAAATCCTCCCAAGCTCTTGTTGCTCCTATCAAAGTTTCTCATATCAAAGCTACTCATGAGCCTATGGATATAAATATGGACCTTACACATCAAATCCTTGGCCATGTTGCTCACTCTATGGATGATTATATCCCTATCCATTATCCATCTTCATCATCCAAATCCATTCTTGTCCTTATATCCCAAAGCTAAAACCTTCAAACCTTCCATCCATATTGGGTCCCTATGTCCCTCCATACACAAGACCTCTCGCTCCTAGTTTATCATCCACTTCCCCCATCATACCTCAAGATCAATGAAGACATACATCCTTTATAAATTTCCATCCATTCATCTATCTAAACCCATCATATTGGCCTCTTTCATCCACAATTCCCAAGTCTTTTGGAAGTAATTTGGATGTGCAATGTAAAAATAAAAAATAAAATAATCTACTTACATATGAAGATCAACATGTCCTATCTAATCGACATGTGGCTACAAAGAAAAAGGAAATATTAAAGAGACAACTAGGGTTCTCAAAGAAAAGAATAAAATATAAAAAAATATGGGTTCCTAACTCCATCATGGAAGAATTGCGATCAAAAGAATCTAAAAGTAAAGAAAAACCAAAAGCTATGTGGATTCAATAAAGGGAAAATCAAATTTGACATCCGAGCTTCCAAATAATTCCACTCCATATTATTCCAAACATCTTACATCCTCTCCTTCATCCATTTTGGGTCCTTGTGTCCCAAAATCCACTTCAGTTCCTACATCAAAACCTCAAGCTATTTCATCAATTTTTCCTCCATTATTCCACTACCCTTCAAGGTGTGTGTCGATGTTGATCTTGAAAATAATTCTTATCCTCCTATTCATTATCCTTCCATCCCCTTTCTCACACCCTCATATATAAATAATTCCTATCCTCTCATTCATTATCCTTTCATTCCCCTTATCTCATCTTACGCATAAATCCTTAGTCGTCATCCTTTCCTTCATCTCATTTCCCTACCATCACCTTATCAGCATCCTTGAGCATACATCTCAACATACTTGGCCTATCATAGCATATCTTTCCAAAGAAGCATTATCGAAAGAGCATCAGACTTGACTTTCTTCAAAAATCTATAAAAAAAATGAAAATTTCAAAAAAATAAAACTAAAATAAAAAATACAAAATACAAAAAATTGAATTTTTTTTTAAAAAGTGCCTTGGTGAAAACTTGGAAATAGATGCCTTGGACAAGTACCATGATGAAAACCTAGAAAATAGGTATCATGCATAGTTCCTCTATCTTGCACTCTACACTTGGGGAAAGATGCATCCACACTAGCTATTGCATGTGCGCCCATAATTCCTCTTTCACCTTTGATCTTGAAAAGGTTGAATTATGCATGAGCATCATATATCCTACCATCTGATATCCTTTCCATCATCTTACTCACTTTATTCCATCCATGCTACCCTCATCACAATCTTTCTTATCCAGAACTTTCTCTCATTATTCCTAGGCATTCTTTCCCTAATCCCAAACCATTCACTCATAATCTCCATCATCCTTTATCCTGATTGTGCTATCATATCACTATCATATCCAATTGACCCCTTGGTCTTGATCAAAATGAAGAATAAAAAATATATATATAAAATAAAAAATATGTTAATAAGAGTCTCTTGACATGTCTACTCTTTGGACCACACACTTTCATGACACCAAGTCATTATCCTATATTCTACCCAACACTACTTCATGATCTTACATTGCTATATTTTCTCTTTCCCTAGCTTTGGTACTCTTGACGAGACTGTCCTTGAGGGTTGCATTATCTTTTTGCTTCTTCCATCAACTTGCTAATTCATCCATCATTTCCTATACCTTGCTAGACATTATGAGAAAACTAATGTGATCTTGCTTGAGAACTGGTAATCACTAAAAAATTAAAAATTGAAATAAAATCTCTAAAAATTCTTAAAAAATCATATAAATCTCTAAAAAATCATATAATGTCCTAAAAAATATTTATCTTGGTAAGACCTGGAAATAGGAACTACTTGAGACTTGTGTGCTTACATCTTTCATCTTGTGGCTTTGGCCATGAACCAATTTAATTTCACAACGGTTGTCTCAATGGTCTCGAATTGGTCTCCATCTAAGTCTCACTAGGAAGCAATTTTGTGTCATCACTATCTCTAGGACACACCCGTGTTTCTCAACACTACCCCAAACAGTATTTCTCAACACTTAATTTGACATTGAGTGTTTCTCAACACTTATCAAATATGCTACCTTGAGTCGATGCTTTGTGTGCAGTCTAGGATTGTGCGATATTTTTCACCTACAAGCATGAGTCCTAGTGAGTCATTGATTATCTTTTTTATCTTTACAACACGCTTAAATTAAAATGACTAAGTTATGCTTAGTGATATTTTCTTTGTATGTTGTTTTTTCTTGAGGATTTTCACTGATGTTCCCTCCTTGGTTTCTCCATGATGTTACAACTAGAGGAATAGGGGCATGGAGCATGTTTTCTTCAATTTCTACTTATGGTGTGATTCCAATGATCTTAAGTTGTCTAATAAACTGGGTGTCTGTGGGAAGAGCCTACATCACAATTGGAATGATGCACATACCTAAACCTTCTTTATTCGGACACTTAGGTGAGGTTGGAATTATCTCCTTGACTATTACATTGTGTTTTCTTACGCACGAACCATTCAGGTCATCTTGGACTCTTATGTCTTGATTCTTGTGGTTACTTGCAACATTAATTTGTAAACTATGTTCAAGTCATCTTGGCCCTTATGCCTCGGTGCTTACGTGTGTTTCCTACATTCTATCTTATATAGATTATATATATTCATGTCTTCTTTGTTGCACTTACACTAGTGATGGTTGTATGATCTTCCAATGTCCCTTAATAATGCTCGATGATAAAAACAAGGACCTATTTATTGACTCTTGCAAGTTGCACTTTGCATTTTCATAGTAGTTTTCATTTTTTAGGGTTCATTCTAGTTTGCATATGAGTTAGGAGAGGGTCTCCTTCATCATTATTAGACAACTTTGGTCATCTTTTTTCATAATTCTCGATTCATTTTTGGGACCGAAATGAAAATTCAAGTTTATTTTTCTTTTCTTTTTAGGCTTATCTTGTCA
Source organism: Chamaecyparis obtusa (assembly GCA_027943335.1). Classification (NCBI taxonomy): domain Eukaryota; kingdom Viridiplantae; phylum Streptophyta; class Pinopsida; order Cupressales; family Cupressaceae; genus Chamaecyparis; species Chamaecyparis obtusa. The sequence continues at coordinate 326,806 of BSBK01002890.1, read as the reverse complement.
TCCTTTGAGGCAAAAATTGATCATATTTTATTCATAATCACTTGTTTTGACCTAATGCTAATGCTATACCTTTCTGATCAACCTTATTTAAACTGGGGAAATTTTTTATCACTTGGTGGTCAAACTTGGTCTTGTGCACTTATCAATCATCTTGAACCTTATCTTATCATAATTTGATCAAATCTATCTCATTTATACATCTCCTCTACATCATTTTAATTTCAATCTCGAGGGGGCAGGAATAATCTATCATCAATTTTTTAAAGCTGCAATCATCACTAGGGGCATCTTAGCTTCATTGCTTTGCATCAAGTTGGGATTCTTTCGATCTTGGACATATCAGTTCTCATCACATCATATCAGTTCTGGTGTTGTCTTATCTTTCAATCTTAGTCTCAATGTTTAGCTTCATCGCTTCACATTAAACTGTGCATTGGAACTCTTGTTGCCTTTTTGTGCTTTGTTCAATCAAGTTCAGAGTTAGATCTCTATCACTTACCTTGACATCATCATTATTTGACTCAATGTTTTCCCATATTGCTCACACATTAGTCAAAGAGGGGAAAATGTAATCACCCAAAAATGGTCTAGTAAACTTTGAGCCCCTTTCTAAACATTCAAATTTAAATACTAGACTAAATCTCATGCTTAATCAATTTTTCATATTTATTTAATCTCTTCTTTCTTGATCAAATCATAATTTTATCTTTTATTTAATTATATCCTAAATTTTGACCGCTTTATCCTAAGCTTTATTAAATTAAAAGAACATGTCCCCTTTTAATTAATTAAACAACCTTTTAATTAAATAATAAAATCACTTTATCCTAAGCCACATTTAATTAAAAGAATATGTCCCCTTTTAATTAAATAAGAACCCATTTTAATTAAATAATGGAAACCACTTTTCTAAAAATAATAAATAATAAAATAAAAATAAAAAGAAAAAGAAAAGTGTACACTTTCCAATGACATTGACTCTTTTGAATTTTGACAAAGGATTTTTCCTCTTTATCTCAAACACTCATTATTTTGCCTCCTAATCATGTCCATTGATTTTGGCTCTTGAGAATCTTGAGCACATGGATCAACCAAGATTTAATCTTCACCATTTCTCATTTCTTTTTGCCTCTTCATCTTGATCGTCTGTTTATTTCTCAATCTTTTAAAAGGAGACTCTCTCCTCACTTTTAGAGATCCCCCTCATAGCATTATTAGTTTCTTGAGTTATTTAAAATCTTATTGCAGGTTCTTGGAGTCTTGGCATCTTAGCATATTGGAATCTTCGAGTCTTGCAATCTAGGCATCTTGGAGCTATTGCACTCTTGCATCTTTCATATTGAAGCATTACATCATCATTTAGCTTAGCTTTGCCATTTTCTTTCTTGCATCTAGCTTAATCCATCTAGTTTAGATTTAATTTCCTTGCATTTATTGCATTTCATTTTAGCTTAGATCTTTCATCTCATATTAGATTACTTTGTATTATTATTTGAATCTTCCATTCTATAGTGTACCTTGTAGGGATCTTACTTATTGGGCTTGTTTGAGAGCCACCATCTTAATCTACATGATTCTTTTTCGCTATGGATAGGAAGCTATAAGCCGCTTTTTGAGATCTCCTTCATGGATTCCCTCAAGTGTAAGGGTTTATAGAAGTGATCAAAATTTTTGGTAAATATTTTTGGCACCCACCATGGGGCAAACCCATAAATTTTTGGATACTCACTTTGGTTTTTAAGGCTAACCCTTGTGCAGGTTGAGTTGAAGGAAAAAATCTTAGGTTTTTGAAATATTTGATCATATCTCACAAATGGCTTGGAGTTTTTCTCTGCAATTTTTTTTACAGGTCAGAGATGATTCAGATGTATCTCAGTTCAAAAATCATATTTTTATGATTATTTTTTCGTGAGTTATACATTTTTTTATTGATTTTTCATGAAAATTTGTTTTTGGTCGCTAATCATCGAATTCTTTAGAAAAATTACATTTTTGGAAAGGTCTAAGAATTCTATAGGGGGTTACTTCTTTTTGTTTTTAATTTAGATGCAATAACATAGCTCAAATAGTCAATTTATGAAAACTAGTTTGTTTTGGTAAAATAGGTCTCTAGGGCACAAATTAAGGGATATTTCTAAATTTTTTACATTTTTGGAAAGCTCTCAGATTTTCTATGTTTTTTTGTCTATTAGTTTCTTAGACTTAGTCATTTTCTAGGCAATGTTGGTTGGTCATCACTACGACTGAGCCATCTAGTAAAGGCTGAGTTATGTCTAGACTTGTATCTTTTACAATTACCAAGTAGTAGTTACTCCCGAGAAAGTCAGAGGTCATTGAGTACTTCAATAATAGCCAAGCAGTTTATGATGAGTTATGTAGATATATCAGTGTCAAGCACCAATAAATGAAGAATAGTTAATGCTGAGTGTCAGAGGCTTCATATGCCGAGCAAGCCAGATTTGAAATATGTGTTTGTAATGGCACAAACACTAAGGTAAACCGTTTTGGCCGACACCTATAAAATATTTAATATTTGTTGAGGAAATCACTGAGGCAATTATGTCTTAGATTTTTAATCATTGATCCCTATGTAATCTGTGTAGCCTATCATATTTAGGGAATGCTTAAGCGACATAAGTGGAAAATCTAGATCATTGATCTTGATCTAGGGAGTTATTTTGTTGTCTATATAAGATGCAATCTAAACCCTAAAATGACGCATGAGTGAAAAAAAAGAGTATGGGAAGAGTATGAAGGATCTCATATATAGAATAGAGAAGCATTTTGATATAGGCAGAGATTAGTAAAAGTGACCGAGTAAGGCAGTGAAGGACAAAAGAGAGATATATCTGATTAAGAAGATTAAATAAGTGTTGGAAGGAGAAGATTTGTTATCAGAATCATAGTGCAAACCAAAGGATCAAGTACTGAGACATTCTAACAGGTGAATCAGGGTAAATCTCTTAACAGAGTGGTCCTAACAGGCCTAATTAAATCTCTTAATCGAGTGCTTACTTTGTTGTAAGTTTAAATCCTTTTACGAAGGTAGATTGTATAAGTCTTTAAGCTCTTAGCAGGGCAGACCCCTCATAGGGTAGATCATTAGTTTATGATCAAAAATTTTTAGCCCTAACAAGAAAACTTTAATAATGCAGTAGTGAAGATTTGTGGGTGTCTTCCCCACCCCAGTTTTACCTTTCAAGGGTTTCTGGGTAACCAAAATCTTTGTGTTATATTTCAATTTCATGGATGAAGATTAGATTGTTAGATCTATTTCAGTATTAAATTTGATGTTTATGTTATGAAAGTGAATTTATGTCAAAATGGAACTATTATTAGATATCTGATTCACCCCCCCCCCCCTTCTCAGTATCTCACTTTCCCATAATATATTTCCAACAATTGGTATCAGAGCTAAGTATTTTAAAAGAAGTCTAATCACTTGTGAGTCTCTTGGAGATGGAGGTTTATAAGTTGGGAAAGATCATAGAGAATCATAAGATTGACATTCATCTTGCATTACATCAACTTGAAGTAGCCAGAAGTGAACTGAAGAAATCTCTAAGTAGAAGAAGAGAATTGGCAATTCAACAGAATGAAACACAATATCAAGAAGAGGATACTAGAGGTCTATTTAACAATGGTAATTCTAATGAAAGTGAAAAAGCTATAACAGATTTGCTGGAGAAAAACAACATACTAAATGAAGACATGAGAAGTCTGATGAGAGAATAGGAAATACAATCAGCAAGACTTTGTGAAGTAACTAAACAGAAAAAGAAAGTTGAAGAAGACAAGACAATGGTTGAAGAAGACAAAAGATAAATGTATATAAGACTTGATGAGAGAAAATGTGACATGAAGAGGCTAACAAACAATCAATTGGACTCAGTGAATCAACTATTACTTGCTAATCAAGAGCTCAGCAGGAAAGATGTGGAAATCACAAACTTGAGATCTGAAAATAACCAACTGAAGAATGAACTCAGATCGGAGAAAGAACTCAATGAGAGGATGAACAAGCCTAATGAAGTTGTGAAATACTTTGAAGAATTTTTAAGGTCACCTAGAACATCCAGTGATACTTATGGACTTGGACATGATGAGCACTTGACATCCACTGAAGAAGGAGAATCATCAAAGAGTGGAGAATAGAGGAATTCAAAGAACAATAAAACTACATGCCATCATTGTGGAAAGCCAAGACACATAGAAAACATTTTTTGAAGAAAAAATGGTAATCCCAATCCTAAACAAAATTTCAATGGAAATTATTTTAATTGTAAGAAACATGGACATCAGGAACATGAATGCAGGTCAAATGTCAGTAATCCACCTACCTCACCTAAATTTCAAGGACATTGTTTTAACCATCATAAATATGGTCATAGAGCACAAGAGTGTAGATCTAAAGCTAAGTGGACATCCCATAAGAAGACTAAAGAACCTAGGAAAGGTAACACATATAATTGGGACTACAATACATGGTATAGTTGTCATTATTGTGGAGAATATGGTCATATTGGAGTAAACTATTTGAAGACACATTTCAGAGGAAAATCCAAGAGTTGGATGAGTAGAAGTCTAGTCTATTACAAATGCAACAAAATTAGTCACATAAAAAGAGACTATAGAGCACATATACCAAGCAATGAACAAGTTAAGAATGAAGAGACTGTTGAACATATGAGAAACCAGATGACAAGACATGGAAAAAGAAAGAGGAAGCAAGCAGTAGTGGAACCAATGAACCTGAGGTCACCTCATCCAATGGATCAGGTGATCACACTACTCCAAACTAAGAAAATAAGGTATGTGTGGAACTGAATCTTACAATGCTTTATTTTACATCAGTTCCTAACATTTGATAGGTTAAAGTCCATATCTGCATAAATTAAGATGCATTAGGAAAGATTTGAGAAGGAATTCATATTGTATATTTGATGTCGAGCATCAATATTTTAGTCCATAGTGTCTGAGTCACTAGTGTATGCTGAGCTCATGTGATAAGTATTGAGCTGAACTTGAATGACAGTATTGACCGATCTCATATTTACTGAGCTAACATAAGAAGGATGAGACAACTGTATACACCTACTTAATGTACGAATCATTTAATGAAGCCCTAATTTGACCATTTTGTGTCTATAAAGAAGAATGTTACCATTTACTCTCATTTCACCAGCGATTTGAGAACTTGTAGAGAAATTTCATAGTGATTAACTAGAGCTATTTGTGCTAAGTGTAATTTGCAAAGATATTTACAATGTACCATCAAAAAATATCTAAGAACTTTTGGAACAAGGTATTTACCGAGCAACTTGAATTCATCATTTTGAACCCTAAATTTTGGAGATATAGCATCTTCATCATCTTCTACAACCGTGAAGCATGGAAAGGAAGTATTAAACATTTAACTTGTAAGGAATGATGTGTGCAAACCACAAAAATTTCTTGTCGTTCCTGAAAGTGGGATGAAGGGAGATCTCACAGGTGCCCTGTCATTGATCCCTCCTAAGGTCCTAATGATCAATGATGTACACACATGCTAATGTGAAAGATCGGAGAAGTAGGAGACTACAAGTTAAGATATGCATATGACAAGATATGCAACAATGGTGTGTTGAAGACTGAACACCAAAAGGTTTTCGAGCGAGGGTTAGTACATGCTCTTGATTTCCTATAGAATTTTAAGATTGAATGGATAAAGATTGTGTTGAGTTAAATGTGTGACATGAAGATATGTTTGGAGGGTGGACCGGTTAAGATAACAAAGGAGATGATATACCAAGTCACCGGTTACCCTAGTCTTGTAGGGAAAAAGACAATGAGATGCCAGAGTAAGGAAATTATTCAAGCAAACACTTGGGCGGTATGGAACAAAAGAGGTATGACTATCTCTACAATCACTGATCCAGAAATTGATTTTGTAGTGAGTGTGTTAGAATTTAATCTTTCTTTGGTAATTATGTATTTAAAGGATAAACCAAGGTATCCTAATGTATTTGTCCTCTAGTCCAAGTGGGAGGACATGTAATATTTGTAATTTCCTTTATTAAGGAAAATAGATATTCCTCCTTATGAGGAATCCTACACTTGTCTCACACACTAGTGAAATGTGGCATACACAAAAATGAGAGTTACAATGTAACTCCTCTCTCACATCTCTATTAAGAGATGGCTCTCCTTCTCTCATCTTATGAGATACTTCTTCTTCTTGATTATCATTGTATGAGCTTTGCCCTCACTCTCTCTCTCTCTCTCTCTCATTCTTAGGCATTTTGTTGCCACTTTCATTAATATCACGAGGATTTTTTTATGCTTTTCCCCCTTCAAAATCTTGTCTCCTTGTTGCTTGGTTTTGGTGAATGCTCCTAGTTCTTGCACTAATTCATGGTAAGTTTTCCTATTCCTAAGCTCATCGATTAAACAAGTTCCTATTTGTCTCTATATTTTGTTATTATTTTAACATGGTATCAGAGCAGGTTGGTTTAATCATTTATTGAGTGTATAGGTGAAGGAGCTACCATATCTTGGAGCACTCCAATATCGGAGACTCTTGAGAGAGTTCTTTACTAGTTTTTTTACTAATCTGATTAAGAGAGAAAAATAGAAAAAAAAATTTGGTTTTGGCTGGTTTACCACCAAAACCTATTTAACTATTGGTCTCTTTTTTGTTTTAATTTGTGCAGGTTTGGTTGCATTTCTAATAAAAAAAATTATACAAATTTAAATTTATCAAAATCCTAATATTATCATATTAAATTTTGATTATAATATTAAATTTTATTTTTCAATATTATACTTTAAAAGTTTAAAAATTTACCTTTTTTAGTTCTTATTTCTGTTCATGCATGTATAGAATATTTTTTGTAATTATTGTTTCTAATATCGGTTCCTTTTATCATTACATGTATTAAAAAGGAAGTAGAATTTGAATTGCATTTATCTCACCTAAATAACCATTTTTTTAGTTTCTAAGTTTAGCACTATTCCTGCATACGTTTTTTTTGTTCAATTAATATCATTGTTTGTTATAGAGTGTGTTACTTCCAATTTCAATTGCATGTGGTTGTTTCTATAAAAAAAAATATCTTTATAATTGCTATTATAGTCTCTGTTTGCATTTGCCTCTATCGATGATATAATTTGATAGTCTCTTTTTTTTTCTTTTTAGTCATTACTTTTCTCAAACGGTTTCGAATCGATCTCTGCTTTGCATTTACATTTTTTTTCCTTAGATGTTAGAGGTTTATATATCAGATTAGCCTGTTCAAATTCATAGATGTTAAAAGTTTATTTATCATATTAGCCTGTTCAAAATAGAATAGATTTGCCTATTGCTTTCCTCTCTGCATGCGGTTTTTTAATTCTTGCACACTGGTTGTGTTATAACCAGTGGTTTTAGAAGGATTTCCCTTGCATGCTCTGCCCTCCCTTGCATGCACAAAAAGCCTCTTTTTAATGAGGGTTTGAATTTAATAAACTGCTCATTTTATCATTATTTTTTTCATATATGTTCGTAACTTTTGCATTGATTCTCTACATTTTTTTTTCATTACTTTCTTTGTGTTCGCTATTCATATCTCCTTGCATGTGCTCATTTTAAAGAAATAGTGGGTTTTATTAAGTTGAGATAAAATCTTCTCTGGTGTTTTGGGTAAGTTTCATTCCCACGGAAACATTGTGGTGCAATAAAGGTTGATATTCAAAACTCTCCAGTACTTAAGTGTTTTCTTTGTTCCCATCATTGGGAGTTGGTCTGTGCTTTTTTTATTCGGTGTCGTGTGTTCCTTTTTTGTTTCACATTGCATTCATCTTAATTGCGACTTTGGTAGCTTTATGATTTTTTTTCCGCTACTTATTTATTTAATTGAGGGTTTTTTTTGGCGTTTTCTTCCTCTGTGCTGGTCGTAGCCTTTCTCTGCGGTTTCTTGTGCATTTTTTTGTTTCTTTTATCCCTATTCTCCCGCGCGCGCCATCTATAGGCTTTTCTACTCTTTGAAATTTTGTTTATTCTTCCTTTGCTTGCCTCTGCCATCCCTTCATCCTTGTTCTTCCCCCGCCTCTCTGTATCCTCCGCTTCTCCTGCCGCCTCGTCATCCACCTTCTCTGTCATCGAATTTCCTTCTGCTACCACCGTGTTCTGTTTGGCCACTGCTGCCCATGTTTCTGACCCTGTGGGTTTCTCTGTCAGCATCCCTTTGGCCACAATCTTTTCTTTGCTGCCTCTCTGTCAGCTCTCGCTCATCCTCTCAGTTTGCACTTTGCCTCACCGGTGACGTGTCGACCTTTCAGGCTCAGCCCGCCTTCGGCTCCCCTCTTCAACTCGGTTTCTACCGTGGTTCTTTTTCAGGCTCCTTTGGCTAGAGTTTTTTGAATTCGGTCAAGAGAACTTGAGTTTCATTTTAATTAAGTTTTTTGGTTTTAGATCGGGAGCAAAATTTTTTTGTTTAATAAAGTTCTATCTTTTGTTCTAATCGGGAGTAATTATCTTGTGCTTGTTTTATCTTAGTTCCTTTTTTGAGCCTTTTGCTACTGAGTTAGTGTTTATATATTTTTTTTGCTTTAGTTTCTTGTTTTCTTAGTTAGTTTCATTTCTTTCCATTTTTTGTGCATTGCGATCTAATTTCATAATATTAAAATCCCAGTTCTTTATTGTTTTTGTCTTAGATATTCGATTGCTATAACCCTAAAATCCTTCGTAGCTTAACCAATAACTTAAGTGGTTATTATTTTAAGTGGTTAGAGCTAATTTATTTATTGTTATGGTTCATCTTAATATTTTTTTTTTTAGTTTTGGTTGACAGTTAATTAGTCTTCGTTTATAGTTACTTGCTTATTCTTAGTCTAGTTTAGCCTTTTATCTTAGATTGGTTTGTAGACCGATTCTAATTTGTTATAGTACTTATCTATTTTTTTCTCTTGCTAACGTTTTCTTGCAGGTTTGGTTTTTTTTAGGTTTAGATTTTTTTATATCAATTTCTTTTAAGTTTTCTCTATATTCTTCTTTACATGGTTATTCTTATTTTTTTAGAAATTAAGTCATATAATTTTTTTATATATAATTTAGTTTCTTTAAAAAGAGCAATTTTTTTAAGAGGGTTTTTTAATCCTTTTTAAGGTGTTTTATCATAGTTGTACTTTTTCTAAAAGGAATTCTTCTCCATTGTGATTCTAATTCGTTCTAACTTCACTACCCTTATAATTTATATTATTCTAGTTGTATTTTTAATTCAAGTATTAAGGGGTGTAGGTTCCTGTAGTTAGATTCTATTTCAGTTCACTTATCTAGCTTATATTAATTTGGATATTTTTTTGCTAACACTTTTTTGCAGATCCGGAATTTTTTTTTATCTCTGTTAGTATTTCAGTTTACTAATGTTTCTTTGCAGGATTGTTCTTTTTAACTTTACCTTGCATACAAGAGATTCTTATCGGTATCTGTTAATCTATAACAGCTTACTCGAGATCTCTTTTCTCTTTAGTGATCTTAGTTTCTATTTTTTTTCTCTCTCTGGTTGTTTTCTATTTTTTTTCTCTCTTGCATGCCTCCTTGGAAAAAGATTTTATAGCTTTCTGTTATTGCATGCAAGTACATTTAGTCTATCTATTTTTTCTAGGTTCTGATAAAGTTTTCATTTCAAGTTTAGCTATTCTTGTATTTAACCATGACTACCTTGATGCCAGAAATTAATTTAACCAGTACAAATTATCATGCATGGAAAACTCACATGACCTTCATCTTTAGATTTAGACATATTTTAGAGATTGCAACTGATGCCAGTTTGAAACCCGCAACCTCTGCTCCTCAAGCTGACCAAACTGCTTGGCAGACTAAAAATGAGGAAGCACTTGGTTTAATCAGGATTTCCTTAAATCCTAATTTGTATGTCCTAATTTTCACTTGTATAGAAGCCGATCAAGCTTGGGACATCCTGAAAAATACCTATGACAGTGCAGATGAAACTCAGAAAATCCAGCTTCAAGACCAACTTGAAGACCTTAGGTATACTGATTTCAACTATGTTGATGACTTCTTGCTTAAGTTTGATTCCATTAAAGTTTTACTAACTAGTTTACAAGTTCCTCTTTCTGATTTAAGAATAATTCATATTATTATTCGTAAATGTTTGCCTAGACAGTTCCAATAGTTTATTACAAATATTTACTCTCAATTAGCTATTCCTTCTTTAGCATCTCAATTAACTTATGTTATTTTTCAAAATATGTTGCGTCAAGAGGAAGCTAAGTTAATTCAGTTTGGAATACTTAAAACTCATGAACATGCATATGTCTCTAACAATAGATCTTCTAACACTAATCAAAATAACAATAGATCTTCTAACACTAATCAAAATAACCAAAACTATCAACGATCTAATAATACAAATAATTTGAATAATAACTCAAGCCAACAATTTAATGATCATTACAATTCTAGGCCTTCCAATAACTATCATAGTAATAATCAGTCAAATAGGCCTCATTGCACCTATTGCGGTAAAGATGGTCACTTAGTTCATAACTGTTTTAAGAAACAAAAAGATGATCAACGTAATTCTCAAAATTACTCAAATGGAAAATCTAATGGAAATCAATCTCGTTCTGCTTTTACTGTCTGTTTTAATGCTTCTAAACCACTTGAATGGATTATTGATAGTGGTACATCTCAACATGTTACATCTCATAAGGAAGTCTTTGATTCTTTGCAACCTGATTCTATGAATATTCCTATTTCTTTAGCTGATAATCATTGCTGTCAAGTTGAAGGAATTGGTAACATGTTTCTATTCCAAATGGTAAATTACATGATGTGTTTTATGTTTCTGATTTGAAAGCTAACCTTATTTATGTTCCTCAATTATGTTAGGATTATAAGGTTGAGTTTCATAAAAATAATTGTCATATCATTGATCCTAACACTGATCAGATAGTTGCTGATGCAAAATTACATGATGATAATCTCTTTAAATTTTATCAATTTGTTTCTCCTAGATATTCATTACTCACTACTATTGATTTTCATATTTGGCATGAAAGACTAGGACATTTAAATTCTGATTATATCTCATTAATGCAAAAAGAAAATATGGTAGATGGATTACCTAAGCTTGCTACTTCTAAGTTTGATTGTAATGGATGTATGAGTGGTAAAATGCATAGAGAATCTTTTCCCCATAAATAATCTTGGAGAGCTAATAATAAGTTAGTGGGTATGTGCAAGATCATGAGGGGCCAAAAAGTGGCGATGTGAAAAACATTCACTTTTCACTCGTCCAAAAGCGCATGAAAGTGCTTGTTGACTTTTTAGTAGGCCTGGGTGTCAGTACACTTGGGAAAACCTACCACCAAAGCATAGGCCTTATCGGGTACCTGATAACTATGGCATAAATCCAAAACCCGCGAGCCCTTTTCCTCATTTCCTTGCGTGATTTTCTTAAGTTCTTTCCGTGATTTTTAGATACTCGATATATTTTCAGATACCTAATATTAGAAACAACAAATTCAACTCCAAGCATATTCGATAAGTAGTTATTTATATGACTTTTATTAATTTATTTCATTTTCATGCTAAATGTAGCTTTTTTTTAAAAATAGGGTTTTGTATTTATATTTGTAAAAATATATGAAATTAGATTGAAATTTAGATTTTTTTTTATTTAATCAGGCATGGCTAACAACAATGAAGAAAATAACCCTCCCGCACCAAATAACGATCCCCAAAACAATCCCCCACTTCAAAACCCTCCATTTTTACAAGATTTGATACAAGAAAATTTGAACACAATACGGGGTTTCCAAAACATGTATCAAAATATACCTACATTAGGTCCCATGCTTGCCACACTAAATACAATCATTGGAAACATTGACACACTCGCACAGCAACATAATGCTGCTCTTCATTGGCGTGATGATATGCATGCCCAATTTGATGATGGGCTTAACCGTGATGGGATTGCAACCCTTAATATAAGGAAGATATAGCCGCCCTTTTTGTTGATCCTAAAACTAAAATACTATTTGACCCCAAAAAGCCCAAATTATCAATAAAATGGTGCACAAATGAAGCAATGCGCACAAACTTTTGGGATCACTGGTGGATGGTTTTTGATAAACCACCCCATAGCAATTTGGAGGTCCCATTTTATTTCCTTAAAAAATTGTATACTGAGTTTGTGCTTGGTCACCATGTTGATTATTGGAGTATGAGGCCCAACATGGGCGTAGGCAGTGGAGCTCCTCAGACTAGGCCATCTTCCCAGTGCCGAAAGGCCACTACCTTTGTCCCCCCCATTGATGTCGCACCCCCTCCTCCAATGCAACATCCTGATATCATTGCAAAGGCTGCCTCACAGACTATTAGGGCCATTCATTTACTGAGTGATCAGTTGATCACTCAGACCAGGTGAGTGTTGCCTCCTTTGGATGCTGCTGGTGCATCGATAGCTCATTGGAGTTCACATGTATGCGAGCCCCATATGTGCATTACATGCAGGCATATGTGCCTCAGACCGCTTACTGATTCTGATATATATCAGTTTCATTATATTGATGAGGGGGATATAGGAGATGCAGCTGCAGAGGTTGCAACACCTCATGGAGCATCTACATATCATGAGAGTGCTCAGGAGGTACAGGTAGAGCCATTGACTCCTATTGATATGGTAAGAGTAAACATTATAAATAAATTTGTCGCATGACTTATTTAATTTTAAAATAATTTATTTATTTAGATTAGTTTTAATGATTGCAGGCACTTATGTATATATATTTTTTCCATTTATGTTCAGTCGATGACTTAGGAGGAGGTGTGATAGGTGGATGAGTCCACACTTTCGACCATTTCATTTGGCCTTGATGACTATACTGTATATTATAAATTATGTACCCATTAGTTTTTTTTTATATCATTTGGTGTACATGCTTAAATCTCTATCAATTAGAGCAATAAAATTCATACATTTACTAATATATATTGTCATCTTATTGTGTTCTTGCAGGCTACAGCCGATGTCAGTGGGGGGCATGAGAGGGTTCCTTCATCAAGTGTCGACAAAGGAAAGGTAGTTAATTGTTTAAGATTAATTATGCATGCATATGTATGCCACTTGTGTGTAGTAATAAATATTTTACTTGCACTTTATTGTATAGGGTGTGGCTATCGATGATGTCCCAACACCAGTTCAACAGTGTAGGGTTATAGGTGTCTCGATTCGGAGTGATAGCCTGATTGTACATAGACTTTTACATATTGTTATTTGTATTTTGTAACTAGGTTTGCTATGATGAAGTACATTGATATATAATTGACAATCTTTTTACTCTCATAGGTTACTCTGACTGTGAGGGAGGGCCCATGAGAATCCTTTGTTTCTTTATTGACCCAGCCCACTATTCCAGAGGAGGGATCACCAGATGTAAGTTTTAATTTTAGTTCAATCAATTTGTAATTATATTATGCTATCATCCTATTTTGTAGATTTATTACTCTATGTTGCACCACTCTACTAATCTCATTTTTGCAAATATATATTTATAGGTCAGAGTTGGTATTGTTGGCATGGTTCCTTCACTACCTAGGACTTATGCTAGGACACCTGCTTGTGGTAGGCGATCGAGAGACCAGGTACAAATATTTGTATTTAGTTATAATTTTAATTAAATTAGTGTTTGAAAATTATGAATTATATATATATGTGTGTGTGTGTGTGTGTGTGTGTGTGTGTGTGTGTGTGTACAAATCATATAAAGTAAGCAATCTAACTTTGGTTTGAACTCATTTTTTATGCAGGATCAATCAGAGCCCAACACTTCTTCAAAGAGGCTACATTTTGATGATCCCCCTACAGCATAGGATGTAGTTTTAGTTTTGTGGTCATTTAGAGATGACACTTGACACATTTTGAGATGGCATATATGCCACATTGTACACCTTAAAACATTGATTTTGTAGACATTTTGAAATGGCTTGTGCCATATTTGTATATGGACATACTTTTGATACATTTGATACATATATAGAACATGTTCATTTATATGTTATATTTGTGTCATCTTTTGTATATACATATTTATTATTCATGTTTATGGAATTGAAAGGTGAAGTTATATCTTGACTATGATTATCATTATGATTTAAATTATATCTTTTTGAAGTTACATTTTTTTTTCTTTACTCTAGAATACCCTGTTCATGGAGCTTATTATGTTTGAGGTTTAACTTCTTATTGGTGAACAGATTTGTCTTCCAAAAAAATGCTTACAAAATGACCCTTAAAGCCCAAACAAAAAGACTCAACCAACACCAACAGTTGGGTCACTTCGCTATTGAGAAGCGTAAGCGCCCTCTGAATTATCCGGGTATAGCTCCCCGTGCAGGATTTACAATGAATCAACTAAACTATAAATGATAATGCTTTTAACCTGAAAGAAATAAAGGCTTACAAACATCTATTTGTAAACACAAGATAGATGCGAAGGGACTAATTTACTAAAAAGAAAAGGACAGTAAATGCTACAAATTTCATTTGCCTAAACAATGCATTACAGAAAGAAACTAAGAGAGAAAGATGAATGGTTCTTTCCAAATACATGAAAAACTATAGCACAAAGTCCACAGATGATCGTGCTGATGATCAGACGTAATAGATACATATTCAAAAGAAACCAATATCATTCAAAGATGAATATCAATCAGAAAGTGAGCATCTAAAATCAAAGCTTTAATATGCTGACATATCCTTCTTTGAACACAGCAAAACAACAAAGATTCTGTTGTTCCTATACATTAATAATTATCTAAAAATAAAATCCCTCTTTCCCTGCATTATAATAAAAATCCTAATCTATCCCTCCCCTGGCACAAAGTCTCTCAGGTCAGGCGGAATCTGGAACCCCCAAAATCTCCTCTACAAGCCTTATTTATTTTCCCCTTTCGGTTATTTTCTTTCCTGTTATAATAACTAATTCTTGAGGATGTGTCTATCCACGTCTTCTTTCTCAAATACATTAAAGTCTCCCTTTGTGAGTGCCTTAGTAATATTTTGTTATGAAATTCCATGTTACTTGGCGCTCTACATCTTTCAAAATGGATCTATTCCTATAGAATAGTGCCATCTGGATCTTATTGCAACACGAGTGTTAATGCCCCTATGTTTTGATTGGACGCTTGGTGCTATAACTAGAGTGTGTCATTTATGGCTCTCCACACACATACTACTTCATGCAAGTGACACCAAGAAACATTTTGTCGAAGCCATCATACATACGTATATTGGGATTCAATTGCGAGCACGTCCTCATCAATTTTCCCACCCTGTAAACCTGAAGCCAACATCTCTAAATCATGACTGATGTCAACACAAAGAACTGCATTATCATGCATCATGAAGGCATCATCAGCTCGGTATTGAAAATCGCTCTTAAGTTTCCCACTGATATAGTCCCAGACCTCTATGAATCCAACAACCGAACATGAAACAAGGTTCTGTCCATCAGGGAAGATGTTGGGTCCTCCTTGACATTCAGTGTTGGGGCATTCTCAGGAAATGATAATGTCTTAATATTGAAATTGCGTTATACATTATCATGTTCTCGAATGCCAATACTGTCGATGTGCAAAACCAATTCTCATTGTCATCGACCAGTCTAACCTAACAAAGCTTTGGAAACTTCATTTTTGGATACCTTTTACAAGTTCTATAGCTCCTATCTGTAATTCCATATGCCATGCTCTACTTGTGGGCATTCTGTCGAACAGTTTACATATACAAGCCCCTAATGCAGAGGTTATAGCAAGAAAGTGGAGTGCCCTTCTACTACCTCCCACAACTCACGAACCAACCAAAAAGGCTTAAGGGTAATCCAAAACTCTTTTTATGGTATAACACAACCAAAAAAATGTATTTCTATCCCAATAAACTCCCTTTGCAAAGTTACACACTCAATCAAACTTCAATGCCTTTTTGGCTTTAGGGACACTAGGCCTAAACTAACTTATTGATAGAACTCTTCACCAGTGGACTTCCTAACTACTCCCAAGCATTTAGATGGTCCTCATATGACCTAAGGCCTCTAAAATAACACTTGGTTTATTCCCACCAAAACCGTACCATGGCAAATTAGACCTGCACGCCAATTTCCTTGTAGCCTTCTCAATAGAGGTTTTCTACTCTAACTTTTGTACAACTGAGTATCTTGATACAATCAGGGCATTTTCAAACACCCATTTGGAAGTTATTTAAGATCCCAAAGCCTTGCCTTCCAACTCCACTCCAATGCCACCTAACACCCACCTTGGACACAGACCTAATTAGCCTAATTAAGCTTGGTTTACAAAGCAAGTATGAGGTATAGGGTTTATGGAACTGGTACAGTTCTTTAGATATTCTTCTCCAACTAAAAATGACTCAAAACCACCTTTACTTCACTCACTTTTCTATTCTATGCACTTCTTTACAACTTTCTTCTACTTTCTAGATTGAATCCTCTCAAAAATTCAAACTAGGGCCTGATGCATGAAGGCCTTGCCCTTCGAGCCACTACATGAGCCTTTAGAATCCATTGAAACATATATCTAACTTGTATTTTCCAAATTCTTAGGTTAAACCCATGGCTAGAATGCAAGTTAGGCCTCCATTAGTGTTTAGGGCCCTAGAAAAGCTTGCTTCCTGGACTGTTTTGAAAAGAATTGAAATAACTTTAACAAATGAAACTAAAACTTCTTCAAATCAAATAAAATGTTCACTAACATGCAATATAGTATTCCCACATTAAAATCATGACCCTTTAAGTCCGTACAGACCCGTACAACTCTGAGAAATGGCTCAAAAATGGTTTGTATTCCTCCTTTATGACATCAGTTTACAAAAATCAACTTCTTACCATTATGGTTTGAAGTGATGAGCATATATAACCTTAAAAATGAAGGTATATTTATTGGAGAACCCATTTGACTCTTGGGTTTCCAATTCCAATCTCTCGAGAAATTTTAGAAAGTTGCAACAACTTTTATTGCATTTTTGCAATTTTGCAAAATATGCCATTTTATGAACTCGATAGAGTTTATGATTTATTTTTGAGATCAAAACCTATCAACATGATTTTCCAAGTGAAAATAATCTAAAATCAACTTTTAAGACTCCATAAGCCTAACCTAGCAAATTATCACTAATTAGGTGAACCCCATGACCTAAGGTATCTTAGGCTTATAACATTGCCAAAAGATCCTTGATCACACATTAGGGATTCCAAACCAAAATTAGGATGATCTATTTAGATCCATCCTATTTATTACAACATAACAATGCAATTCAAATTCCTACTAGTGGAGGGTGCCCTGCACCAGCCCCTGAAGATCGTTGCCCAATCGTGCTTAGTGCACCTTAGGGTCACTTGGGTCAAGCGTGGTCGCAAGCGTTCCGGTGACTCTGTGGGTAGAATGGGGTTTTCACTGGTGTTTACCCAACCAACTAAAGCTGATGGAGTAGATGGCTCGATGCTAGGTCAGACAGTTTGAAAGATACGCTGTTGAGCCACTTTCAACTGACCCTCACTGTAAGTTTTGGCATCAACTGAGATCGCCTTGCCAAATGCAAATGAAGTCAAATCACCCAAAATTGAGAGAGGTTATTATAGACCTCAAAAACACAATCCCGTAGCACTTGATGGTTTGTAAATGCCTCTCACGAAGTCCAAGATATGAGCCCTGGAAGATCACTACCTAATCGTGCTTAGTGCACCTTGGGGTCACTTAGGTCGAGCGTGGTCGCGAGCGTTCCAGTGACTCTGTGGGTAGAATGGGGTTGTCACTAGCATTTACCTAGCTAACAAGAGCTAATGGAGTAGATGGTTTGATGCTAGGTCAGATGGTTTGAAAGATACGCTGCTGAGCCACTTTCAACTGACCCTCACTGTAAGTTTTGGCATCGACTGAGATCACCTTTCCAAATGCAAACGAAGTCAAATCACCCAAAACTAAGAGAGGTTATTGTAGAACTCAAAAACAAGATCTTGTAGCACCTGATGGTTTGTCGATACCTCTCACGAAGTCTAAGATACGAGCCCCGGAAGATCACTACCCAATCGTGCGTAGTGCACCTTGGGGTCACTTGGGTCGAGCATGGTCGCGAGTGTTTTGATGACTCTGTGGTAAGAATGGGGTTGTCATAGGTGTTTACTCGACCAACTAGAGCTGATGGAGTAGATGGTTTGATGCTAGGTCAGATGGTTTGAAAGATACGCTGCTGAGCCACTTTCAACTGACCCTCACTGCAAGTTTTGGCATTGACTGAGATCGCCTTGCCAAATGCAAATGAAGTCAAATCACCCAAAACTGAGAGAGGTTATTGTAGACCTTGAAAACAAAATCTTGTAGCACCTAACAATTTGTCAATACATCTCATGAAGTCTGAGATACGAGCCCTGAAAGATCACTACCCAATTGTGCTTAGTGCACCTTGGGCTCACTTGGGTCGAGCGTGGTCGCGAGCATTTCGGTGACTCTATGGGTAGAATGGGGTTATCATTGGTGTTTACCCAGCCAATCAAAGCCAATGGAGCAGACAGTTTGATGCCAAGTTGAATGGTTTGAAAGATACGTTGTTGAGCCACTTTCAACTGACCCTGACTGCAAGTTTTGGCATCAACTGAGATCACCTTGCCAAATGCAAACGAAGTTGAATCACCCAAAACTAAGAGAGGTTATTGTATACCTCGAAAACATGATCCTGTATCACTTGATGATTTGTCGATACCTCTCACAAAGTCTGAGATACGAGCCTTGGAAGATCGCTGCCCAATCATGCTTAGTGCACCTTGGGGTCACTTGGGTTGAGCATGGTTGCGAGCGTTCTGGTGAATCTATGGGAAAAATAGGGTTGTCATTGGTGTTTACCTAGCCAACCAGAGTCGATGGAGTAGACGGTTTGATGCCAGGTCAGACGGTTAACTTTTATAGATTGTTTGAAATGCTAAAAAATAATATCCTTAAAGCATTAGAAACAACAATCAAACATGTAAGAATTCAAACCATGCAAATGACATAAGTATATGACATGTAAGATCCCTTCTTGGCACTATTGGCCACCCATACATGATTTTGGTCATAAGTCCTTATGAAGAGTTTTAGGACATTTAACTTTTAAATCAAATTGATTGTTACAAATTGCCATTATAGGCTTCAAAAGATCTCAATTAACCATTAAGGATCCTTTTGTCCTTCTATCTCTGATTGGATCCATGCTGACCATAGGTTTCTTCATAGGTGCTCCTACAAAAGTTACAATCCACATACAAAACCAAGTTTATTGACTCAAAATACAATCTAAGAAAGGTCAAATTAATGTATTGAAATTAAGCTTAACGAACTTAGAAAACAATGCACTAAGTTAACTTATAACCTAGTCAAGTGTTCCTGAAGGGTCATCTCTTTGCTTTAGGGTCTCCAATAGTGCTTCATGATCAGTAGTAGTAATAGTCCAAAGTTCTTTTGTCTTTGGTCTTCCTTGATGCTTTGACAACTTGACATTTGTTGCTATAACAAGGTGTGAATACATGAGAATAGTTTTGTGCTTCTCATAGTCTTCAAATGCAGGAACTCCATTCTTTCTAATCATGTATGTTCACAGCCATGTTCCTACAACAACAACTAAACCACTAGGATATGTGAACCCATCACCATCTGTCATCAGTTGTACAAGCTTCTGTTACGTCGTACAAAATGTGCTAACCAATAATCTGACCTCTCATCATTCCCCTGTGGTGCAACCAATGCAAAAACATCTCCTAGCTTCAAAAGATATGAAAGATGGTCATAGTCAACTGAAGTGTCCATGTCATCATTTCTTATAGAGAGTGTCAAAGATAAAGGAGTCAGATACTGTGGAACCCATGTATCCACCCACTCACTTTACTCGCAATGATCCCAATCATACTAAAAACACATGGGGCAAAAACAAGCCAACTCTCATGTCCAAATGGTCCATGTACTACTATTGGAGCTTTGGAATGAATGCATTTTTTAAGAGTCTTTCACTATTTGACAATCCAATCTATCTCTTATAGTTCCCTCCTCAACCAACCAAAAGAATCTATGCACTATAGAATCAAGAGCCCCCCCCTGTGACAATGCTAAAGTACACCAATCAAAAATAGAATGAGCATCAAGAAGTACAGCACCTGAAATCCTCAATTGCTCCTTAACTAGAGCTCTCTTCACACATGCACCTGCTCAGTCATGCTCCCCTTTCCCATGCCCTAACTCAAAAAAACTCCAAATATGAGGTACACCTCTCTCCACATGCATTCTACACAACCAATAAAACATTCTGGCATTCTTAAATTGACCGGTGCAATTATCTGACCAAATGAGATGCCTATCCATAGCAATACCATTTTCCTGCAAGAAGTCAAAATAGTTCTGGAAACAATGTTGAACAAACTCATGAGAGTGAGACCTGTCATCGCTCATATAAAAATGGTACTCTTTGATTATCTTTTGCTCATCTTTTGTGCTTTTAGGGGAATGTCTATATGTGATGTGTACAAGAATAGCAACCTGAATGGAATTGTAATATTGAGCTTGAGTCTCATTTTGGGGCTGCAATGTATAGTTCTCCACAAAGTCTACAATAGATATAATAGTTCCAATGGGGAAAGTGTCCTTACATATCTTGAATTGTTGATCCAACCATTGAGACCTATGACTATGCCTTGCATACTTGTAAAAAATATTTGTCTTGAAATCTGAGATAAAATCAGCAACTTTGTATTCTTTTGCAACTAACTCACATCTAGAGCCTTCACCTCCACTCTTCAATGTATATTTCACTGTTTCATATACCTTTTTTTGGACGAGTGTCTTTCCAAAATTTTGTTCCAAACCCTCATGAAAACATGTTCTAAACTTGGACAAGCCACCACATTCTGAGCACTTGGCATTTAAGCAATTTTTTTTATAAAATAAAAAACCATCATCTCTATGACATAAAAATTGATCTACCAAGTCTCTTGATGATTTGGGAAGACCACTTGCACCACAATCCTCTAGCATTTCATTAGTATGCAAAGTAGAACAAATGGACCATAATAATTCATGATGCATTGAAAACTCAACATGATATTTGCAACAACATGTATTTCAAATCTTAAGGGGTACACAATAAAATGGTTTCACAGATTCAAAAGACCTTTGTGATATTTTCAATGTTGGATGTGTCTCACAAAATTTTTTATACAACATTGTTTGACTTACCTCCACATAATGTTTAGGATGTGGAGTGCGGTCTCCATTGCCAACTCTCAGCTTCAAGACATCCTTCACATTTGGTGACACTCTTGAGTTAGCATCCCAAAATTGTTGAATTTCATCCTTGACAACATCCATTAGCTTCTTATTGAAACATGGAAGTCTCCCACCATAAGCCCATGTATCAATTTAAAGTGGATCATCAAGTCTTTCTCTTCTTGCAAGTGCTCTACCCAAAGTTTTACAATCTATATTGAAGTCAACACAAGTTTTTCTAATCAAATGAGCCTTTCTCAACTGATGACTTACTAAGGAGGTTGTAATAACCCTCCGAGCAACTCTCTTGTCTTTTTCTCTGCTAGTCTTCCCAATGCTATTGAGAGCATTGAAAAGATTCTTCTCAACAATGGCATTTCTCTCCATTTTCTTGTTCACACGAATCTTCAATTTCACAAGCACCGGTCTCATGTTTTGCATCTTTAACAACTGCACAAAAATTTGACATTGCTCAACCAATGTCTTGTTTCAAAAAAATTGATCATAAAGTCTTGAAGCCCACAACCTAATGGTTCTATGTGACCTCTTTCCTTCCCAATTATTCATAATGTTCTCCTCAATTTCAATTAACCATTTAGGTGTTCTTGAAAGCCCTGAATTTGAAGATTGATTATCTTTATTGCAAGGGACTTCATTTCATATATAATTTGGAGATGTATAACATTCATGTGGTTCTTGTGCAACATTTTCGTTCCCAAAGTATACATTTTCAATCTCCAGCTGTGCATTTTCAAATTGAACATCCTCTTCACTTACAACTACATTTACGGGGTCACCTTGATTAATGTTTAACATACCTTCTCTCCTTCTACGGTGATTTTCCTTATCTTTTTCCCTATATGCTTGAATTTCATCATTTGTCAACTTCCTCTTGTGTTTAGCCTTTCGATGACTGTTGCTTCCCATGGTGTGACCACAAGTCGACAAAAATCAAACAATGGGACCCAAATCACATTTTTTTTTCACAACGCGTGAAAAAAGTATCAAATCCTATGATTGTCTGGTCTGTGGGGACAGGGACTATTTTGGTCAAATATTACCTGGCAAAAATCAGGTATCCGATTTCATATCGGGTACCCGATATTCTCAGGCAGATGAAAAAAAGGCGGGAGCAAATGAAAAAAAATTAACTTTTACATATATTGATGTATATAATAGATATAAATAAAAGACGCATATGATATATATAATGTATATTATATATATACTAATGTATTATAATATACTAATGTATTATATGTACTAATGTATTAAAATATACTAATGTATTATAATACACTAATGTATTATATATACTAACATGTATATAATATATATATAATACATATACTAATGTATACTAATATATTATATATAATATTACAAATTTTGGAGAATCTCTTGCAGAAATATGGAAATTATAATCTTCCTCCTAGAGCATACATTAATGAAGTTCTTCGTGCCTTAGTAGAGGAAGCCGACAGGATTGTTGAAGCTTACAGTACTACATACAGAAATGCGGTATGTTTTTTTGGCCTAAATTTTTTTCTCATTTCTTTTAGGTCTTTAAAGGTGGTCAGCTAAATCTTTGTATTAAATGTGCCTTTTACAGGTGTCCTAAACCCTAGCTACGCAGAAATGGAGGCTTTGAAGAATAGTTCACTCGAGGCGGAGAGAGAGACTTCCTAGGGGTCATGAGGACTCCCTAAGGGTCCTAGTATGCCTTATCATGCATTAGGACCCCTACAGAGTCCCCGTGACCCCTTTTGACACATTGGAATGCTCAAGTGTGTCCGAAGGGGTCTTATGACCCTTTAAGACACACTTGAGCATTCCAATGTAACAAAAGGGGTCATGGGGACTCCCTAGGGGTCCTAACACATGATAAGGCGTACAAGGACCCCTAGGGAGTCCCCGTGACCTCTTTTGACACATTGGAATGGTCAAGTGTGTCTTAAGGGGTCCTACAACCCCTTCAGACACACTTGAGCATTCCAATGTGTTAAAAGGGGTGATGGGGACTCCCTACGGGTCCTAGTACACCTTATCAAGTGTTAGGACCCTTAGGGAGTCCCCATGACCCCTTTTGACACATTGGAATGCTCAAGTATGTCTTAAGAGGTCCTAAGACCCCTTAAGACACACTTGAGCATTCCAATGTGTCAAAAGGGGACATGGGGACTTCTTAGGGGTCCTAACGCATGATAAGGTGTACTAAGACCCCTAGGAAGTCCCCATGACCTTGTTTGACACATTGGAATGCTCAAGTGTGTCTTAAGGGGTCTTAGGACCCCTTCGGACAAACTTGAGCATTCCAAAGTGTCAAAAGGGGTCATGGGGAAACCCTAGGGGTCCTAGTATGCCTTATCACCTATTAGGACCCCTAGGAAGTCCCCATGACACCTTTTCACACATTGGAATGCTCAAGTGTGTCTTAAGGGGTCCTAGGACCCCTTCAAACACACTTGAGCATTCCAATGTGTCAAAAGGGGTCATGGGGACTCCCTAAGGGTCCTAACATGTGATAAGGTGTACTAGGACCCCTAGGGAGTCCCCATGACCCCTTTTGAAAAATTGGAACACTCAAGTGCATCTTAAGGGGTCTTAGGACCCCTTCAAACACACTTGAGTGTTCCAAAGTGTCAAAAGGGGTCATGTGGACTCCTTAGGGGTCCTAGTATGCCTTATCACACGTTAGGACCTCTAGGGAGTTCCCATGACCCCTTTCAACACATTGGAATGCTCAAGTGTATCTTAAGGGGTCCTACGACCCCTTAAGACACACTTGAGCATTCCAATGTGTTAAAAGGGGTCATGGGGACTCCCTACGGGTCCTAGTATGCCTTATCTTGTGTTAGGACCCCTAGGGAGTCCCCATGACCCCTTCTGACACATTGTAACACTCAAGTGTGTTCGAAGGTGTCCTAGGACCCCTTAAAACACACTTGAGCATTTCAATGTGTCAAAAGGGGTCATGGGGACTCCCTAGGGGTCCTAGTAAGCCTTATCACATGTTAGGACCCCTAGGGAGTCCCCATGACCCCTTTTGACACTTTGGAATGCTCACGTGTGTCCGAAGGGGTCCTAAGACCCCTTAAGACACACTTGAGGCTTCCAATGTGTCAAAATGGGTCATGGGGACTCCCTAGGGGTCCTAGTATGCATTATCATGTGTTAGGACCCCTAGTAAGTCCCCATGACCCCTTTTGACACTTTGGAATGCTCAAGTGTGTCCGAAGGGGTCCTAAAACCCCTTAAGACACACTTGAGCATTCCAATGTGTCAAAAGAGGTCAGGAGGACTCCCTAGGGGTCCTAGTACACCTTATCACTTGTTAGGACCCCTAGGGAGTCCCCATGACCCCTTTTGACACATTGGAATGCTCAAGTGTGTTTGAAGGGCTCCTAAGACCCCTTAAGACACACTTGAGCATTCTAATGTGTCAAAAGGGGTCATGGGGACTCCCTAGCGGTCCTAGTATACCTTATCACATGTTAGGACCCCTAGAGAGTCACCATGACCTCTTTTCACACATTGGAATGCTCAAGTTTGTCTTAAGGTGTCCTACGATCCCTTAAGACACACTTGAGTGTTCCAATGTATCAAAAGGGGTCATGGGGACTCCCTAGGAGTCCTAGTACACCTTGTCATGTGTTAGGACCCTAAGGGAGTCCCCATGACCCCTTTTGACACATTGGAATGCTCAAGTGTGTCGAAGGGGTCGTAGGACACCTTAAGACACACTTGAGCTTTCCAATGTGTCCAAAGGGGTCATCGAGACTCCCTAGGGGTCCTAACATGTGATAAGGCATATTAGGACCCCTAGGGAGTCCCCATGACCCCTTTTGACACATTGGAACCCCTTAAGACACACTTGAGTGTTCCAATGTGTCAAAAGGGGTCATGGGGACTCTCTTGGGATCCTAGTACACCTTATCACTCATTAGGACCCCTAGGGAGTCCCCATGACCCCTTTTGACACATTGGAATGCTCAAGTGAGTCTAAAGGAGTCCCAATGTGTCAAAAGGAGTCATGGGGACTCCCTTGGGGTCTAAGTATGCCTTATCATGTGTTGGGATGCCTAGGGAGTCCCTGTGATGCTTTTTGACACATTGAAATGCTCAAGTGTGTCTTAAGGGGTCATAAGACCCCTTCAGACACACTTGAGAATTTGAATGTGTCAATAGGGGTCATGGGGACAACCTAGGGGTCCTAACACATGATAAGGCATACTAGGACCCCTAGGGAGTCCCCATGACCCCTTTTGACACAATGGAATGCTCAAGTGTGTCTTAAGGTGTCGTAGGACCCCTTAAGACACACTTGAGCATTCCAATGTGTCAAAAGGGGTCATGGGGACTCCCTAGGGGTCCTAGTATGCCTTATCACCTGTTAGGACCCCTAGGAAGTCCCCATGACCCCTTTTGACACATCGGAATGCTCAAGTGTGTCTTAAGGGGTCCTAGGACCCCTTTAGACAAATTTGAGTGTTCCAATGTGTTAAAAGGGGTCATGGGGACTCCCTAAGGCTCCTAACACATGATAAGGCATACTAGGACCCCTAGGGAGTCCCCATGACCCCTTTTGACACATTAGAATGCTCAAGTGTGTCTTAAGGGGTCCTAAGACCCCGTAAGATACACTTGAGCATTCTAATGTGTCAAAAGGGGTCATGTGGACTCCCTAGGTTTCCTAATGCGTGATAAGGTGTACTAGGACCCCTAGGGAGTCCCCATGACCCCTTTTGATGCATTGGAACACTCAAGTGTGTTTGGAGGGGTCTTAGGACCCATTAAGATACACTTGAGCATTTCAATGTGTCAAAAGGGGTCATCGGGACTTCCTAGGAGTCCTAACACATGATAAGGTGTACTAGGACCCCAAGGGAGTCCCCATGACCTCTTTTGACACATTGGAATGTTCAAGTGTGTCTTAAGGGGTCCTAAGACCCCTTAATAAACACTTGAGAATTCTAATGTGTCAAAAGGGGTCATGGGGACTCCCTAGGGGTCCTAGTATGCCTTATCATGTGTTAGGACCCCTAGGGAGTCCCCATGACCCCTTTTGACATATTAGAATATTCAAGTGTGTTTGAAGGGGTCTTATGAGCCCTTAAGACACACTTGACAATTCCAATGTGTTAAAAGGGGTCATGGGGACTCCCTAGGGGTCCTAACATGTGATAAGGCATACTAGAACCCCAAGGGAGTCCCCATGACCCCTTTTGACACATGGGGACCCTGTCGGACACACTTGAGTGTTCCAATGTGTCAAAAGGGGTCATGGGCACTCCCTAGGGGCCCTAACACATGATAAGGTGTACTAGGACCCCAAGGGAGTCCTCATGACCCCTTTTGACACATTGGAATGCTCAAGTTTGTCTTAAAGGGTCCTACGACCCCTTAAGACACACTTGAGCATTCCAATGTGTCAAAAGGGGTCATGTGGACTCCCTAGGGTTCCTAATGTGTGATAAGGCATACTAGGACCCCTAGGGAGTCCCCATGACCTCTTTTAACATATTGGAATGCTCAAGTGTTTTCAGAGGGGTATTAGGACCCCTTAAGACACACTTGAGCGTTCCAATGTGTCAAAAGGGGTCATCAAGACTTCCTAGGGGTCCTAACACGTGATAAGGCATACTAGGACCCCTAGGGAGTCCCCATGACCCATTTTGACACATTAGAATGCTCAAGTGTGTCTTAAGGGGTCCTAAGACCCCTTAAGACACACTTGAGCATTTCAATGTGTCAAAAGGGGTCATGTGGACTCCCTAGGGGTCCTAACGCATGATAAGGTGTACTAGGACCCCTAGGGAGTCCCCGAGACCCTTTTTGACACATTGGAATGCTCAAGTGTGTCTGGAGAGGTCTTAGGACCCCTCCAAACACACTTGAGCATTCCAATGTGTCAAAAAGGGTCTCGGGGACTCCCTAGGGGCCCTAGTACACCTTATCATGTGTTACGACCCCTAGGGAGGGACACACTTGAGCATTCCAATGTGTCAAAAGGGGTCATCGGGACTTCCTACGGGTCCTAACATGTGATAAGGCATACTAGGACCCCAAGGGAATCCCCATGACCCCTTTTGACACATTGGAATGCTCAGGTGTTTCTTAAGGGGTCCTACGACCCCTTAAGACACACCTGAGCATTTCAATGTGTCAAAAGGGGTCATGGGGTATCCCTAGGGGTCCTAGTATGCCTTATCATGTGTTAGGACCCCTAGGGAGTCCCTATGACCCCTTTTGACACATTAGATTCCTCAAGTGTGTCTGAAGGGGTCTTATGACCCCTTAAGACACACTTGAGCATTCCAATGTGTCAAAAAGGGTCATGGGGACTCCCTAGGGGTCCTAATGCACAATAAGGTGTACTAGGACCCCAAGGGAGTCCTTAGGACCCCTTTTGACACATTGGGACCCCTTCGGACACACTTAAGCATTTCAATGTGTCAAAAGGGGTCATGGGGACTCCCTAGGGGTCCTAATGTGTGATAAGGCGTACTAGGACCCCAAGGGAGTCCCCATGACCCCTTTTGACACATTCGAATACTCAAGTGTATCTTAAGGGGTCCTACGACCCCTTAAGACACACTTGAGCATTCCAATGTGTCAAAAGGGGTCATGGTGACTCCCTTGGGGTCCTACTATGCCTTATCACATGTTAGGACCCCTAGGGAGTCCCCATGACCCTTTTTGACACATTCAAACACTCAAGTGTGTCTGAAGGGGTCCTACGACCCCTTAAAACACACTTGAGCATTCCAATGTGTCAAAAAGGGTCATGGGGACTTCCTAGGGGTCCTAATGGGTGATAAGACATACAAGGACCCCTAGGGTTTCCCCATGACCCCTTTTGACACTTTGGAATGCTCAAGTGTGTTCGAAGGGGTCCTAAAACCCCTTAAGACACACTTGAGTGCTCCAATGTGTCAAAAGGGGTCATGGGGACTCCCTAGGGGTCCTAGTATGCCTTTTCACACGTTAGGACCCCTAGGGAGTTCCCATGACCCCTTTTGACACATTGGAATGCTCAAGTGTTTCTTAAGGGCTCCTAAGACCCCTTAAGACACACTTGAGCATTCCAATGTGTCGAAAGGGGTCATGGGGACTCCCTAGGGGTCCTAGTACACTTTATCACACGTTAGGACCCCTAGGGAGTCCCCTTGACTCCTTTTGACACATTGCAACACTCAAGTGTGTCTTAAGGGGTCCTACGACCCCTTAAGACACATTTGAGCATTCCAATGTGTCAAAAGGGGTCACGGGGACTCTTTGGGGGTCCTAGTATGCCTTGTCATGTGTTAGGACCCCAAGGGAGTCCCCATGACCCCTTTTGACACATTAGAATGCTCAAGTGTGTTCAAAGGGGTTGTAGGACACCTTAAGACACACTTGAGCATTTCAATGTGTCAAAAGGGGTCATCGAGACTTCCTAGGGGTCCTAACGCGTGATAAGGCATACTAGGACCCCTAGGGAGTCCCCCTAACCACTTTTGACACATTGGAATGCTCAAGTTTGTCCGAAGGGGTCGTAGGACCCCTTAAGACACACTTGAGCATTCCAATGTATGAAAAGGGGTGATGGGGACTTCCTAGGGGTCCTAACGCATGATAAGGTGTACTAGGACCCTTAGGGAGTCCCCATGACCCCTTTTGACACATTGGAATGCTCAAGTGTGTCTTAAGGGGTCTTAGGACCCCTTAAGACACACTTGAGCATTCCAATGTGTCAAAAGGGGTCATGGGGACTCCCTAGGGATCTTAACATGTAATAAGGTGTACTAGGACCCATAGGGAGTCCCCATGACCCAAATGAGATGTTAGTGAATGACTTCTTGCTAATACTACTCTTCCACCAGATCCAGATTTCAACCCTTTTGTGGATCTACAAGCTCAATTGCGAGCCCACAGAATTGGCCAAGAGAAAAATGTAATTTTATATCAACTAATTACAAAATGTTCAGTGGAGGAGAAAATATTGCAACAATCAAGAAGAAAATTGGCTATGGAAAATCTAGTTATGAATTCTTTTAAGAATGAAACTATTAAGGAATTGCATGAATCACAAACCATGAAAATAACCTTCTACAACAAAGAACATTCAAGCTATAGAATTTATTAACTCTAAATTTAAACATCTTATCAGCATTCATGGAAGAGATTTCATTAGCATGCATGGAAGAAATTTCATTAAAACTTCAGACAAAATCATCTAAAAAAATTCATTAACTTCAGGCGAAATCATTTAAGACGGATAAGAACAAAATCGTATTACTCAAAAATGGCAGAGAAAGAAAATGAGATAAACTAAATTTATCAAATTCTTGCAATCCACAGTTTCTCTTCGAGCACAAAATGACAATCCATGGATCCAAAATTATGGTAAAAATTAAATTCTTCAAGTAAGTCGTTTAGAAATGTGCAGAATACTGGAACGCATGATGATTTATAGAGAATTTATGATGGACTATGCTGTGCAAAAGCCCACAATCCCTACCATATCTTAGAGTACTGATGAGAAGCAATGGCCAAAGTTTGAGACAGAGGCGGCGCTGGCATTGAAGCGGCAACACATTCTTCATAATATCGGGGCAGCACCATCGAAACGACAAGGCTTTCCTCATAATGTCATGCTGCCATTGATCTCTTCTTTAAATTTATTAATGTGGTCAGTTCTATGGTGCCTGCATAATTTCCAGTACAACTGCTCATTTTACCAAACCCTTCCCCACTCTCCATAATCTTCGACCGGTTCAAAGGTCCGTCTGGATGTTCTTGTTTAACCTCCCAATGACTCTGTTGAGCTGCCGAATTATCAACAGGCGTGGTACAATTGTCTGGTGACCATAATCTATTTCAAGAACCTTTGCAATTTAGCATTCTGGTTGAAAAAGAAGGGAAAGATACCATTTCACAGCCACATGCGGTGGAAATAGAGTGATTCTCTTGCCCTCTGCTTCTATAATCCGCCTCCAGTGAACTATTCTTCAAAGCCTCCATTTCTGCGTAGTTAGGGTTTTTGACGCCTGTAAAAGACACAACTATGCCCCTGTAGGGACTCATGCTTGTGCTCAGAATCATATTAAATAATATTTAAAATGTAAAATGTATATTATATAATATTTAATATATAATATATAATCTAATATATAGTTTTTGATATTAATATATAATTAAATAATATTTAATGTAACATGTATATTATATAATATTTAATATATATAATATATAATCTAATATATAGTTTTTAATATTAATATATATTAAATAATATTTAATTTAAAATATATATTATATAACATTTAATATATAATTGATATTATATAATATTTAATATATCTAATATATATATATATATATATATATATATATATATATATATATATATATATATATATATATATATATATATATATATATATATATATATATATATATGTTTATGAAGGATGGAGAAATGGGAGGGAGAAAGTGGAGGCAAAGTGAAAATTCAAAATTGTGCGTCATGTTTGGGTAAATATCGGGTACCCGATTAGGCTTGGTATTGCTTTGTGCACCAAACCTATATGGTCAACTATTGGAATGTCTCAAATACATGTTTTTCCCTTGTTTCTTTGAGTTCCAGACTTTGACAATGTAGCTGACAACTTTTTTTTCACCCAAATTTGATAAAATGAAAAGGGTATCTTAAGGAGATTATCAACTTTCTATCGATATAATTGCTGTCAAATTTTGAATTCGGTAAGTAATTATTAGTTATTTTTCAATTGAGCTACCTCTAAAGTGTTGATTTATATACTGATTGAAAAATGACTATAAATTTCAAACGGTATAACATTTTTGAAATCCAAAAAATACGTCACATTCTATGCTTCGCCTACTATAAGGAAAAAAGATAAATTTGAATTTTGTAAAGTTTTGAATGAGTTAAGGTGGTCAGACACGGGAGTTTTTTTATTCTGAAAATGTTGTAGCAGAAAATTCATAATTAATTATTTTTTTTGAATAAAATTACAAAAAAATATTCATCACATCCAAGCATGAGTCTACTACTTATATATAAAATCTTATAATAAAATATTATCATTTGATTATGATTAAGGTGGTCAGACATACACCTACTTCTTATTTTTTTCCTGAAATTTTTGTACTGCTGCATTGAAATCTATACTTTTCACCAATCATACTAACTTTTTCTCAAAAAAGGCCTAGTAGTTTAGAAACTAAATTCAATTTTCTACAAATTCTATTGTTACAAATTTTTGATATTAGGTGCATAGCTAGTTGAAATTTTCACGTCAAGTTGACTAACCCTGATTTGCTGATTTTTCATTGCCACTTAAGGGCATAGTTTGGCCCCTCATGATCTTGCACATACCCTAGTTTTGATTCATAGTGATCTTTTAGGTCCTATGGAAAATACTTCTATTTCAGGTTTTAAATATGCTTTAACTTTTGTTGATGATTATTCTTGTAGAACTTGGATTTATTTCCTTCATAGTAAAGATCAAGTCCTTGATACTTTTGCTGAATTTCATGTTTTTGTAGAAAGACAAAGTGGTTGTAAAATTTAGATTCTTAGGACTGATAATGGTACTGAATATGTTAATCATGCTTTCCATTCTTATTTATGAACTTTTGGTATCAAACATGAGCTTACCATTCCTTATACACCAGAACAGAATGGTGTGGCAGAACAGAAGCATATAACAATAGTTGAAAAGGGTCGATGTTTTTTACATGCTAGAAATATGGATTATAAATTTTGGGCTGAAGCTATGGCATGTGCCACCTATATTCTTAATAGAACTCCTACTAAGGCCCTTCCAAATAAAACTCCTGAAGAATTTTGGTCAGGAAGAAAACCCAATTTGTCTCATTTACAAATTTTTGGCTCCACTGCTTATGTTCACACACCTAAATAGAAAAGAAAAAAGTTAGATCCTAAATTCTCACCTTATATTTTTGTTGGCTATTCTGAGAACACTAAAGGTTATAGAGTTTATGATCCTTTTACTAATAAAGTTCAGATAGCTAGAGATGTTTGCATTTCTAAAAATGGTGTCCATGATTGTTCTCAAATTTTAGATTCTGATTTTAGTCATAGCAACACTGTTCTTGTGGAGGACCAACCTCCATCTCTCAACCCTACTCCTCAAATTCCTACTCCTAAAGCTTATGTTCCTCCTGTTCCTGCTCCTAACACTACTGATAATACTAATAAATAGGATAATCATGAGCAAATAGATAGTAATGATACCCCTTCTAATGATTTTGTTCCTTCTAGTAGTAGCAGTGATGATGATGATGATGGTAATAATCTGTTTACTACTCCTAGTAATATTTCTATTAATTCTAGGAAAAATCCTAAATGGTTTAAAGATTTACTTAATGAGGGTGATGATTATTTTGCTAGAATGGGTGGACTTAAACCTAGAAGGATAAACTATTGTAATTATGCTCTTATGACTTCTCTCTCTAATTCTAATGATCCTCAAACCTTTGCTCAAGATAAAAATCAACCTCACTAGAAAACTGCTATGCAAGAAGAATATGATAGTTTAATTTCTAATAATACTTGGGATCTTGTTCCTTTACCTCATGGTCAAAATCTGGTTTCTTGCAAATGGTTAAATAAAAATAAATTAAATTTCAACAATGAAATTAGTAAATTTAAGGCTAGATTAGTTGCACGTGGTTTTTATCAGATTGAAGGAATATACTATAATGAAACTTTTGCTCCTGTTGCTAAAATGCCTACCATTAAAGTTGTTCTTGCTTTAGCTGCTAAAATGAATTGGCCTATTCACACATTGGATGTTAAAAGTGCCTTCTTAAATGGTGATTTGCATGAAGAAATCTATATGTCTCAACCTCCTGGTTTTATTCAACAAGGTAATGAACATTTAGTCTACAAATTAAAGAAGTCTATTTATGGTTTAAAACAATCTCCTAGAGAATGGTATTCCAAAATTAATGCTTTCTTTATTTCTCAGGGTTTTGAAAGAAGTAAAAATGATCCTAACTTGTATATCAAGCATAGTGATGATGACATCATTATTATCATTCTGTATGTTGATGATTTGATTCTTACTTCTATTTCTAATCATTTAATTTCTGATATTAAGTTCCAACTCAACCAAAAATTTCAAATGACAAATTTAGGTTTTTTACATTATTTTTTAGGAATGCAAATTTGGCAAACCCCTAAGGGTATTTTTATCTCTCAAAGTAAATATGCTAAAGATCTCCTAGATAGATTTCATATGAATGATGCTAATTCTGTTTCAATTCCATGTGATTTAGGAACTAAGTTAATGATAGATATGGAATCTCCTTTCATAGATGCTACTCCTTATAGAGAACTTGTAGGTAGTTTAATTTATCTAACCCTCACTAGACCTGATTTATCTTTTAGTGTTGGTTTAGTCTCAAGATTCATGTCCAAACCTCAACAAACTCACTTCAAAATTGCTAAAAGAATATTACATTACATTAAAGGTACTATTAACTTAGGATTATTTTATGATGCAAATTCTGATTTTTCTTTAAAAGGCTTTACTGATTCAGATCTAGGTGGAGACCCCAATGATGGGAAATCTACTTTTGGGTATTGTTTTTCTCTTGATTCAGGTTCTATATCTTGGAAAAGTAAAAAAGAACAATCTATGTCTCTATGTTCTACTGAAGCTGAATATAAAAGTTGTACTCATGCCTCTAAAGAAGCTCTATGGCTTAGAAGAATACTTGAAGATTTGGGTCTACCTCAACATGAACCTACACCATTGTATTGTGACAATCAAAGTGCAATAGCCTTGGCAAAGAATCCATTTTACCATGCAAAGTCAAAGCACATTTCTCTCCACCACCACTTCATTAGAGAGCACATTGCAGAAAAGAAATTTTCCCTCTTCCATTGTAAAGGTGAAGATCAAGTTGCAGATATTTTGACAAAACCCCTTTCTAGAGAGAAATTTGAATTTCATTGTAACAATTTGGGTTTAATACCCCTTGATGTAATTACCCCAAGTAAAGATTAAAGGGGGGTGTTAGAATTTAATCTTTCCTTGGTAATTATGTATTTAAAGGATAAACCAAGGTATCCTAATGTATTTTTCCTCTAGTCCAAGTGTGAGGACATGTAATATTTGTAATTTCCTTTATTAAGGAAAATAGATATTCCTCCTTATGAGGAATCCTACACTTGTCTCACACACTAGTGAAATGTGGCATACATAGAAATGGGAGTTACAATGTAACTCCTCTCTCACATCTCTATTAAGAGATGGCTCTCCTTCTCTCATCTTATGAGATACTTCTTCTTCTTGATTATCATTGTATGAGTTTTTCCCTCACTCTCTCTCTCTCATTCTTAGGAATTTTGTTGCCACTTTCATTAATATCACGGGGATTTTTTATGCTTTTCCCCCTTCAGAATGTTGTCTCCTTGTTTCTTGGTTTTGGTGAATGCTCCTAGTTCTTGCACCAATTCATGGTAAATTTTCCTATTCCTATTCCTATTTGTCTCTATATTTTTTTATTATTTTAACAAAGTGATTGCTCATAAATTCTACCAATCTAGAAGACTAGACAGTGTTCCTTGTATAGTTGTTGACCAAGCATGGAAAATGGTGAAGAAATATCATACTTATGATCTTTCTGAGCTACAATTGACCCAGCTTGCTGAGAACCTTACTTCTATCAGAAAGGAAAAGAATTCAATGTGTAAGTTTGGTTCTTTGCTCACTTGTCTATTCTTCTATATTCAAAATAGTTTTCCCACCATTGGTGATGTTGTATGGAAAAAGGACTGACCAGTCACCCTACAAATAAATGAGTTTATTGATTAGTTAGGAGATAACTTTAAGAGTGTGATGGACGGTTATTTTATGGAGTTCAAAAATAAAATGAGGAAGAGGAGTAGGATTCTTGTATCCCTAGTGGAGAAATATTATAATGATATATGTTTCTTAGTAGATACCGACTTCACTTATGCTCAGGAAGTTACATCGAGGGTATCATGGCTTAGGCCATTACCTTATGAAGTCAATATAGATGAGACAACAACATCGATAGCTGCCCTATTAGCTGAGGAAATTGATAGAAAAGATAAAACTTTTGGGACTTATGAGGAGGCTAAGTCCAAGATAACCATGGGGTTGAAATCTGCAACCATGGAGAGAAAAAGAAAGAAGTTAGTTAAGAACTTACAGAAGATGCTAGGAGAAGGAGAAGAGTAAAATGCACCTCTTGAGATAACACAAGGGTCGGGAGAGGATAAGTCTAGTGAGTTAGAAGGAAGTGAAGAGGAGGGGACAAAAATCACTAAGAAAGGAAAGAATGCATCAGTTGCCGAGCCGAGAAAGAAACAACTACAAAAACCAAATCCCACTCCTCCTCTAGTACTTAGACCAAGAAAAAGGGTAGCTTCTACTGCCATAGCTGCCGATCCATAGTAAAAGACTCCTACATTGGGAAAGATGAAATCAATTCAGGCTAAGGTTGTGTCGAGAAACATAAGGAAGAAACCAAGAAGAAGGATAATCTTGGAAAAGGATGATAATGATGATGAAATAGATATTGATGAGGATACCAAGAAGAAGGCACCATCACAAAGAATACAATTGATTAGGAATGAGATATGCCACAATATCAAGAGCACTGCTAGATTAGCAAGCTTTAAATAGGTTAAGTTTAAAGAATTGAGTAATGAGGATAAGGAGAAAGTGGAGGAGGCTATGCTTGAGATGTTGCGTACATTCAAAATGACACCATTACAGATGGGGAATCTTATCCCTAGTGAGCTATACAAAAGAATAGATCAGAAGTGGTAGTATGCCATAATGACTGAAAAACAAATAAGGGAGAGCTCTCTAGCTCAAGTCATGTCTGATCTATCCCCTGATTACATAAATCAATATATGGAGTAGTATAGAAATAGGTTTATTCCCAAAATTTGAGCATACTCCATTCTATGACATAAGGTTGAAGATATTGTGAAACATAGCACAAGGTTGTAGAAGATTATCTTTGGACTAATAGTTGACAAGAGTTCACAACTGAGTGAAGGCACATCTAGTAAAGTGGAATTGCATAAAAAGGAAGATCTGGATGAACCACAAAATCCAAAGGAAGAAGCAGGATAGAAGATAGAAGTGAGTGAATCGCATGATGTGATCACAATTATGGATATCATTGAGGATATCCTAGTAAAAACAAATGTATTAACTAAGGAGGACATTAAAAAACAAATACTTGATGAGGCAGCCTCAGATAAGTTTCTACCGAGCACCAGTCTAGTACTAATTTAGGTATAAGATTATCCAAGGATTGAGAGTAAATCAACTATAGATAATACACCATTAAGCCCTCATATGGTCACAATTGAACATCAAGCCTCACAAAGTACCAGTGCCAAGAAATAAGACAAGTCGACAATCACACCTAAGAATACACCTGCTAAGGAAGAAAAGAAAGAACAAGCCAAGGAAATTCATAAAGAGAAAGTACATAAGTCTGCACTAGTCGTAGAAAGTCCTCATGTGGAGGAAAAGAAAAATATTGAAGAAGAGAAAGAAAAGGAAAAACCAGAGCCTAAGGAGCAAAAGACCATAAAATCTCTTATATAGTTGCCGAGTGGGAATACACCGAGGAAGAAATCATAGAATAAGAAGGAGAAATCTCCTGGAACACAAGTTACACTCAATTATGTTATAGTGATTCCTAAGTGGGATACTGATAGCTTAACATATGAGAAAATGTAGATATTGCAAGATCTCTTGAAGAAGAAGATCAAACAGGAAGAGCTAATTAGAGAGCATCAACAAAAGAAATTCTTACATGAGATCAAAGGTATTTTTATTGAATCTTTTGAAATGGATGATGTGAATGAGTCAGCACCTATCCCTGAGAAACTAGTAAAAATTGTTAAGAAGGTGAATAGTGATGACAATGAATCAAATGATAAGCTTATGCAGTGGTCTGAGAGAAAGTTTGAGACCAAGGTACTAGAAAAGGTTTCCACTAATATTGTAGTGAAATAGGTAGAACTTTCTGCCTTAGTGACAAACTTAGAAGAAGTTGTGAAGAATGCTCACTCTCTATACAAAAAGTTATGTAATTTTGAAGAGTTCACTAAGGATAATAAAGATTTGATTGAAAAACTACAATTAGACTTAAAGTCTACTGGTCATTCACTGAGCATGGATGCAAGTTCCAGCTCCATCCACTTCACAAGATTACTGCATGCACAAGGTAGATTAGCCAAGTTGATGGTTAATGATGGAAGAATAAGGGCAAGGCTAATTTCAATAAAAAAAAATTATGACACCTCATCTTGAGGTTATGAAAAAGGAGTTAGACATGGAAAAGGAATTAGTGCAGAGAGACCCTCATCTCTCTATTGCCGAGAGCTTATTGGATCTAGCTGCCCAACTAGAAATTAAGTCACAGGTTTTGGAGTCTGTAAGGTCTGGATGGGACAATGCATTAGGTATGATAATGCAGCTGCATAAATCATTTTTGGATAAATAATTTAAAACCCCTACACCCCAGCAACTTCAAGTGACAAAAGAAAGGGGGAAATGACATGACATAGAATATAAAAAGGGGAAATGATATGCCATGACAGAGTTCAAAGTAGGAATAGTTGAAATGACATGAGGACATGACAGAAAAGAATAAGTGAACTGAAATGCTACATATAGAGGAATACAAGGAAGGAATGTATATTATGGTATGACATATTATTTTTCAATGTATATATTCAGTTGTAAAAGAGTCTTATGTATATGTATGTGTATGTAGACCAAGTCAAGTTTTAGGGGGAGTTTTCTTACTACTAAGTACTCATGTAATGTAATGTAAATGTTATGACAAAGTGTTTTTTCCACTAATATCAAAGGGGGAGATTGTTGATCCCTAATTTTTTTTGTCTATTAGTGTCTTACACTTAGTCATTTTCTAGGCAATGTTGGTCGGTCATCACCTCGACTGAACCATCTAATAAAGGCTAAGTTATGTCTAAACTTGTATCTTATACAATTACCGAACAGTAGTTACTGTTGAGAAAGTTAGAGGTCACTGAGTACTTCAGTAATAGCCAAGAAATTTATGCCAAGTTGTGTAGATATATCAGTATCAATAACCAGTAAATGAAGAATAGTTAATGCCGAGTGTCAAAGGCTTCATATGTTGAGAAAGCCAGATTTGACATATGTGTTTGTAATGGCACAAACGCTAAGTTAAACCATTTTATCTGACATCTTTAGAATATTTAATATTTGTTGAGGAAATCACTGAGGTAATTATGCCTTAGATTTGTAATCATTGATCCCTATGTAATCTATGTAGCCTATCAGATTTAGGGAATTCTTAAGTGGCATAAGTAGAAAATCTAGATCGTTGATCGTGATCTAGGGAGTTGTTTTGTTGTCTATATAAGATGAGATCTGAACCCTAAAATGATGCATGAGTGAAAAAAAGAGTATGGGAAGAGTATGAAGGATATCATATATAGAAAAAAGAAGCATTTTAATATAAGTGACCGAGTAAGACAGTGAAGGACATAAGAGAGATATATATGATTGAGAAGATAGTAAGGCAGTGAAGGACATAAGAGAGATATATCTGATTGAGAAGATAGTAAGGCAGTGAAGGACATAAGAGAGATATATCTGATTGAGAAGATCAAATAAGTGTTGGAAGTAGAAGATTTGTTATCAGCATCATGGTGAAAACCAAAGGATCAGGTACTGAGACATTCTAATAGGTGAATCAGGGTAAATCTTTTAACGGAGTGGTCCTAACAGGCCTAAGCAAATCTCTTAACTAAGCACTTACTTTGATGTAAGTTTAAATCATTTTACGAAGGTAGATTGTATAAGTCTTTAAGATCGTAGTAGGGTAGACCCCTCATAGGTTAGATCATTAGTTTATGATAAAAATTTTGTAGCCCTAACAAGAAAACTTTAATGTTGCAATAGTGAAGATTTGTGGGTGTCATCCCCACCCAAGTTTTACCTTTCAAGGGTTTTTGGGTAACCAAGATCTATGTGGTATGTTTCAATTTCATGTATGAAGATTAGATGGTTAGATCTATTTCAGTATTGAATTTTATGTTTATGTTATGCAAGTGAATTTATGTCAAAATGGAATTATTAGTAGATATCTGATTCACCTCCCACCCCCCTCTCATTATCTCACTTTCCCATAATAGATTTACAATAGGTTCGGATGTATCTCAGTTCAAAAATTAGATTTTTATGATTATTTTTCTGCGAGTTATAATTTTTTTATTGATTTTTCATGAAAATTTGTTTCTGGTCACTAATCATTGGATTTTTTTAGAAAGAATTACATTTTTGGAAAGGTCTAAGAATTCTATAGGGGGTTACTTCTTTTTGTTTTTAATTTAGATGCAATAACATAGCTCAAATAGTTAATTTATGAAAACTAGTTTGTTTTGGTAAAATGGGCCTCTAGGGCACAAAATAAGGGATATTTCTAAAAAAATTACATTTTTGGAAAGCTCTTAGATTTTTAATAGAGGTCTTTTCTTTGCATTTCTATTTTTGTGGCCAAAATTATAGAAAACAAATCAAATCTTGTTGACTAGGTCAAAAGCAAAAAATAAAAAATGTGATGATCTTGCACTTTATTTGCACATAGTTCAATGCATGATTGGGATTTCTTGCAAATATTTGATATTTCATATCTCCTAACAAGTTATTTTGCAGGGTTATAATAAAACATTTTACCGAGATTCAGTTTTGATCGAATGTATGAGATTAAGCAATGATAGGAGTAAGCAGAAAAAGTTATCTGTATAAAAAATGATCATGATGATTATGATGTTGATGTTGCTATTGTTGTTGTTGATAAAGTGTTAATATTCAGAGCAGAAAAATGAATTGAAAAGATGGCTACACCAAGTAGAAAAGAGTTGAAGGATTGTATGAATGAAATGAAGAAAAGTTATGAGATGAAGTGTGTGTATTGATCAACTAGAAAGGAAGATTTTTGAAGAGGACAAATGAGTGGAAAGGAGATCTAAACAAGAAAAGGTAGTTACATTTTTTATCAGATCATTTCACTATTACTTTCTAATCATTGTAGTAGAAAATCTCTTAACCGAGTGCATTTAACAGTCCTAATTTTTAAATCCTTTGTAAGGTGGCATTCTAACGAATGTTCTAAATTCCTTTAATAAGGTCATTCATTATAAGGTGATAGATCTATTTGATCTTTAGTGAAAATCCCCTAGCAGGTTCACATCTAGAAAATGTGTTTGTAATCTTTAATAGGATTGGCTTTTAACTGAGCTCACTTCAGAAGAGTGAATTATTTTGTGGGTGATAATTC
The DNA here is from genome assembly GCA_027943335.1 of Chamaecyparis obtusa. Classification (NCBI taxonomy): domain Eukaryota; kingdom Viridiplantae; phylum Streptophyta; class Pinopsida; order Cupressales; family Cupressaceae; genus Chamaecyparis; species Chamaecyparis obtusa. The sequence continues at coordinate 286,149 of BSBK01002890.1, read as the reverse complement.
CAACAGTGGTTTTTCCCAAATTGGGTTTCCATGTTAAATACTGGTGTCATTTTGTGATTGAATGGTTTACATGCTATTTACTAATATTTTGATGAACACTACTTTGGTCAGTTAAACGTTTATATCTGATTGTATAGACTATCTACGGAGCACATTTTAAGGTTGAAAATATTAAGGGACCAAACATAACGGATTCATCCCCCCCCTCTCAGTTATCCAATAATTGGTATCACATCTATTGGTTTTTAGAAGTAAAACATTTAGAAGACTTGAGCTAAAGATTCGAAGATGTATAAAAGAGAAGTACCCAAGCTGAACAAGGAGAGTTTCTCTACATGGAAAATCAGGATGAGGTTATACCTATCTAGGATTGGAGATTCTGCACATTTGGATACTAACTAAACTCCATCACCTCTTGGACCCATGACACTTGTTCAAATGAGATAAAATCAGGAACACAACTTAGTAATGATTGCAATTTATTCTTCCTTGGCCAATGTTGAGTTCAATGATATTAAGGATTGTATAATAGCAAAAGAGATGTGGGACAAACTTTCACTTGTTTATGGAGGTGACCCGCATGTACAAAAGGCTAAGGTTGACAATCTTAGAAGAAAGTTTAATGAGATGAGAATGAAAGAAGAAGAGAACATTGCACAATATAGCTTTAGAATTAAGGAAGTGGTAAGTTCTATCAAAGGTTATGGTGGAACATTAACTAGTGAAGAAGTGGTAAGAAAAAAATTTAGAACCCTTTCACTCAGTTATGATATTCAAGTATCTTCTATTCATAAATTGAGATCCATACCAAATAACATTGTTACTCTTGATGCTTTGATCAGTAAGCTAGTTGCATTTGAGCTTAGTATTTATGATAATAGTCTACCGACTATTGAAACAACTTTCAAATCATCTTTAAACATTGGAAGTTCAAGAAAATAAAAACATATTCACCACAACTCAGGTGGAACTGACTATGACAGTATACTAACCAAAGAGAAAGAACAAGAGGAACTGGAAGCACTACTAGCAAAGAGGATACCAAGAGGAAAAGGAAAGTATAAATTTAAACTACCTCTAAAATGTTTTAACTGCAACAATATTGGTCATATTGCATCTAGGAGTCTTGACAATGATAGGAATGATAAGAAGGACAAGAAGGAGAACTAATACCAAAAGTTTAGAGACTTCAAGAACAAAGGAAAGAAATTATTCTACCTAGTTGAGGAAGGGGTAACTGATGATAAATCTAATGACACAAAAGAATGTGTGGAAGTAGTTTATGTTTCTATGAAGGAGGATTCAGAAGAAGAAAGGTATGAAGATGAAAAATCCCTTATTTATCAAGTAAGTAAAACTAACCCATAGATTATTATTAGTGGTTTATCACATCACATGATTGGTGACATTGATAAGTTTGAGAACATAGAAGAATATGATGGAGGATTTTTTAGATTTGGAAATGATGCTCCATTTTATGTGAAAGGATAAAGATCCATTATGCTAAATGAGAAGATTAAATGTGATAATGCCTATTGGGTTCAAGAACTAAAATAAAAAAAATTGAGTGTTGAACAATTGAATAACACTGGTCACCGACTAAAGTATCAGAATAGAAAAGTAAAGATCTATGATGTTGCTAGAGATTTGATTGGAACTAGTGAATAATCTAAAGGTAACCTATTGTACCTTGATACTACTGTAAAAATTTACTTGTTTGTTAAGTTGAAGAACCTTGGTATGGCATAAAAGACTTTGTCATGTAAATTTTGATAACTTGATCAAAGTTTGTAAGGAAAATAGATTCAGAGGTCTACCAAGATTAAGAAAGCCTAATAGAGTTATGTGTAAGGAATGTTAGATTGGTAAGATGACTAAATCAATTTTTTCAAGCAAGTCTTACTCATCTAATGGTATATTGGAACTAGTTCATAATGATCTTTGTGGCCCTATGAGAGTACAGAGCTATTATGTTGATCGGTATTTCATTTTATTTTTTGATGAATACTCAAGGATGATGTTGGTAATATTCTTAAAAGAAAATGATGATACATTTCAAATGTTAAAATGGTATAAGGAAAGATTTGACAAGGAAATATGTAAGCAACTAAACTGTTTAAGATCAGATAGAGGAGGTGGATTTAATTCTGATGAATTTATTGTATTCTATAATGAGAATGGAATCAAAAGATAAGCCCGAGAACATGACAACAGAATGGCATAGTTGTGTAAGATATAAAAATATATATGAAGATATATTTTTATGTCTATGTTGAGTGTGTGTGTGTAGGGGTTGATAATGTGTGTGGATGTGTGATGGAAAATGTTGTGGACATACAAAAACTTAATAAAACATAAACACTTATCTTGAAAGGTAGCAGATTTGGAAATCACTATTTTCTGGTGTTTGTACTCAGTTTTGGGAAATTCTGCAACCAAATTTGGCTCGGAAACACAAAGACAGAGAAAACCCAGAAAACTTTTCTATTTTTGAGAAAGATCAACCTTGACCTAAATACGGGGGCACAATTGTGCCCCTTTATGTCAACCTTGACCTGTGCTTCTCCGATGGAAATTCTATTCACGGATCCTGAAAGTTTTCCGAAAAGGGTGTCCAGATCTGCACTGTAATTGATTATTTCATACTTGTTCTTGCAAGAAAAATGGTTTTTTTGTTTGGATGAGGGGTTTGCCTTGGTCAAACCTTGGTTTGGAATCAACCTTAAAAATGGAATTGAAATAGAGAATACTAGCAAGTAGTAGAAGTAGACCTAACAACGAAGCTATGATATTCAATAATATGCAATTGTATTTGAAATGTAAACAAGTATGTTGATATGAAAGCTTGGACTCAACACTAACAAATGTAAATCAAAACCTCCATGATTGTATGCTTGGAATCCACCTTGAAGGGAGAATGAATAGATCTTGAAGATGAACAAAGGATCTTGAAGGAAGATCACACCACCATGATGGATAGATCTAGGGTTTGAATGATGAATCTTGAATGCCTGAATTGAATCCCTCCAAAGGCTTGAATGCTTGAATCCTTGAATGTAGATGATTTCTTGAAAGATGGCTTGCACACTTGATTGATTGATGGATACTTGATTGCCAAAAAGAGATGATTGAAAGATTTGGATTTTGGAAAAAGATTATTGAAATGAGAGAGGAAGGCTTCCTTTTATACTAGTCTAGGGCACAAACTTCTAGAGAGATTGACATAGGAGAATTAAATTCCCATTTAAGCCTTAACACCTAGAAATGGACCTAAATTAAATATAATCTAAGAGTTTACCATTTTGAAGCCCGAAACAGCCGACTTGGAAGCGGGAAATAACTCTTTCCAAAACCTGACATCCAAAAACTTTGGGATCTTGAATTTTGGACCTTGGGTCAAGGTTGAGGTCGACCTTGACCTAGGTCAGGGTTGAGATTGACCTTGACCTAAGTCAAGGTTGAGGTTGACCTTGACCCTGAGGTCAAGAATCTCAGGGTTTCAGGTCAGGATGCCAGAATAATGCAGAAAAGAAGTGGAAAATAGGGCAGAATAGGGGAAAAAGCTAGAAACAAGTCAGAGACCTACCCAAGGCATTTGACATGACCCTAAACCACTTACTCATAGGGATAAACTAGTCCTAAATGGAAGTGCTTCCATTTTTTGACAATACATTTAGCCCCCACTTTAGCAAGAGTATGGATTCAATGCAAACTCTTGGTAAAGGAGAAGAAAGATCCTAGTGGATTCACAACAAGATAGAATATCATTTAGTTGAGGACATGAGCCCCCAAGCCAAGGATTCTAACTCCACATACATGCATGAGGGTGTGAAAACAAAGAGAAAACAAAGACAAAGCTAAAGACACAAAGAGAGGAGTTAGTACAAAAAAAAACCCAAATCAACTAGAAAAGGGAACCTTGCTAAGAAATATTTCCTATACTAATATCATATTTGGAAATCTATCATAAAAGTATAAATGATTACATAAGAAAGACAAGAGCAATGCTATAAATAACATATCTTCATGATCTAATCCTACTAGCATGAAAGCAAAAAGAGAGAAAAGAGAGAGTGATTACCTCACCCAGTAAGATGCCCACCTTACCATGAATCACCAAGGAGGGAGAGCCCAAAAGGTAGCAAAACTTGATAGTTCACCCAAAAATTATTCTTTGTAGTTGTAATGCATCTTCTGAAAGCTTTTAGAATACCCATAGATCCACCTTCTTGTATCACTATGGAATATAAAATGTGCATCTCTTCAGGATTTAGCAACTTATGTGTGCTACCTTTGGAGGATTTAGCATATTTGAAATTGAAAATGTGTGTCTCTTTAGGATTAAACAACTTAAGTGCGTTACCTTTGGAGGATTTAGCATATTGAAAATTGAAAATGTGTGTCTCTTCAGGATTTAGCAACTTATGTGTGTTACCTTCCGAGAATTTAGCATATTGAAAATTGAAAATGCAGTATAAGGGAGACCCTATATATGCCCCCTCCTTATCGTGGCTATCTACTAGACATGATAAGGAAGAGGAGGATACCTGCTTCACAAGGTAAGGAGATATCCTATTAACAACAATGTACACTATATTCTTAGTGAAGGGCATTGACCCTTACATCCAAGAGCATAGATAATCATGAAAAGGATATGTCACTTATGGAAAAAGGATCCTCAAAGAGAAAGAGATCTTATCAAAAAGACCCCCACCATAGAGGAGTGCTTTAGATAAAATATCATATTTCAAAGAGAAACAAAGAGGGACCAAAGATTCAATCATCAAGCCCCCTATAATCAAGAGGAAGAGGAATCTTGGAACAAAGGAATCAAACTCTAACCCTACAGCTAGGACCAGAGTTTATAAAGAACATAATTTGCAAAATAAAGAAGAGGTGATGACCTAGTACAACAACCTCTCACATAAAAGGATATTCATAGCCAAAACCTCAGTTAGTATAATGAAATAATGTTTCAAAATAAATAAATGCCACTAAGCTAGGGAAAGAAGATCCCTAGACAAAGAGAAAGAAGGAAGAACTTTCCCCCCAGGGATGAAAGCAAGGGATACCTTTGCAAAATAATTGTCTTTCAAAAATATATCTTGAATAAGAGAACTATGGATTATTATGAACATAATACAAAATGATAGGGATAGAATATAGAAAGGATAACCAATTAAGCTCAAAACAAGATACATGCTAAGAGCATAATGGATCTTAGAGAAATGGAAGAAATACCTCTTGCCCCCCAGTCAAAAGACAAGAGGAGAAAATATCTACATTATGGAAGAGTCAAGGGGATACCCCTTATCAAAATTATGAAGGAATTGTAACACCGCATGAGAGTGGGATATAATTCCTAAAGAAGCTCTTTCTCTAACATACAACTTGAAATGCACACAATCAGCAAGTAAATGTCTATTACTATAGTGAAAAGGACATTTATACTTAGAGAGAGAATCTTTCAGCATAGGTTTAAAGATTTCTTTCTTGGAATTCATTAACTGAACATACACCTTCTTAGCCACATCTTGAGGAGTATCAAGGTAATCTAAGGTAGGTGTTGGAAGAATAACATGAACAGGTAGGCGACGATCAAAATCAACTACCTTAAATTGAGATGGTGGGAAGCCAAGTCCACACATATCCTATTTAGGGGATATATGAACTGGATATTTAATACCATGTTCATTAACACCAAGCCCTACACCCTTATAACCTTGTTTAGCCATCATATTATATCCTGTAGTGTACATATCTTGTAAAGCTTATGCAGGAGGTGATTTTTTATTGTGATCATGAGAAAAGGTTGTATAAGGTGGAATAATAGGTTTAGAAGAATTTTATTTTCTCTTCCCTTTGATATCATAATGGATCAGATAAGAAGGGGAAGGTAAATCCAAGAATTCCTACACACCTGCATCATGAACCATAGTTTGAGCCTCATCATAAGTATGGGAAGAACTAGGAATAGCAGATGGAGAATTAGGCATGTTAGGAATCAGATTAGGAAGGATAGGATTAGGATTAGGAATATTAGGAGATGGTGTATCATCTACCAGATTCTTCACATAATCCAAAAGAGCAATAAGTCCACCACATAAATCCTTAATGAAAGTTTTGAAAGTAGGAAGACTAGCATTAGTCAATCTCACAATAGCATAGGCAAGTGAAAGATGAAGAGTGACAAACATAATGAAATGGATGATACTCTCATAAACATAATAAGTATGATAAAGAGATGCTAAGAGGAGAATAATAAAGAAAATAGCCACACATCAAAGCATCTTAAAAATCTTCATAGTAAATGAAATGCAAGAAATATTTTTGTATTTTGTAGAGTATATAATTTTTTTTTATTTTTTGAATTTTAAAATGCAAGAACATAAAAGAAATCTAATCTTAAGGAAAAGAAATCAAAGCATCTAACACCAAAAAAAAAGATTTGTATATCGCGGGTTCACCAAAATGTAAGATTTGAAGGTGAACAAACAAGATAATACAAAGGGAAATCTAACACCAAAAAGAAAGAGTTGTTGCAAAATGGGTTCACCAAAATGTAAGATATAAAAATATATATGAAGATATATTTTTATATCTATGTTGAGTGTGTGTGTGGGGGGGGGGATTGAGAATATGTGTGGGTGTGTGATGGAAAATGTTGTAGACATACAAAAACTTAATAAAACATAAACACTTATCTTGAAAGGTAGCAGATTTGAAAATCACTATTTTTTGGTGTCTGTACTCAGTTTCAAGAAATTCTGCAACCAAATCTGGCCTGGAAACATGGAGATAGAGAAAACCTAGAAACATTTTGTCTTTATGACAAAGGTCAACCTTGACCTAAATACGGGGGCACAATCGTGCCCCTTTATGTCGACCTTGACCTGCGCTACTCTGACATAAATTTTGTTCGCGGATCCTAAAAGTTTGCCGAAAAGGGTGTCAAGATCTGCACTATAATTCATTGTTCCATACATGTTCCTAAAATAAAAATGGTTTTTTTGTTTGGATGAGGGGTTTTCCTTCAAACCCCAGTTTGGAATCAACCTTAAAAATGGAATTGAAATAGAGAATGCTAGAAAATAGTAGAAGTAGATCTAACAACGAAGCTATGATATTCAATAGATATGCAATTGTATTTGAAATGTAAACAAGTATGTTGATATGAAAGCTTAGACTCAACAATAACAAATGTAAATCAAAACCTCCATGATTGTATGCTTGGAATCCACCTTGAAGGGAGAATGAATAGATCTTGAAGATGAACAAAGGATCTTGAAGGAAGATCATGCCACCATGATGGATAGATCTAGGGTTTGAATGATGAATCTTGAATGTTTGAACCAAATCCCTCCAAAGGCTTGAATGCTTGAATCCTTGAATGTAGATGATTTCTTGAAAGATGGCTTGCACACTTGATTGATTGATGAATACTTGATTTCCAAAAAGAGATGATTGAAAGATATGGATTTTTGAAAAAGATTATTGAAATGAGAGAGGAAGACTTCGTTTTATACTAGTCTAGGGCACAAAATTATAGATAGACTAACACGAGAGAATTGCATTCCCATTTAAGCCTTAACCTCTAGAAATGGAACTAAATTAAATATAATTTAAGAGTTTACCGTTTCGAAGCCTGAAATAGCCGACTCGGAAGTGGGAAATAAATATTTCCAAAACCCAACATTTGGAAACTTTGGGATCTTTAATTTTGGACCTTGGGTCAAGGTTGAGGTCGACCTTTACCTAGGTCAGGGTTGAGGTTGATGTTGATCTTAAAAGGTCAACCTTGACCCTGAGGTCAAGAATCTTAGGGTTTCAGGTCAGGATGCCAAAGTAATGCAGAAAAGAAGTAGAAAATGGGACAAAACAGAGGAAAAAGCCAAAAAAAAGTTAGAGACCTATTCAAGGCATTTGACATGACCCCAAACCACTTACTCAAAGGGCTAAACTGGTCCTAAATGGAAGTGCTTCCATTTTTCAATGATACAAGTTGAAAGAAGGAACATATCAATAGTTGATTGTGCAAGAACATTGTTGATTGAGGAGGAGGTTGCACACACATTATGGAGAGAAGCCATTAGTACTACTTCCTACACCCTCAACCAAGTAAAATTAAAGAAAGGTACAAACAAAACACCTTATTAACTCTGGTATGGGCATACACCAAATGTTAGCTACTTTAAAAAATTTGGAAGTAGGTGTTATATTCTCAAAGATACTAGGAATGGAAAGTTTGATTCTAGAGGAGATGAAGGTAAATTCCTAGATACTCCACAAAGAGAAAATCTTGTAAATGTTTGAATAAGGCTACTAAAAAAATTGTGGAAAGTGAAAATGTAAAGATTGATGAGTTTGCATAAAGAAATAAAGAAGATAACAAAAGGGAACTAGAAGATTATCAAATATTTGTGTATGTACATGAAGGAATTTTGGGTACAGTATCTGAGCTACAAGAAGAAACTAAGGAACAAGTGGAGCCCCCACCAAGAGAGGAAAATGTTTAAGAATAAAGAATTGAGCTAGTGCTAGCAAAGTATGTGAGAAAAAACCACTCACCGACTCAAATTATTGGAGACAAAAAATGTAGGAGTCATGACAAGAAGTGAGTTAAGAGACAATACATGTCTGATTTCAAATTTTGAGCCTAGACTAGTCAAGGATGCACTTGAAAATGAAGATTGGATAAAAGAAATGAAAGAAGAGATTGATCAGATTGAAAAGAACAATACCTAGTCATTGGTACCGATACCTAAGGATAAGAATGTTATTGGTACAAAATGGATTTTCAGGAACAAACTAAATGAAAATGGAGAAGTGATCAGAAATAAAGCTAGACTTGTATGCAAAGGATATGCTCAAGAAGAAGGTATTGACTATGGTGAGACATTTTCTCCTATTGCAAAACTAGGTGTGGGAATTTCACTTGCATATGCTTCCCACAAAGGTTTCAAAGTTTATTAGATGGATGTAAAGTCTGCATTCTTGAATGGAATACTAGAAGAAGAAGTATATTGACCAACCAGAAGCCTTTGTTGACAAAATTCAGAAACACATGGTATGTAAACTTCATAAGGCATTGTATGGTCTGAAACAAGCACCCCGAGCATGGTATGAAAGACTCCATTCATATATAATAAGAATAGGTTTCATCAGAACTAGTGACAATAGTAATGTGTTTTTGAAAAGTGAATATGAAGATAAGGTACTGATTGTTGAATTTTTTGTTGATGATATCATATTTGGAGGAAATAAAACAATGTGTAGATCATTGCTGATGAAATGAGAAAGGAATTTAAAATGTCAATGATTGGAGATCAAATTTTTCATTGGATTGCAAATTTAGCAGACCAAAGATGGCATATATATAACATAGTCAAAATACATCAAAGTGATCCTAAAACCTTTTGGGATGGAAGACTCAAAATTGGTTGGAACACCAATGATTATTGGATGTAAATTGTCAAAGGAAGATGACTCTACTGAGGTAAATGAAACCTTGTATAGATCCATGATCGGTAAGCTACAATATGTTGTTCATAGTAGGCCAGATATTGCTCATGCTATTAGAATTGTGGCTATATTTTCTTCTAATCCTAAAGAAACACATATGACTATTGTGAAGAGAATCTTTAGATATCTCAAAGGAACCAAGGACTATAGTTTATGGTACAAAAAAGATGGTGATTTTGAATTGAAAGTGTATATTGATGTTGATTGAGAAAGAAATGTGGATGATAGGAAAAGCACAAGTGGAGGATATTTCTTCTTAGGAGAAAGATTAGTGACATTAATTAAAAAAGAAAATTTACATTTCACGGTCTACTGTTGAGGTAGAATATGTTGTTGCTGCAATCAATTGTTCCAATATTGTGTGGATAAAAAAACTACTCAAAGGGATACAAGAAGAGATAGATGGTCACGTGACAATACTAGTGCTATAAACATTTCAAAGAATTTGATGATGCACTCAAAAACAAAGAACATATCAATCAAGTATCACTATTTGAGAGAACTAGTATAGGAAAAACAAGTAAAGCTAGAATATGTGAAATATAAGCAACAACTTGCTGACATATTCACAAAGCCATTGCCTAAGGATACTTTTGAGTACCTAAGAGGTAAAATATGGGACATTCCCCTCTCTAATGCTCATTATAAAAAGATTTAGGTTGCATCAATTCATGCTTTATCAGAATATCTATTTTTGAGTTGATGCAGATGTTCACTCTTTAGGAAAACCCTAAAGTTGTGAGAAAGATATGAGGAAACATAAGTAATTTGTACAAGCAAGGTGCATGGTACAACTACAAGGACAGTCAAGTTTCAAAGTAAGGTATTGTAGGTACCTTTGGTATTGTTGTCAAAGGGGGAGAGAGAAATAAAGGAAGAGTGACTGATATTGGGAGAGATATGACTAAGGGGGAGAGAATGATAAAAGAAGAGAAATAGATTGTAAAGAATGAAGATTAATATTATTTGATTGTATATTTTAGATACAAGGTGAGATATATAAATTGTGTTTCCATCAATGCCAAAGGGGGATATTGTTACCCCAATTGATTAGATTTCAAATTGATGAGAATGAACAAGGTCAATTGAGCAAGGAAAGGTATGTAGAAGGATTGGATCAGTTGTTATATTTTCATTGATGTCAAGCTTATTGAATTACTAATTTTAAGTTCCCATATCAATCTAAAGTATATGATGTTGAGAGAAGAAAGGATTGGTAAAGACAGAAGAGGAAATAAAGAAGTGATGTTAAGTATATGAGCTTAATTGGGCAATTGTTGAATCGGTCTATGACAAGGTAATATTGATTTGATTGTTTTACATGATTCAATATAGTGTTAAAATGATTTCACACAAGTTAGTTATGTTGATCAGTAACAAAGGATTGAAGTTTCAAAGTGAAAAGACAAGGAAATGGTGTATTTTATAGACCTAGAAATAGTTGTCGATAAGTAAATATATTGGGCAGTCACAGTTAACCGAGTGAATGTTAACTAAGTAGAAAGACTTAACTGAGTAGATGAAGTTGGTCGGTTAAACAATGAATCAAGTAAAAGATGACATCGTGTGAAGATCTAGATTGGTCTAGAAGATTCCAAGAAAGGAACAAAGTCAGTTAATGAAATCAACGGATTAATATCATTAGGTATAGATAAATGGTGAAGACTTAATGATTGGTTTGAGATCCAAGAAAATTTCAAGTTCCAAGGTAAAGATATAGCTTGAAAGAATCATAAAATGTTTTATTGAGATTTAGTTTTGATCGAATGGATGAGATTAAGCAATGATAGGATTAAGCTAAAAAGGTTATCTATATAAAGGATGATCATGATGATTATGATGTTGATGATGATATTGTTGTTGCTGATAAAGTGTTGATATTCAGAGCATAAAATCAATTTTAAAAGAAGGCTACACCAGTATAATAGAGTTGAAGGATTATGTGAATGAAGTGAAGAAAAGTGATGAGATGAAGTGTGTGTATTGATCAGCAAGAAAGGAAGAGTTTTGAAGAGTGAAAATGAGCAGAAAGGAGATCTGAATAGGCACAGGTAGTTGCATATTTTATCAGATCATTTCATTGTTACTTTCTAATCATTGTAGCATAAAATATCTTAACCGAGTGGATTTAACAGTCCTAATTTTTAAATCCTTTATAAGGTGGCATTCTAATGAATGTTCTAAAGTCCTTTAATAAGGCCACTCATTATAGGGTGAGAGATCTAGTTGATCTTTGGTGAAAATCCCATAACATGGTCACATCTAGAAAATGTGTTTGTAATCTTTAACAGGATCAGCTTTTAATCGAGCTCACTTCAGAAGAGTGAATTATTTTTTGGGTGACAATTCCCGCAATGGTTTTTCCCAAATTGGGTTTCCACGTTAAATAATGGTGTCATTGTGTGATTGAATGTTTTGCATGCTATTTATTGATATTTTGATGAACACTGCTTTGGTCGGTTAAATGTTTATATCTGATTGCATGGACTATCTACCGAGCAGATTTTATGGTTGAAAATATTAAGGGACCTAAGATAACTCATTAACCCCCACCCCCTCTCAGTTATCCAACATGAGTCACATATAAGGAATCAAAAAAATTTATGCTTATTTGATTATGGTAAAAAAAAATTCAGGTTGCAACACCTACAAGGGAGATTGATATCCTAAAATTGAGTCAATTTATGGGTTCTCAAAGAATACATACATGAGGACTGTACTATACAAAAATATTTTTAATGGATTGGAAAGGTGAATAATTCATTTTGTGAGACTATTTCAAATTCCTCACAAGAATTATCTATAAGGTGTAATCCTTGAGGAAAATAAGTTTCAATTATAATGTGAAGGTGGAAAACCGTGAAAATTGAAAGCATCGTGTTTAGATATTCATAAGAGAACTTCTTTTGCTATGATGAGATATTTCCTATAATTTATTATTTTCAAGATTTTAAAAATCATTTTTTTTAATGGTAAACATGTGATGGGATGGATTATATTGGATGGAAGTTTTTTTAAGTTGATTAAGTGATGAGCCATACAAATGGTTAGTTGGCATTTAAAGATTGTAACTTTTTTATATTGATTATTCATGGTATCCTATTATCACTCATGGATTCTAGAGGTTTCCAACCATGATAAATTATTTTAAAATTCTAATTATCACTATCAATGTTGAAATTATGTTTGTTAGTGAGTATGTGCTAATGGTTGGACAAAAAGAGCACATTATCTTTTTTAAATTGACTTACCATTTATACTATTGGTTTTCAAAGTTTTATGTCATGAACTTTTTTGTTGTGTGATGCTAATGGATGCTCCAAAAATCTATATTTCTATGTACACATCAAACCATGAAGCTGAAAAGAATATCTCACAAGTCGAGGTAATGTATGAGTCTATTATTGTGTACTTTTGTATTTCAACAATTTAAAGGTGAAAAAGAAAATTATCTCTACAATGTTTACTATCTATAGCAATAGTCCTATTAACAATTTAAATTATATCTACAACATTACAAGTTACCAAATTATAGTGCATCTAATCAGTTTAAGATTCTAGTTGCGGGGGGCAATTAATTGAAGGGAGACAATTGAAGATTAAAATATGAAAATATGTGTTATGCTTAAGAAGAAAATACAAAAAAGGCACTCCAATCAGGTTCATTACTCTAAAGGTTTTCAAGATGCTAGGAGGAGTGTGGGCCAAAACTATATTAAGTTTACAAAATTTCTTCAGAAGGCCATAGTTCACCTTGAGAATTGAAAAGAACATACTAATTTGTATAACTAAGAGATTAAATCACATGGATATCATTGTGTGGTACATAGAACTATCACAAAGGAATATAAGTCTTCAAATTGGCACAACATTTTTTGGCAAAAGATGCAACACCTCATAGGCGTAGGAGTAAGGTTTAACATCTACCATGACATGTTTGATTACCTTAACATTGATATTTTTTTGAGAATCATGTTTTCAATTTATTGAATACACATCATTTTTAGAAGAGATGACTTGCCATGTTCCTTTTTTCTTTTTATAGTATTCTAGTAAAAATAATTAGTTTTCATTATCTATAAAATATAAGTTAGAGGTGATAAAACACATTAAAAAATATAATTTATTTAATATTTATGTAGTCCTATCCCATTCACATCCTTTGGAAAAGTAAATATTAAATTTGTTAATATATCAATGGTGCCAATTTAGAAGGGTATTTTGAATATTACTAGCATCTTTACTTTATTTTATTAATTTATTATTGGACCCATGATAGTTATGCTATGATGCATTGGTGACTATGATAGATTTATGACAATTTCCATAAAATAATCTTGGATACTAAAAATATAATCAATGCATATTAAATATTGATAGGAACCATTGGTAATTTGATTATCTCTCTAAAAAATTTGATCTTATGGTTTCTTGGATGGAGCAAAACTCATTGGAGGTCAAAGCTTGTGGTTGAAACTGACATTATCAATTCATGTCTCACAAAACCTATTAAAATTTCATTCTCAACAATTGTGGAAAAAATAACATTTAGATAGAAATTAATGGCCAAATAAAGAAAATTGTAGAAGATTCAAATGAAACTATGCTTACATTTGGTTCATACCATCTAGGGGTACTAATATTGACACACTATGTGTTGGTCCTCAAGATGCAAATTGATAGGAAGATTTTTTTAAATTATTCTTCATGAAATTTTAGCCACAATGAGAATGGAAAGCATATGAGGCAATGAGTATTTGGAATTCAAGTTGGGGAATAGATTAAAAAAAATAGAGAATAGATCATTAGCATTTTTTGTAGACAAGGCATTCAAATATTCTAGTGTTCTAGATCGGGCCAATATTTTTCTTAGGGAAAAAAATGGTGTTCATTCAAATGAAAAAAAAGGCTTTGTGTTATTTTAAAAAAATATTCTCAAGTTAGATGACAACCAAAAATCCCAAGGGAGATGGTAAATACTAAAGTTAAATTTTTAAAAGTTTCATAGTGGTAGACGTAGTCATGTTATTTATTCATATTATATGTTGAATTGCATTATTTTATTTAGAGGGTTATAAATTAAATAAATAAGAATCATCTTAAGTTTTAATTGGATGCACTACTTTCTTATACACGACACCTATCTTGTAAGGAGACATTCTAAAATTGAGCTTCATAGCCTATATTTGTAAGTAGAAAATCAAATAGAGGATGGAGGCTTAGGAGGTTGGAGGACATCCAACACCCTCTTATTAGTCACTATTGATGGAGTTGCACAATTTTTCTAGTGAAAGAACTACTTGTGCCAAAATGGATAAACCGAAGATTGGTTCTTAATTGGTAGGGGCAAATGTGTCATATAATTTATGATAACAGTGGTAGAAATATATAGTAAAGGTCATGTACGTGATAATGAGAACTTAGTTATTAATTTCTTTTATGTTGTGATTGGATGTGTATCCCCTAATAATACTTGAGTGGTATTGATTGGTTGTGCTCCCTAATCATATTTATTAAGTAATTATTATTGGATATTTATATATACAATAATAATTGAGAAGAAGTGTTTTCTCTTGTTCATAATTGTACCATCCTAAATTGTAAACATGTGTGTGCTCTACAACTTAACAATTTTTTAGCACCTTCTTTTATTGTATTTATATTAGACATTTGCATTATAGGACTTTTTAATTGTATTTAATACATACCCAATTCAAATTGAGTCCTCT
The DNA here is from genome assembly GCA_027943335.1 of Chamaecyparis obtusa. Classification (NCBI taxonomy): domain Eukaryota; kingdom Viridiplantae; phylum Streptophyta; class Pinopsida; order Cupressales; family Cupressaceae; genus Chamaecyparis; species Chamaecyparis obtusa. Next base: position 270,898 of record BSBK01002890.1, on the reverse strand, counting down.
TCCCTCTCTAACTTGTACCAAAATTGAGGTAGGATCTAATCTCTATGCATCCTCCTCTATTTTTCCTCCAATCACAAAATTTATTTCCTCTCTTAGACCTTATTTTAACCTAAAATCCAATATTGTCATCGGAATCAACCGCATATTCTTATTTCAAACCATCAGATCCTTCATAACCTAGTCCTTGGGATCAGCAAAAGTCCTCCAAGACTAGGTCGAGTTGGGTCGCCCTAGTCCTAGACCACATTGAATTTGGCCTAATCCTAGGATTTTGTTCTCGTATTTAGGGTCTGGGTCCCTTTTGGAGGGTCCTGAATGGTTTCCAGACCTATGGTTGGCTTTTCAATTCTGATTTTTACAATCACTATAAAAGTAACCTAATTGCTTCATTTGGCATAATGAAATCAAGTGCAAGGTGAACACCCCAATTTGTTGACAAAAAGAAATTGTAAGGTGGAAGCCCTAGTTTGATTACTATGTTGAAGCAAGGGTTGAATATTGAATTCTTCATTTAATAATTCCAATAAAGCATCTATAAATTCAAACTAAGCATTCAAGACATCATTTTATATATCATGGAGTTTCAATTGGATTGTGAGGATGGATAGGAGTAATTTTTCCCTTGGGGGCTTGGTATGATTTCCTTGTTATTTTAAAATCTATGCATTGTTACTTCATATTCACATGCTTACATTTGTATTCTAGGGTTTCACTCTATCACACATAGGGTTAGATCTAGGTATTTACTTAAACATTCTATCTCGTTTGCATTTTATACAAACTCTAGATTCATGAGAACATCACACTTTACTTGTTCTAATGACTATCCATGGAGGTGGGAATCACCAAAATAAGGGGGTTGACTAAGGAAAACCCTAAATAGACCACCACACACACATTTTCTATATTCACATGTTGTGGGAATATAGGTACATGTGTAGATTTGGAAAGAAGACTTGTAGGATTTCAGAGAGCCGCTACTCTTTCAATGTTGTGACCAGTCTCAAGACTAGGTCAAATTTGGCATGTTCTTGGACTAGGCCAACTTGGTTTAACCTAGTCCTTTTATCGATTAGAGTGTCTCATTTTTGTCATTTGTAGTTTACAGACTTCTAGATCCTGTCAATAGGGAATTTTGACATTTTGACAGTCGGGAAAATCTACTTCAAAGTATCATCTTCTTCATTCATTTCTTGGTGCACACACTCCTATCTTCATTTTTTTAAATTTACTTGCATAGATCAGATTTGGTTTTTAGATTTACATCCCCTTTCTTGGCCTACAAGGGGACGTGTAAATCTAGAGTTTGTACCCTACTCATTTGGTTGTACATATCGGGTCTATCTTGTAGGAAATAGTTTCTTGATTATAATTTATAATAGAGTGTCCTTGACACAATAGAATTGGTGAGTGATAAATGTTCATTGTGTTTCTCACCATTTCCTATTATACATTTTGGTGAACCTAAATCTTTCATGCATTATACCTTTTGTATTGAGTAGATAGATCTTGTATGTATTTCAAATATATCACAAACAACAAAAAACAATTGTCATTTACTGATTAGATTTAATTTTCATGCATTGTATTATCTTAGATTTATGCTTTTATTTTATCCTAAAAGATAAAAATACAAAAAAAAATGTTGTCTTTTACTTTCTTGCATTTTATTTGAGAAAAATACAAAAATAATTGTATTTTGTTTTTAGCTTGTTTTCAATATGTATGACTTCATTATTCCTTAGTATTTTTATTTCTTTACTAGGCATGATCTTAAGAACCCTCATGAGGTGTTTATTTGTGAAGATTGTGTTGTTATAGATGTGTTCCATCAAGACCCCATCTCTACTAAATGTTCCTCTACATCTCTTCAATCGAACCTTTACCAAAGATTATTTTCCTTACTTCCTTTGTGTGATTCTATTTTCAACATTGAAACACCCAAAGTTTGTGTCCATGCTTAACCTATGATAAATGTTAAAGTTTGTTCTTAACAATCTTCTACTCAATTTCAATGTCCTGTGATTATGGTTAAAGGCTATAATCCTCAAATTTCTTTTCAAACTTGAAACAAGGCTATTATAACTATCAAAGGTAAACCTATAAGTCCTTTGGATTTTGTTAATGTACATCATGTGGTGGCTCATACCTATCGCACTAGAAATAATCCTGAACCAACCAATCTAGTTTTTTCTACTTCTTTATCACCTTCTCAACCTATGCTTCCTCCAACACCATACTTATCCCCTAATATTGGAAAGGAGTGTGATTTGGTAGAATAACTATGTGTCACTCCTGCTAAGATTTCATTATGGGAACTTCTTCAAGCTTCTCCTACATATCATGAAGGTTTGAAAAAATCTTTAAATACTCTTTCGACTCCACCCCCTAATCAAGATAACATCAACTCCTTGGAATGTATGTTCACTACGTCCGTTCGAGCTCAAACTGTCTTTACTCAAGATGATTTTCCCTCAAAATAAGTTCAAAATCAATATCATGCCCCTATGGTGGTCATCCTTATTAATGGTAATCTTATTCAAAGGACCTTGATTGATAATGGGTCTAGATTAAATGTTTGTAGTACAGATGTATATTGAAAGAAATCAAAGCTAATATTTTAACTATTAAACCATATTACATTCCTATTCATGGATTTGACAATTTGGCTAAGAAAACATTGGGTATCATTACATTACCTATTAAGGTTGGTTTAGTTATTTTAGACACTCTAATTCATGTGATGTTTGGACCTCTTAATTATAACCTTCTTTTGGGTAGACCTTGGTTTCATAATATGCATCTTGTCCCTTCCACTCTTCATCAAAAAGTCAAGTTTATCTACAACAATTTAATGTACAATCTTATGGTTGATGAACCAAATAGTTGTTTGAATCTTGAATCAATAAACACACTTGTGTCTATTGAGGAAAAACAAGAACCTAGTCCCAAACCCTAGGAAGATACTTTTAATCTTTCAGATGATGATTGGGGATCCTAGGATTTCACACAAACCTATATTGGAGAGTACAAAGTTCTAAAATTTGAACTTAAGAAACCTAAACCTGAATCTAAAAAAGAGCCTATAAGAAAAAATCATCTTTCCAATGAACTAAGTAACAACTTTGTTTCTTATTCTTTTAGTGAAACCCTCGAAACTATTAAACTTGATTGTTATGACATAGTGACCTATTAAGATCCATTAAATCTTTCAAACATGGCATCTCATTATGGTCATGGTTATCATTTACTCACAAAACATGGATTTAAAGGAAAAGGATGTGGAAAGTTTGAACAAGGAATAGAAGTGCCCTTAGAAAATGAGGCGCATGATAATTATTATGAATTTTAAGATTTAATCATTATAAACAACCACAACTTATTACTCTAAGTGTCAACAATCTCTTTTGAACCTTTCAAAGTTGTGAACCCTCATCTTATAGACTTTGATCAAAAGACCTCCTTTGATACTTTTAGTACTAATGATGCTTTAGTTGAATACTTGGGGGCATACGATGATCTTCCTCCTTTTCAACATAATAGAAGATTGCCTTATTGTTTTAATGTTGAAGCATACTTTGGGAAAGAAAACACTTCTGAATATCATCATGATTCCTCTTTGCCCATGGATATTTCACAAAAAAAATAATCTCTTGATTACTGATACCGTTGATGTGCAAATGGACCCTCATGACTCTAAAAAGGTTATCAAAATTTGAAAGTGTTTAGATGAGGATGGATGAAAATAGATTACCTCTTTTCTTCTCAAATTTCTTGATATCTTTTCTTGGACTTATTTTGATATGCCTAGTACTGATTCTAAAATTATTATGCATAACATCGATCTTCTTCCTAATGTGAAACCTGTCAAATAAAAGATACACAAGATGAATCCTAGTATCGCTCTTCTTGTGAAAAATGAAATTGAAAAACTTCTTGATACTAGCTTTATGCATCCCATTGATTATTCTCCTTTGATCTCAAACGTTGTAGTTGTACCTAAGGGTGGTAATAAGATTTAGATCTGTACTGACTTTCATGATCTAAATAAAAATTATTTGTGTAGACACTGTATACACCTAAAAATGGCTTCATTAATTAATTAAATATTTATTATTTAATTACTATTGACTTGATAAATTAATTAAATATTCATTATTTAATTAATAATTATTCCTCTATTTATTAAATAAATTATTCAATTTATTTAATAAATTCACTATAGTCTAATTCTATATCCTAAGTCTTCTAAATAGTCTATTAAAGTGATTTAATTAAATACACAATCACCTAAATATGACTAAGCCTTCTAATTCACTTCATCCACCTAGTCACCTGACACATCACCTTGGCTAAAATAAATAATTATTATTAATTATTTATTCATATTTATCCTCACCCACACATGTCCTATTCTTAAGGGCTATGTGGCCTCATAGGACTTGGTCTCATGACCACATGTCCTCTCAACAACCAAGTCAAGAGACATTCCCTATTCCTAAGGGGCTTCTCAAGCCACCTCTAAGGGTCAAAGGTGACTCACAGGACACTTGTACAAAGAGTCCTCATGAGGAAAATGTCTCTCCCCCTTTATCTCTTTGGTCTTTGTGAGACACTTGACATAAGTCTTTTCCTTCCACCTTCTTCCTCTCACATTCCAACTACATCCCCCTTTCTCTCAACTCCTTCAACCAAGTCAATCCTAGCCCTAGGATCTTCCACCTTTCATTCTCAACCGTAGGATTGTGCCACCTAAGCCTAGATCCTCCAAAACTCTATAAAAGGGGCCTCATTTCTCATTTGAGAGCTAATAGGTATTTTTGATAACAAGCATCCAAGCATTCAAGCATTCAGGCATCCAAGCATTCAAACAATCAAGCATTCCATAGAAATCACCATTTCATTTGCATTTCATCCATTAGTTTGCATAAGCTATTGTGCACTCAATTTCATTCAATCTCCACACTTTGGTAGCATCTTGGGAGAAGGCTTCATTTTGTAAATCTGAGAGCTCAACATCTTCAAGAAATCAAAGCTAGGAGGACAATGGAGACAAGCTGCATGGTAGGTGAAGGTAATTAAATTAATTTCATCATTTCATAGTTACTTTGCATTCTTCATTGTGTTTGCATTAGATAGATTCATTGGCTTTAATAGTTAATTTATCATTTCTAGTTGGTAGACATCTAATTTGCATACAGACACCTAAATCTGATTACATAAATTTGTTATCACATTTAGTTCTCTCCTAGGGATTTATTAATCAAATATTTAGTGTTTAATTAATCTATACCATCCCACTAGTTAATTAATTTAATTAATTAACTATAGCCCAATTAATTAATCAAATAAAAACCCATAGTTAGATTAATTAAATCCCCCTTTTTCTATTAGTTTAAATAAATGCAATTTGCCTATTTGAGTTAATTCATAAATTCCTCTTTTCCCCTCTTGATTAAAAAAAATCTATTTAATCGATTTGAGCACATGGTTCCTAACTTTAATCCCTAACCTAATGCCATCCAACCACCTAACCCATAGCTCTAACTCAACCCAACTCATTCACACATACTAACATCTCTTAATTAGTTAATTAACCTTGATTAACTAATTATCCCCTCCACTCATTCTCTCTCCTCCCATCAAATCCTCCTAATTCTCCCACTTTCCCTCTATCCAAGCCTAATAACCCACTAAATATTTGTACAATCTTAATCATAAGGATTAAGAAATCTTAACCCACTCCAAAGTCAAACTCATGTATTTTCAACTCCAATCCCAACCTCCATCCAACTTGTCAACCTTAAATGCTCTTACACCCTCAACCACATTCTTACATTTGTTTCCCCCATTCCCACTTCCCAAAATGGTCACATTCCTCCAAACTTGACCTTTGGAGTATTAGAAAAGATGTTCCTTTATGACACGTCCTTCCAAAACCCTGATTCCCTCTCAAGATCTCTCCTTGTGACACTTGGCACAAGGCTATGAGTTTGAGAAAGCACAATCCATGTGCTTCCCCTTGAATGCATCTTCACCCTTCCTCAAGTTTACATCACAACCATCCAGTTCACCTCCTCTTTTCCTATAAATTGAACCTTCTACCCTTCACAAATCATCCACTTTTTAAGCATTGTTATCATGTCATTTTAAATCTATAGCAATAAGAAAAATAACTCCATAATTCCAAAATCCTTACCCTCCATTGAAGCTTGAGAAAGTATCATTTCAACACACATCTCTCCATCTTGGACAAATCTACACATCAAGGAAAGCTTCTTGGGTGCTTGACCTTTGCATTCACATTGATTTTTTATGCTTTTCTTTGTCTAATCAAGATGTTGTAATAGTTTAGTTTGTTGAGTGTTTTAACTTGTTATTTCATTTCCTAACACACTATTTTATTGCATACATTTTGGAACGCCTGATGGGACCTAATTCAAGGGTCATTCTCTCATCTTTTAATCATTTTTCATTTCTGAAAGTAACAATATTTTAAAAAAATTTATGTTTGAGGTGTTTTGCAAGAATTTTTGGTGTTTTACAGGATTGGGAGATCAAGAAGGGACATTTGCGTTGTTATTCCTATCTTTAAATTTTGAACGGCTATCAAAAACAAAAACACAGTCGACGAGATTGTGGGTACAATTGATGGGATCAAAGGCTAAATCTGTGGGATCACAAACCCACAAAATTAGCCCCCTCTATCTTGACTTCTATCTTTCTATCTTTTTTCCTTATTTGTGACAGTCGATGGGATCATGCCTTGACCTCGTGGGAATTCACTTTGACCATGAGGGATCACAGTCACTACCTAGTTTGATAGATCCAAACCTTGTCAAGGCATTATCACTATCACTAAAATTGTGACCATTAGCACTTAGAATTTCAAGGCCAAACTTTGAACACATGACCGGCTCAGTAAAGCATAAGAAAGTGAAGCTCCCATTACCCCATGTGAACAAAGAAAAGAAGATATCTAATCAAGAGGCTAAGAAAAGTCAAAACATAGTAGAGTCAATCCAACAAGGAATCTGGGAGTGAGAAACTGTACAAAATCATCTTCAAAAACAATCCTTCACATTTCATGGGAAAATATCACTTTAATCACGCCTTTGTCAACTTTGAGAGATACGACTATTCGAAACACAAAAAACATATGTGTTCACTCTTCTTTATCACAAAGGTTGCATTTCAAATTTGATGTTAGGCATTTGTTCATCCTCTTAAGAAGCACCACCCAAATCCAACCTCATCCAAAACCCAAGTCAGGGAACCCAAAATCAAACATCCCCCACTTAGTGTTACATCCTTTTGAGTTTCTTAGAACCTAGATCCTAAATCAAACCCATCCTTATAGATTAACTCTTTGATTGATCATTATCTAGAGTATCTTATCTTGTCCTTGTGAGCTCATTACCTTGATCCAAAGGTTAGTTTACATTGGAAAAAATCTCATCTTCCAAAAGACCACAAGTTCATCTTAGGTTGACAAGTCATACCCATTTGAGATTACATTAGGAAAAGAAACTCAAAACTTTTGACACTAAGTTATCCTTTAGGTATTTAGGGCACCATCATAATCCTTAAGTGTCTTAAATGCATACACTCATCAAATCCTAAGTCTTGCATCATCTCCATTTTTCCTTAGAATTTTTTGGACCATCTTGCAAACCATCTCTGCTTGCATCATCCTCATCATCTTTGAATCCATTGTCTTAGTCTCGTCACCCTAGGTCATACATTTCATGCCACCTCAAACATGATTGAAGAAGAGAAAGGATATGGATCCTAATCTTATCGCTAGTTTGTCTAACCCAACAATCGATCCCAACAATGCCATGGTATCTTTTGACCCATCAAAAGTACAAATCAAGAACATATGGGCTGATCCAGATGAGGTTCCCACCACTAGTTCTATGGAATCCTTTATGAACCATCCAAGACATGAAAAGATGGTTAGTGCAATCATAGGCCAAAATCATAATACTATCATTGCTAACTTCACACAGGAAGGTACCCCCATACCACCAAGGATTCTAGAATTTAGTCATGTATATCTATTAGTCCTCCTAAGGGGAATGTTTGATATAATCATGGAAGAAATTATATGTCATGCCCCACAAGGGAACCAGGAAAGAGATCAAAGATTCTTTTTAGAAAATAAAACCTAAGTAACGAATTTATGAAAAATTTTGAACTTTAAAAGATTAACATGAACAATGCATAATTTAACTTAGAATCCTTCCAAGGTTCCCTATGAGTAAAATGAACAATCCATTTAAGTTCATTAAGTGTACTAATAATATGATTAACTCTTGAAACATAACATTTGAAAATTCTTTTGAGAGAGATATAAATGCTTTCATTTGATTTCTAACCAATTGATTTCATCTATATTCCCTAAGCATTCTTTCATGGTCAATATAAAATTTAAAGCATAATCATAATAAAATTATTTATGTAGGAGTTTGAACCATTACATTAACACATTTGATCACTAAATTTTCTTGAACAACCATAATGAGAAACATGCCACTTTGCTTGAAACACTTATGAAATTCCTTTTTCTTTTCAACAAAATGATTTACATAAAGTTCACTAGTCCCTTTTCTTTTCCCTAAATCTACCCATTCTGAGTTACAACAAATTGAAATACATTAAATGTCACATTACATTCATCTCCCTTTTAGTAGGTAATAATAACTTTACATTTGATAATAATGAAAGATAATTACAAGTCATCTTTCTTCAAAATTGGAACACGTGCAAGCAATAATCCATAAGCTTTGTAACTGTGAAAGGTACCTCGATAAAAGATTTGCCACCCAACCACATGGATACCAAAAGGCCCACTCCCCCATGCTAGGAGATAAACACCAAGGTCCACAAGGAAGTGATATCTAGGCCATACCTAGGGTTGGAATAACCTTTTCCAAATTACAACTGAGAAGAAGACCAAAGTATAAACCATTTCCCAAAAGGTTCTAAGGCTAGGTAGAAACTCTAAGTGACAATCTAGGTGAGTGCCATCACATAGCCCTCACCCCTTGGGTTGTCCTGGTACTAGCCACTCCGGCCCCGGCCCCCAAGTAGGCACATGCGGAACCGAATGCCTTTCGTACAAACAAGTGCTATTTGACTGTATCTAAGCATAGGTACCTTCTCCCACCCCCATCCATAGCCTTTACTAGCACTAATGGCATGGGTGAGACATACATTAATATTTTTAGTGTTTGAACCCATTCCCATAAGTTTTAATTAAGTTATCACTTGTTAAAACAACTCTTCAGTCAGTTATCTGGTACTAGCCACTTAGGGCCCTAGTCCTGCACTAAGAGCCAATCACCTAGTGTTCTTAGGTCTCCTACCCTTACCCAAACATCATAAACACATAACACTAATATTTGCAGAGAGTTTTTAGAGGGTTTGGTGTATGGAAGAGAGAGGGGAATAAAGTTTTCTTTGAATACAAATGAAAAGCTCTACAACTTTCTTGTTCTCTATCGTGAGGGCATAGCCAGCCCTTTTGTATTTAAAAAATATCCATTCCAATGTAAATGTGATTGGAAATGGATTGATATAGTATTGGTTTCTATTATTAACCATTTCCATACAAGTTTTATTTTTTTATGAGGCTTTGAACAAAGGAAGTCATCATTTACATTGATTGTCCCTATTATTGATTTGGTGCAATCAGTCAATTATTTTGAAGTTTAAATGAGAACATAGGCTCTCCCATTTTCTTTGGTTATTTTGGATTGTGGGATAATCCTATTCCTGTATAAGTATGTGTCATTAAGTGTTTGATCATGGGGATATACATGAGGTTGAAGATAGAGATCTTTGATTGACAAATAATATTGTATCGGAAACAATGATACTCAATGTAGGGGCCATAACTTTCCAACCAACCACTGGATTTGGATGAGCTTGTCATTTGTTTTGAAAAATCTAATTTCACCTATCCTCATTGGAGAGATTGAGGATTTTTTTTTGGGATCAAAAGTTATACACATATGAGTGTGGGTCTATCTAGAGGGTATAAATTTGTCATGTTAGGACAGTCATAGGTAAGATGATTGTTTAAATAAATTTGATCTTGTGTTGATGAATTTTATGAAGATTTTTGAGTATGGGAAGGGAATAGGAGTGCCAAGTATGTGGAATAAGGTATCCTAAGTCAAGGGACATAGGGTTTGTGTACATTCAATTCATGACACTATCTCTTTCCCAGAGAGTAGACAAGAGTAGTGACATAGTTCACAATCTAATTCACAGTCCTATATTATCTAACAAGTAAACAAACAATATGGCATCACAGGAGTTATAGAAACACATAGAGAAAATAATAATTATTTATACAATAATAGATTTCACATACGATCATTTCTCCTACACAATATTGTATACATGATCTAGTAAAATGATCCTCATATTCAATTCCAACTTACATAAAACAATCACAAATGCAGATCAAAGCAATCAAACATTCAAACAAGAAGGAGTATCTTTTAGGATAGCTCTTACCTAGCTTCCGATAGAGAAAACTATTGATGAAGGGTGATTCAACTCTCTCAATCTCCTTCCAACACTTCTCCAAATTCCTTCTGGATGAAGGCACCAACCTTCTACTATAAACTCCCAATTTAAACTATCCTATAAAGAATAATATAGCTCCTCTCCAAAATGCTATGATTCTCCTAAATGCTATATCCTATCAACAAGACAACAAAGACAACAAAGAAACCTCTTCCCAGATCAATTTTCAGCCAACTCCCTCATCCTACAAGGATCTCACTTGTAAATAGGTTAAAGGATTTGTTACATGGGAAAATCAATTGATGCAACCATCCCAACCAAAAATTAGTTTATAGTTAGGCTTTAATTAAATTCATTAAAGCCATTCATAGGAAGGGAATAGCTAATATGATTATTTAATATTATTAATAATAAAATCTAATATGAGAACCTCATAAATATTAATAAACTAATGTGATTTTCCTTTATTTAAGGAAAAGGAAATAATTACTATAATTACTTATCACCTTATTTACTAAGGCTATGGTAAAAGATTTACCATATAATGATTAATCCCTCAAATAAATAATTTATTTATTATTATTATTTAAAATACAATTACTTTCACACACTAATATTTATTAAATATATATATGTAACCATAGGCATACGTGTGCACCCATATGCTTATGTGTACATATATCACATAATTAAGACACATAATTAAAAATATCATAAACATCTAATTATTATAAATATTATTATTTAAATCAATTACTAAATCATATTCCACACAAAATATAATTATGATATATATATATATATATTCCTACATATATATATTTAGGGTAACTACTAACATAAGATAGAAGATACCACAAAACACAATTTAATGTTACTAATCATAACATCATACTCTCATCAATGCAAGAAACAAGCAACAAGAACCACATAATCCAACAACTACAATACACAACAACAATGCATCATCAACACAAGGGACTGACTCAAGAACTCCCCGCCTAAGGGTAAAAGGGTCAGAGGTAGATTTCCTTCTCGTGGAACCTTCATGATATCTCTGTAACAACAACAATGATCGAGGATTTTGAGGGATCCCTCAGACTTGTGAGACCAGGTGGAGATGATGTCTAGTACCTACAATCCTACATCTTTGAGAAGAAATACATGTGCAAATATATATATACAAACATATAAAAATAGATGACCAGGATCGATACATCATGTGGACCTCAACTAAGTGAGTAACTATGACTTCATCCTAAGTCATGAAAACACATCAAACATATATACATGAAAACATTAGACATCATAGATAATAATGGTTAGGTTCAAATCCTTGGATTAGCTTTATAAATCATGTAAAGATAGATGATTTCAAACTTCAAACATATAAATGATAATCATAAATGAGTGTATCTAAGCATCTTATAAATGTATCATCATCTAAATAAGAATAACTGTGAACATATAGTTCTAACCATCATAATGAAAATGTCCAAATAAAAGTCCAAGTATAATCATCTGAGAGGGTATTACATTATCAATCAATAACTAAAATCCACCCAAGTGGGCTCATCTATCCCCCACCTAATCCAATCATAATCCTCCTATCCCATAATTCATATCATGCAATAATCAACCCCTTTTTTCTATTATGGGACCACCACCTTATCCCTCACAACTAGCTCTCTCGCAAGCACCACCTCCATTTATGGTAACACAAGTCTCCTCACAAGCTCCACCTCCACCTTTTCTAATAAAAGTATTTATGTAAGAGCTACCTCCACCTCCATCATCTCAAGACTTCACTCAAGTACCACCTCTCCCCCCTACACAACAAGGAACAATGCAAGCACCACCATCTACCACTCAAAAAAACCCTGCATAAGCACCACCTCTACCCACTACCTAGAAAATATTTTCACAAGCCTCACTCACCTTTCATTTCCACTACACAACTCCAAAAAATATTTTACACAATAGGGATGCCTCCTACATGACCCCTAAACCAAACTATCATACCACAAGTCCCCACAGTTATAACTGCATTCCTAGCTATTGCTACATCACAAGCCGCTATGAGGTCAGGCTCTTCTTGGGGTCTCACTCAAGAATAAATGTATGCCCTAGGGATCCAAATGAAATCATACATCTCTAACCCTAGTATCCCATAACCAGCCATGAAATTTGCAATGAAAAATACACAGCCTCAACAATCAGCTCCTGCATTCACCAACTATCTGGTCTTTCCTTCATCTATTACTACTCAAAATTTACCTCACCCATGTCAACCTAGTGCATCCACTTTCATCAACTACCTTGCTCCACCTCCTAGCAATATAAGAACACAAAATGCATACCCACCCTATGGTGGAGCTAGCACACATCCAACTTACATAGGCAAAACTTATGGCCAACCTACATACCAACCCACATAGCCACTACTCCCTCAATACCAACAACTATTGCAACTCCAACACACCTACCCTACCAAGAAAAACCTACCACCACCTCCACCTCAATATCATGCTCAGCCACCACCTCAATGCCCCTTGTAGCCTATGTATGCACCAGGGTAGTCCCCTTATCAAACCCTCTAGTACCCTCCTCAAAATCCCCCATATCCTCTAGATCCCTACCAAGCACCTAGATCTAATATGTTTGGGGCACCCACTCCACCACATGCCAACCCCAAATGGGAAGAAATGAAGAACTCCCTCAAAGAGTTAAAATTTGGGACTGAAAGAAAGACCTTCAAATCTTAAGAAGTTTGTCCTTACCCATTCAATCACTCTATCACAACAATGCCCTTCCCCAAGTACTTTGAAACTCCCAAATTTGACAAATACAGGGGGAAAGAAGATCTAGTCAGTCGTTAAGAATTTTTTCATGGCTTGTCAAGAGGTTTCTTAGAGTGAAATTTTTTTCATATGCCTCTTTCCTAAAATCTTAGAGGAGACCACTCTTGAGTGGTTTGATAAGATACCCTATGAACCAGTGGCGACCTTTGTAGAGTTATCCAAAAAGTTTGTAGCACAATATGCACATAACATTGAGAATGAACTATCTCTCTTGGATCTTTTCAACTTAAAGAAGAAGAGAGGTGAGAGACTGGATGACTACCTTCAAAGGTGGAAAAACTTCACCATAAGACTATCATATTAGGTGTCGGAGAATCATTTGATGAGGATATTCATTGATGACCTACATCCTAAGATATCTCACTTTATGCACATGAATTACATCTAGACTTACCAAGATATCAAGTGAAATGTAATTGACATTAAGAAAGGCCTCTTGGACAATGGTACTATCAATTACTACATAGAAACCCATCATGATAGGCCCAATAATGACTATCCTCCTTATTGGAACAAGAAAAATAATGTTGTCACCAATACCAAACACGTCCAAGTTATTGTGGCTGGTCCTAGAAAACCCACACTAGTATACCAGCAACTCGTACCAATCTAACAACTACTTGGGATAGTTTATCAGCTTCCCATGCAAAATTTTCCATCACTAGAAAACAAAACCAATTCTATATCAGTCGCACAAGGACAAACCAAGAAACACGTCCAAATAAATTAGAAGTGCATGTTCACCCCTCTCGGTGAACCCTCTCGGTGAACCATTGGATGTAATCTTTCATAGGATGGCTAATGCTAATTTGATCATGTATCCTCAGACCCAACCATTTGATGAGTCAACTCCAAAACCTGCATGGTACAAGGACAATGAGTATTTTGACTATTACTATGTTAATTAGGGACACGCCACCATGAAGTGCATGAAAGTCAAACATTACATTCAAGATCTCATAGACAAGAAAGAGATCACATTCGATGCACCTACCCAGGTATCGCCAAATGCAAATCAAAAAATGTACCAAAATGTGTTCCCTCAAAACAACACCAGTAAAGGCCCGGCTAATGTGAACCCTCTCATCCAAAATAAAGGAAAGGGTAAACAAGATGACCACGTTGATGGAAAGATTACACCACTACCTCTATCAACTATGATAAATTTAACAATTGCATCACCTAGGTCAAACTCATAGTTAATGTTATCCATGTCAAAGGTGCAAAAAGTCAATGTGCAATTACCACACATCGAGGTAGGATATCTATTGTTGGTGCCAATAGTGCTTCATCATCTAGGTTGTAATAAAACCTCCTAGAACACCTTGGAAATACCCCCATCTTAATCCCCATCCTTGAATGCCTTTGTGCTGGAAACTGTAATTGAAGCAATTGTTGTATTGTCATTGATGTCAAACCTTAACTAGTAAGACTATTTCTATTTAAGAAAGTACTATATTTATTTGAGTGTTGCTAAGGGGATAGGCAAGGTTGGTAACAACAACACCTAAGGAAAGGTTGAGTTATCTTGATACTTCAATGAGTACTTGATTATGTGGCACAATCATAAGACAATGTATTGTTTATCTTAGTAAGAATGAAGACTAAACTGGTAGGCTTGACCGAGCATAAGTGAAGAAATCTAGTTAAAGCTGAGTGTTGTTTGTGTTGACCGAGCTAGTGAATGCCGAGTAAAAATAGTGTTGACCGAACACCAGTTAATTGTTGAACACCAGTTAATTGCCGAGGAAGATAATGTTAGCCGAGGGAACAGTTTATGTGGTGACCGAGCTTTCTAGAGAAGACTAAGAAGTTGGACACAATATTGACCGAGTGTCAGTATTTTGCATTTGTTGAAGAATTCAAATTTCTAGCCGACATCATTGAATTCTTGAATTATGTAAAACATGTTGACTTTATGTATTGATTGTATGAAAGCATTTAATGCATTGTAAAAAATTTTATTGTAAATCTTTAAGAGATTCAAGATATTTCAAAGATAAGCTGAAGAACATAATGTAGGATAGATTCAATGAATCTAACCTAACCCTAAGATCTACAAAGGAGATTAAGCGGTAAAAGATTTATTGACCTAATAGAGGTAGTATTAAGGAAACCTAAGCGAGAGGTTGAATGTGCAAATGAAAAGAAGTGAATGTTGGAAGTATTGTTATTGACTGTCTAAGTAGAAAAGGCTAAAAGAGAAGTATTGTGATCACTTGAAGGGTTTCGAGTAGATCAGTGATGGAGATGGAAAAGGTTCACAGTCAATAAGCCATCATATGTGTACAAAATTGGATCTGATATTTGCAAAGTGAGTTGTATGTTTCTTAGATCAATATTACTGCTACTTTCTAACCATTGTAATAGTCAAAATCCTTTTAACAAAGGTTGACCTAACAGTCATAGGTATAAATCCTTTGAATAAGGTTGCATTCTAATGGAGTGTATGTAAGTCCTATAACAAGGTGCATTTTTAACAGAGTGGTTGAAATCCTTTAATCAGGTCACACTTGACAGTGTGTTTGTAACCTTTGACAGGGTTGGCTTTTCACTGAGCTCACTTCAAAAGAGCGAACATAATAGTAACATGTTACAAAGTGGTTTTTCCCAAATTGGGTTTCCACTATAAATCCTGGTGTTGATACTTGTGTGAATGTTTTGGTTTGAACATTTCTATGTTTTACAAGTTAGATGCTATTGGATAAGTGGACTGCACTGTTATATGTTTATGTTATGCAATCAGTAATGACCAAGTAGGTGTTGGTTATTAGATCTGATTTGTTGAAGAGTTTGAAAGATTGTTTTATACATTTGGACCTAAGAACAATTGATTCACCCCCCCTCTCTATTATTCTAAATCATATTAACAATTGGTATCAGAGCTTTCGGTGCTTACAGAGAACAAGTTTGAAGGTACTTGAAGAAAATGATCAAGATGTATAAGAAGGAGGTACCTAAGCTGAATAAGGAAAACTTTCTTGCATGGAAAATTTTGATGAAGTTGCATCTGGCCGGTATTGGTGATTCTGCTAAGTATTACATTGAACATGACTATGTCACACCTATTGCACCTCTGACTGCCGAGGAAATGAAAGCCAAACAAGAGCACAACCAAGCAATATTGGAGATTGTGTCTACCCTAAGTTATCCAAAATTTGAAGACATCAAAGACTACAGTACTGCAAAGCAAATGTGGGACACCCTTACAAGCATTTATGGCAGTGATGTGAATGTGTTGAGAGCAAAAGTTGAGAGCCTAAGAGGTAAATTTTTTGAAATGAGAATGCAAGAAGGTGAGAATATTGCACAATATTGTGGTAGAATAAAAGAAGTTGTAAATGCTATTAGAGGAGCAAATGGAACTATTGAGGATGAAATTGTAATAGGAAAAGTATTGAGAACTTTGCATCCTATCTATACAATCAAAATTTCTACAATCCAGGAATCTAGATGTAACTCTCCTAATGTCCTTACTTTAGAAAGTTTGGTTGGCAAGCTTACTGCTTTTGCTTTCTAACTATGATAACTTCACTGTTGGTAATATTGAATCTGCTTTGAAGTCTCAGATGGTTTTGAATAAGTCAAAGAAGGAAAAAGAAAGATGCATCAGTGAAAGTGAAAGTGAAAGTGATAGTGACAGTGGCACATCTAATGAAGAACTTGAGGATCTAGAAGCTCTTATGGCCAGAAGACTGAAAAGGGGAAAATGAAGGTACAAAGGTAAACTCCCTATTATATGTTTTTTGTGTAATAAAGTTGGTCATATAGCTGCTAGATGTCCTAACAGGGATAATAAGGATGAAGAAAGAGATAGCAAGAAAAAAGACAAAAGAGAAGATAGAGGTTACTGAAGATACAAAGACTACAAAGGGAAAGGTAAGAAATCCTGTTACATTGCTGAAGAAGAGATTGACACTGATAATGATGATTTTGAAATTGAAGTTGTCTATGTTGCAATGAAAGATGAATCTAATGAGATTGAGAAAACTGCATTAATATCTTATGTGAAAAAAAATGATAAATAGATTATTGACAGTGGTTGTTCACATCATATAACTGGAGATAAGAGTAAGTTTGATACCTTAAACCTTTATAAATTAAGGTAGGAGTGTAAAGTTTGGAAATGATGCACCATGTCTTGTTAGAGGAAAAGGATTGATTAAGTTGATTGATAAGATCTCTTGTGAAAATGCTTATTGGGTTGAGGGTCTTAATTATAATCTACTGAGTGTTGCAAAACTTAATAGCACTAGCTACCAAGTGAAATTTCATCATAGGAAGGCCAAAATATTTTATGCCACAGGTGAACTGATTGGAAGTGGAGAACAGACAAGAGGTAATTTGTTCTATCTAGACCTATCTAAAGAAACATGTATTATTGCACAACTTGATGATATTTGGTTATGGCATAAGCGGCTATGCCATTTTAACTTTGATAATCTAGTAGAAATTAGCAAGAAAAAGAAAGTGAGAGGTCTACCTAGATTGAAGAAACCTGAGAATGTAATGTGTAAAGAAAGTCAGTTGGGTAAGATGACTAAGTCTAGTTTCATGAGAAAAACCTTTACTTCAAAGAATGTCTTAGATTTGGTTTATACTAACCTTTGTGGACTGATGGGTGTACAAAGTTATTATGGTGCTAGATATTTTATCCTATTTGTTGATGATTATACCAGAATGATGCATGTAATGTTCTTAAAAGAAAAATTTGATGCTTTTCAATTTTTTAAGTGGTATGTGGCCAAGGTTGAAAAAGAGACAGGTAAAAATCTGAAGTGTCTGAGATTTGACCGAGGTGGAGAATTTACATCAAATGAGTTCAATCTATTTTGCAATGATAGAGGGATCAAAAGACAAATGTCTGCACCTAGAACTCCTCCATAGAATGGTATAGTAGAGAGAAGGAATAGATCTATCTTGGACTATGCATGAACATTAATGATTGAAAATAATGTTGCACATAAGTATTGGAAAGAAGCTGTAAGTAAAACTATTTATACTCTTAACCGAGTATAGATCAAAAAAGGTACAAATATGACACCTTATGAATTATGGCATGGCTATGCACCGAATGTAAAATACTTTAGAATCTTTGGAAGTAAGTGCTACATATTGAAGGATAGTAGGAATGGAAAATTTGACACTAAAAGTGATGAGGGTATATTCCTAGGCTATTCCACAAAAAGTAAAGCTTATAAGTGTCTGAATTCTAACACTAATAAAATTTTGGAAAGTGTAAATGTCAAAATTGATGAGTATGCAGAGAAAAATGAAGCTGACAGTAACAAAGTACCAGAAGATTACAGATCTTTTGTGTATATAGAGGAAGAAGAGGCAAGTGACAGACCTGCACCTGATGTTGAGTCTCATGTAAGCAATGTCGAGCATCAGGATAACAATGTTGAGAGAGAAGAAGAACGTGTCAAGTGATAGGAAGAAGTTGTCGTGTATCAGGAAGAGGTTGTTGAGCATTCAGAAGCTGAATCTGATAATCTTGTTGGAGAACCTGATGAGCCGAATGAAAGAAGAGTAGAACCTATTCTAGCACAATACATATGGAGACATCACAAGCCTAAATAGATTATTGGAGATCAAGATACCAGAATTCAGACAAGAAGCAAAGTAAGAGATCCAACATGTTTACTATGTAAATATGAGCCTAAGACAACAAAGGAAGCATTAGAAAATGAATACTGGATAGAAGCAATGAATGAAGAGATTGACCAGAGAAGAATGATACCTAGACTCTGGTGCTGAGACCAAAAGATAAGAATGTCAGTGGGACAAAGTGGGTATTTCATAATAAGTTGAATGAACATGGTCAAATCACAAGAAACAAGGCTAGGCTGGTATGCAAAGGCTATGCAAAAGAAGAAGGAATAGATTATGGGGAAACATTTGCCCCTATAGCAATATTGGAAGGAGTCAGAGCTCTACTTGCATATGCTACCTATAAAAGTTTCAAGGTATACCAAATGGATGTCAAGTCTGCATTTTTAAATGGTATATTAGAAGAAGTATATATTGAACAGCCAGAAGGATTTGTTGATCTAAACAGAAGACACATGGTTTGCAAACTGAATAAAGCACTATATGGATTAAAGAAAGCTCCCAGAGCATGGTATGAGAGACTGCACAACTACTTAATACAGATTGGATTCTCAAGGACAAATGACACAAGAAATCTTTACATGAAAGATGAAGAAGGTAAAGGAATTCTGTTTGCCAAAATATTTGTAGATGATATTATATTTTGTGGACAAGATGCCTTGTGTAAGAAATTTTCAAATGAAATGCAAACTGAATTTGAAATGAGTATGTTTGGGGAGATCAAATTTTTTGTTGGTTTGCAAGTATATCAGATGGAGAAAGGAATCTTCATCACCCAGTTGAAATATGTTCATGAGATACTAAAAACCTTTGGCATGGAAGACTCAAGGCCAGTAAGTACTCCCATGGCTACTGGACAAAAGTTGTCTAAGAATGATGATGTTGTAGAAGTTAACTAGACTTTGCATAGATCTATGATCAGAAAGATACAGTATGTTGTACATAGTAGACCAGATATTGCATTAGCTGTTGGGATTGTGGCAAGGTTTTCTGCCAATCCTAAGGAAACTCACATGATGGCAGTTAAAAGAATCATGAGATACTTGAAAGGAACTACTGACTATGGATTGTACTACAAGAAGGATGACAAATTTGAACCGAGAGTGTATATAGATGCTGATTAGGTAGGAAATGTAGATGATAGAAAGAGTACTAGTGGTGGAGCTTTCTTTCTTGGATAGAGATTAGTTTCTTGGACAAGCAAAAAACAAAATTGCACTTCCCAATCTACTGCTAAAGCTGAGTATGTGGCTGTAGCTGTCAATTTTTCAAATTTGATATGGATAAAGCAATTTTTGGTAGGCATGAAAGAAGAAATCACTGAACTAGTTGTCATCTTCTATAATATCACAAGTGCTATCAACATCTCTAAAAACCCAATGATGCACACAAATACCAAACACATTGCCATCAAGTATCACTACTTGAGAGAACTGGTATAAGATAAAGAGGTCCGCATGGAATATGTGAATACCAAGGAACAAATAGCAGATATATTCACTAAAGCTTTACCTAAAGAAGCTAATGAATACCTGAGAAGTCAATTAAGGGTCCTTCCCCTAACTGAGGCTGCCTAGTCAAGCTAGGAGCACTGCATTAAGTGTGCTGCAATGAAAATCTAACATATTGATGCAGAGAAAGGTCACACTTTAGGAGCAGCCTAGAGTTGTGAAGAGCACAACAAGTCAAAATAAGTCATAAGCAAGATGGCAGAGGGATAAATATTCTACTGAACTGAAAGGATGATATCTACATCTACAGGATGTATGTTTTTGTTGTTCCTTTGGCATTTTTTGTCAAAGAGGGAGACAATGACAGATGAATACATAGAATGAGAAGATCAAGAGAGTGAGAGAAATTCAATGGACGGTCATGCATGGATAATAAATTCTATATCAGAATGAAGCTAAGGATATTATACATTTCTCTGATAGACAGATAAGTTTTGGATTGGTTGGTAATTCATGTGATATTCATATGGTGTTGCCATCAATGCCAAAGAGGGAGATTGTTGGAAACTACAATTGAAGCAATTGTTGTATTGTCATTGATGTCAAACCTTAACTAGTAAGACTATTGCTATTTAAGAAAGTACTATATCTATTTGAGTGTTGCTAAGGGGATAGGCAAGGTTGGTAACAATAGCACCTAAGGAAAGGTTGAGTTATCTTGATACTTCAATGAGTACTTGATTATGTGGCACAATCATAAGACAATGTATTGTTTATCTTAGTAAGAATGAAGACTAAACTGGTAGGCTTGACCGAGCATAAGTGAATAAATCTAGTTTAGGCCAAGTGTTGTTTGTGTCGACCGAGCTAGTGAATGCCGAGTAAAAATAGTGTTGACCGAACACCAGTTAATTGTCGAGGAAGATAGTGTTAGCCGAGGGAACAATTTATGTGGTGACCGAGCTTTCTAGAGAAGACTAAGAAGTTGGACATAGTATTGACAAAGCGTTAGTATTTTGCATTTGTTGAAGAATTCAAATTTCTAGCCAACATCGTTGAATTCTTGAATTATATAAAACATGTTGACTTTATTTATTGATTGTATGAAAGCATTTAATGCATTGTAAAACATTTTATTGTAAATCTTTAAGAGATTCAAGATATTTCAAAGATAAGCTAAAGAACATAATGTAGGTTGGATTTAATGAATCTGACCTAACCCTAAGATCTATGAAGGAGATTAAGTGGCAAAAGATGTATTGACCTAATAGAGGTATTATTAAGGAAACCTAAGCGAGAGGTTGAATGTGTAGATGAAAAGAAGTGAATGTTGGAAGTATTGTTATTGACTATCTAAGCAGAAAAGGCTAAAGGAGAAGTGTTGTGATCGCTTGAAGGGTTCTGAGAAGATCAATTATGGAGATGGAAAAGGTTCACAGTTAGTAAGCCAGCATATGTGTATGGAATTGGATCTGATATTTGCAAAGTGAGTTGTATGTTTCTTAGATCAATATTACTGCTACTTTCTAACCATTGTAACAGTCAAAATCCTTTTAACAGAGGTTGACCTAACAGTCATAGGTATAAATCCTTTGAACAAGGTTGCATTCTAATGGAGTGTATGTAAGTCCTATAACAAGGTACACTTTTAACAGAGTGGTTGAAATCCTTTAATCAGTTTAAACTTGATAGTATGTTTGTAACCTTTGATAGGGTTGGCTTTTCACCGAGCTCACTTCAGAAGAGTGAACATAATCGTAACATGTTACAAAGTGGTTTTTCCCAAATTGAGTTTCCACCATAAATCTTGGTGTTGATACTTGTGTGAATGTTTTAGTTTGAACATTTTTGTGTTTTACAAGTTAGATGCTATTGGATAAGTGGACTGCAATGTTATATGTTTCTATTATGCAATCAGTAATGACTGAGTAGGTGTTGGTTATTAGATCTGATTTGTTGAAGAGTTTGAAAGATTTTTTTATACATCTAGACCTGAGAACAACTGATTCACCCCCCTCTTTGTTGTTCTAAATCATATTAACACTTTGTACCTCACCTATCCATCAAGAGTTCCTTAACAAGGCCTTATAAGAATCATGATTCCCCAATAACATTGACCCAACACAATTTGAAGCCCTTGTTGGCCATTTATCAACATATTGTGGACTATCCTCTAAACCTTCTGACATGCCTTCCATTGAACTAGATGACAACGTCTTGCTTTGTATCATTGTCATGGTTAATGTATCACTTTGTATTATCTATCATACCTTATTAAAATAAATATTCATATAAATAAAATAAATTTTGAAATCTACAGGGAATTTCTAATTGAAAAAACCTATTTTTCATCTAAAAATTGTAAATTGTATCGTCTTAAAATGGAAGCACTTCCATGTTAAGAGCATTTAGCCATCTAAGTGAGTATTCTAGGGTCATGTTAAGTTCCTTGGTTGGGTATTTTCATGTATCTATTTGTTTCCCCCATGTTTTGCTTCTCTCCTCCTTATTTCTAGCCTTTTTCGGATAGTTTTCTCTGAGAATCTGGAGTTTTTGACTATCTAGGTCAAAGATGACCTAGTAGGGTCAAGGACAACCTAGACTTCAACCTAGGTTAGGGATGACCTCAACCCTAACCTAGGGTGGTGTCTACCTCTTCCCTGACCCCATGTCCAATTTTTAGATTTTGGGAGTTACGGGATGTCAGGTTTCGGAAAGCTTCTTTTTCCCACTTCTAGGTCATCCATTTTGGATTTTAGAATGGTAAATCCTTAAATTGCATTTAATTTGGGTCCATTTCTATGGGTTAAGGTTAATTGGGATTTAATTCCCCAATTTCGGCCTTCTCTAGAGGTTTTTTCCCTAGATCACTATAAAAGGAAGCCTTCCTCTCTCATTTTCTCCATCCACCTTCATGATCAAGACATCACTTTTGGCAATCAAGCATCCAAAATCAAGCAAGATCAAGTAAGAATTCCATCAAGAATTCTCAAGGAAGTATTCAAGTCCTCTTCTCCATTCAATTTCTCCTTTGAAGATCAAGTATTCAAGCATTCAAGCCTTTGAATGGATTTGGTTCAAGCAATCAAGATTCATCATTCAAAACCCTAGATCTAGCCATCATGGTGGTGTGATCTTCCTTCAAGATCCTTTGTTCATCTTCAAGATCCATTCATTCTTCTCTCAAGGTGGATTCCAAGCATATAATCATGGAGGTTTAGATTTACATTTGTTAATGTTATGTTAATGCAGTCAAGGTTGGTGGATCCAATTAAGGATTGACCGACCTTGTAGCCAAACCAATATGCAGCGGAAATACACAACAACAACAACAAGAAATGTGAAATAAAACAAAAGTCTTTATTCATCAAATCATCGATTGCCTGCAATGTGTCAGGTTGTAAGGCCTTCCTGGTTATGGCCAGATACAAAGAAAGTAATAGTCTACAAGATCTCATAGGATCCAACTCTTCTTCTACAACATTAGTGCTCAGCTAGCCCAAGTCTACAACACGCAGCACACTGGTAGGCACCAAGGAAAGATCTGAACTTGTACTCAAACTTCCAAGAAATTTTCCTATTCCTAAGCTCGTAGGCTACTAACTTTCCTTCCCCCACCTTCTGATCCCTAATGAATACCCAAGCATCCTATAAATATTGATTCCCAGCCAAAACTTAGCTGATGAAACAATAAACCATTATAAACAAATATTAAATGCTAAAACATCAGTCGGCTCTCAAATAGCCTTACAAATAAAATAAACTCTCTAAGATGGCCCCAAGCGGTCATTAGATCGCATAGAAGAATGTAACATGCCAGATCTAGGTCCTCTCAAGTCCAATGGTCAATTCATAACACAAGGAGCATCACCCAAATCCACGGAACCAGTCGACCAAGCCAATCCAACCAAATAATCTAGGTGGTAAGCAAGAATACCGAGCAATAGAGGAAATAACTAAGCGCCAGTCAACCAACCATGCCAAGCATGACCGAGGAACGCAGTTATAATCGAGTGCCAGTGAACTGATGCCTTCAACTATCGAGCATTCTTTAGAGAATGAGCACCCCGGTAAACACTGAAACCAAGCAACCAGCCTCCCAAACTGAGCAAGTACTCCACCAAACCAAGATCAAAACTAACAATCTACCTTCAAAGGCAAACATATTTTTTTGGTTGATACAAGATTGCCAAGAATCGTAGGATGCTCCTGCATCAGACATCCTTGGTAAGAAAGATTTTCTCATAAGGAAATCAAGAACATGTCAAGGGAATCAGAACAGGTATGCCGAATCTATTCTTCACCCATATTTGTTCTTGTCCTTCATCCCAAGTAGTCTTTACTTCCTTCATCTCTCCCTGCAGCAAGTTCTTATGCTTTCCACTTCTCTCATCCTTCTGGTTGGCAAGTGATAACAACCAACTTAGAACACTACTGATCACATCAGTGCCTTGGTAAGGTTCATCTTCCCTAGAATCCTCAATCAACTCAATATCATTTGCATCTCTCTATGTCACAAATGTCATCATCTATTGTACCATCTCTATCAGAAAGATCATCTACCTCTTAATCTCAATAAACTCTTCAGATATATCATTCTCCTTCTCTTTCAAACTAGACTTCACAAGAATAGGTTCATCAACCTTCTACTCTTGAGGTTTGTCATAAGGACAACACCTGAGAACTCCACATCCCATAACCCATGTTTCTTATAAAGGTATCAGCTTATGCCAAGCTCCTTCATGCCTAACCACATAGGTATTAGCATGACCATCAAACAAAACATTTCTATCAAACTACCAAAGTCTACTGAGAAACAGATGACAAGCATCCATAGGTAGTACATCACACAATATCTCATCCTGGTAAGATCCAATCTAAAAAATAACCAAGCATTGTTCTTCAATCCTAACCTTAGAAATATCTTGTATCCAACTAATCTGATAAGGATTAGGATGCTTCCTTCTTTCCAAATTCAACTTACTAACCATTTCATCTAAAACAAAGTTCTCAAAACTTCCACCATCAACTATGACAATACATACCTTATTCTTGCACTTACATCTGGTTCTAAATAAATTTCTTCTTTGTACTGGTTCATGAACACATGTAGCTAATCTCCTAGTGATAAGTGTCTCACCTTTTTCTGCAACATTCACAATATCCTCTTCAGCAGTCAGTGCGACCCTTTTCTTAGGACAATAAAAAATTCTATGACCAGCTTCACCATAGTTATAACAAGTACCAGTGAACTCATTCTTCCACCTTCCTCTCTGTCTAGCATTTTTAGTAACTTGACCACTGCTAGATCCCATGTCAGACTTAGGATTCTCTATCACATTACTTTCAGCAACTGCCTCACTAGTTTTACCACCTCGATTCCTATTGTTATGTTTTCCTTCATACTTCTTATTTAGCTTCTCTTTAATCTTTAATGCCATCTGATAAGCATCATCGATTGTTTTCATCCACATAGTAAGTAACTTTTCCTAAATACTAGGTCTCAAACCATAGACATACCTAGCAACCTTCTCTTTATCATCTTCAGAATGACCAGTCCTAATCAGGATTCTATAAAACTCCTCGATATACTCCTGTACCAATTTGTTAGTCTTTTTCAAAGCTTGCATCTTCTTAAACATGTCCAATTCATAATCCACTAGAATTAATTGCTTCTTCAACTTGTCAACCATTCAGTTCCACTTAGTGATCTTTTCTTTTCCTCTTATACCTCTTTCCAACTGAACTTCTCTCCACCAGATATTCGCATGACCTTTCAACTTAGTCTTTGCAAATCTAACTCTATTAGGATCTTCTTTTTCTTCATACTCAAAGTATTCAGCCATCTCATTAATCCAATCAATCAAATCTTCTAGCCTAAGGCTTCTAGCAAATGCAAAAACTTCAATCTTAGGTCTTTTCCCAATCTTAGACATAGCTTTCAAAATTTGATTCTCCTCAAAATCTGTAGCTTCTTCTATAGCTTCTTCAAAATGATCTTCCTCATATTCATCATCACTATCCTCTTTCAAGGTAGGCTTCTTCTTTCTCAATTCTTCTTGTAGGTCTTGCACTTGTTTCTGCAAAGCCCTAAAATCATCAAGACTAAATTCTCCAGTAGCTTCCTCTTCCTTTGAGATTTCATGATTTCTCCTCGGAGGCATCTTCAAATCAAGATCCAAACACGAACACACAAGATCCACTCAGCTCCAACAGGAATAGACTTTTCTCAAATAGGAATAAACTTCACTCTAATACCACTTAATACAGTCAAGGTTGGTGGATCCAATTAAGGACTGACCAACCTTGCAGCCAAACCAATATGTAGTGGAAATACACAACAATAAGAAATCTAAAATAAAACAAAAGTCTGTATTCATCAAATCACCGATTGCCTAGAATGAGTCAGGCTGTAATGCCTTCCTAGTTATGGCCAGATACAAAGCAAGTAACAGTCTACAAGATCTCACAAGATCCAACTTTTCTTCTACAACATCAGTACTCAGCTAGCCTAGGTCTACAATACGCAGCACACTGGTAGGCACCCAGGAAAGATATGAACTTGTACTCAAACTTCCAAGCAATCTTCTTGTTCCTAAGCTTGTAGGCTACTAACTTTCCTTTCCCCACCTTTTGATCCCTAACAACTACCCAAGAATCCTATAAATATTGATTCCCAGCCACAAGTTGGCTGATGAAACAATAAACCCTTATAAACAAATATTAAATGCTAAAACATCAATCAGCTCTCAAATAGCCTTACAAATAAAATAAACTCTCCAAGATGGCCCCAAATGGTCATTAGATCACATAGAAGAATGCAACACACTAGATCTAGGTCCTCTCACATCCAACGGTCAATCCATAACATGAGGAGCATGATCCAAATCTATGGAACCAAACGACCAAGCCGATCCAACCAAACAATCCAGGCGGTAAGAAAGAACACTGAGCAATAGACGAAATAACTAAGCGTCAGTCAATCGACCATGCCAAGCATGACCGAGGAACACAGTTATCATCAAGCACCATTGAACCAATGCCTTCAGTTATCGAGCATTCTTCAAAGATTGAGCACCCCGATAAACACTGAAACCGAGCAACCAGCCTCCCAAACTGAGCAAGTACTCCACCAAACCAAGATCAAAACTAACAATCTACCTTCAAATTCAAACATATTTTTTTGGTTCATATAGGATTGCCAAGAATCCTAGGATGCTCCTGCATCATATGTCCAAGCTTTCATATCAACATACTTGTTTACATTTGAAATACAATCGTATATCTATTGAATACCATAGCTTCATTGTTAGATCTACTTCTACTACTTGCTAGCATTCTCCATTTCAATTTCAATAATAAGGTTGATTCCAAACTGGGGTTTGATCAAGGGAAACCCCTCATCCAAATAACAAAAACCATTTTTCTCGTAGGTACAGGTACAAGTCGGTGAATTAAAGTACATATTTGGATACCCTTTTTGCCAAACTTCTGGGATCCATGAATAGAATTTTCATCAGAGAAGTTGGGTCAAGGAGGAACTTCAGTGAGGGGTAGGATCCTACCTTAGGGTAAGACCTTGCCCCACTATCTGGGTCAAGGATGACCTCCCTCAGAAAAGAAAAATATTTTTGGGTTTTGGAGATCTCGCAATTTCAATTCAAGAGTGTGAAAATCAACATTTTCTGAGACTGTTTGACAAGGTTTTCAGCTGATTCTTTTCGGAGGTAAGTACCTTTATTTCTTCATTTCAAAATTAATCATCTACATTTACTTTCCATATCAATACAATTCCATGTTTTTATAAAATATTGGTTTTGGGGTCTCTTTTTTGTGCAAGCCATTGTTCTAGGACCCTGACCATATTTCATCATATTCATTTTGGTGAACCCGACATACTTACCCCTTTTCTTTTGTGGATTTAGATGCCCTATTGTGTTAGATCTCCCTTTGTATTATCTTGTGTGTTCACCTTTATCCTATTCATTTTGGTGAACCCGTGATAGACAACTCTTTCTTTTTGGTGTTAGATCCTTTGTTTTAACATTAGATTTTTGTTATGCCCTTGCATTTATATTTCAAAAATACAAAAAAAAAATTGCAAAATTCCTTTAAAAATACAAAAATATTTTCATTTTTTATGCTTGTAGTGTTACTTTTTGTTCAACTTGTATGATTTTTGTTTTCAATACTTTGATGAAGATTTTCTTGCAAAAGAGGATAGATCCCTTAATGAGGTACATGGTAGTGAGGATGAAAATTGTTTGAATGAGATCTCCATTGATCCTATTCCTATTTCACCCTCCTCCAAAAACTCTTCAATTGACCTTTACAAAGATGATTTGGGGATTGATGTTCATTCTTCTCCTCATATATGTATTTTCTATGAGCCTATTTTACAATACAATTTACCTTCTTTCCCCTTTAGGGATCAAGCTTTAATGACTTATGGAACTCCAACAATGTGCTTTATGGATGGGGATGATAATCCTCCTATTTGGGATGAACCTTTGGATTTGGATGTTGATTACTCTCTTCCTCATGAAACCATTGTGGATAATCCTCCTATTTGGGATAAACCTTTGGATTTGGATCTTTATTACTCTCTTCCTCATGAAACTATTATGGATAATCCTCCTATTTGGAATGAACCTTTGGATTTGGATGTTGATTACTCACTTCATGAAACCATTATGGATAATTTTAATTTTTGGGATGAACCCTTGGATAAAGACATTGATTTATCCCCTCCTCGTGAAGAATTTTTGATACAAGAGCATGACATATTCTCTAAAACACACTCCCCTTATGCAAAAGAAGCTGACATTATAGATCCTTCACCTCCATTTGGGATTCCTTCTAGTGATGAGGCATTAGTGGAGAAAGATATGAATTCCCTTAATGCTCTTCCTCTTAGTGGTAATCTTATGGGAAATCAAGATCCTACCTCATAGCCTTCTTACCATAGTATTACTTATATATATTCAAACCCTTTTCCAACTGTGGTTCCAAGTGTTCCTCTGGTTGTGTCTTCCATTTATATCACTTCCTACACTTTTCCTAGTATTCCTAATATTCCTAATCCTAATGGTATCCTCCTAATCTAGTTCCTAATCTTCCTAATCCTAATCCTATCTTTCCTAATATTCATATTCCCAATTCTCCATCTGTTATTCCTAGTTCTTCCCACACTTATGTTGAGGTTCAAACTATGGTTCATGATGTAGATGTGCAAAGATTCTTCAAAGTACCTTCTCCTTATTATCTTATCCATAAAGATAAGAGAAAAGAAACTTCCCCTTTGAGATTTCTTCATAATTTTACCCCTCATTCTGATATAACATAGATCTTTTCTCCTCTAGACTGGGGGGCAAGAGGTATATTTCTTCCTATCTTCTATAATCCATTATGTTCCTACTTTGAGATTAATTGGTTATTCTTTCATCTCGATGGTTTGTATTATGATATATTTCCATCCATTTCTCTCTTCTATTATTCAAGATATCTCTTCTACGACTTTTGTCTTGCAAAGGTATCCCTTTCTTTCATTCTTGGGAGGCAAGCTTCTCCCTTCTTTCTCTTTATCTAGGGAACTGATTTCCTTAGCTTAGCGGTATTTGCTTATATTGCAATATTACTTCATCATATTGATGGATGTTTTGACTATGGATAATCTTTTTATGAGAGGTTGTTGTCCTAGGTCATCACCTCTTCTCTATGTTGCAAATTATGTTCTTTATAAACTATTACCCTTGCTTTGGTGTTAGAGTTGTTTCCCTCATTCCAAACATTCCTCTTCCTCTTGTTTTACAAGAGACTTGATGATTGAATCTTTGTTCCTGCTTGATTTATCTTTTAAAGTTGATATTTTATCTAAAACACTCCTCTACGGTGGGGGTCTTGTTTATAAGATCTCTTTCAATGAGGATCCTTTTCCATGAGTGACATATCCTTTTCATGATTATCTATACTCTTGGATGTAGGGGTCAATATCCCTTGCTAATAATATGGTATACATTGTTGCTAAACAAGACATCTCCTTGCATTGTGAAGTAGTTATCCTCTTCCTTATCATGTCTAGTAGATAGCCATGATAAGGAGGGGGGCATATATAGGGTATCCCTTGTACTATAGTTTTTTATTTTTATGCTAAATCTTGGAAGGTAACACACATAAGTTGCTAAATCTGAAAAGACATGCATCTTTTATTTTCAAATATGCTAAATCTTCTTATGGTAACACACATAAGTTGCTAAATCCTAAGGAGACACGCATTTTGATGAAGGGTGCTCCCCTTAATACCGCAAACACATAACAGAAATAGAGAAACAACAACAATATGCAAGAACAGATAGTTGGCTTCTTATTATCTCCACAAATGTGGAATTACAAACTTTCAGAATTACAATATGCAAAGCCACATGGGCATTCCCTTACAGTATTCTGTAGGACAAAGCCTCGAACTATTACCCAGAACTACTACCCAGAACTATTCTGAACTGCCTAAGACAATAATACAGCCTTCCTTATATAGGCAATTTTTCCACCGCCTGGGAAGGTTCCAAAATTTTTTAGCCAATAAGGCCGACCAAACTTAGAATTATTTTATTTTACATTTTATTACATCATAGCCGGCTCAAGATAACCTTTGAAACCCGAACAGAAATTTTGAAGAAAATTATTTTTCGCCACTTCGGGTGGCCCAACTTTCGAAGACCATAAGTCATCACCAGTTGACCCGATCGGCTATTATAACCCCATTTCGGAAACGCCACGAAGCGCTCTACAGGCTTGACTGGCGCAAGCGCTTGTCACCCAAATTTTCGACCTCATCCGGGGCCTCTAAAGCCTTCAAAACTAAGTTCAAAGTTTCTGTACCCTGCTGCCAATACCGAAAATCTTCAATATCTTCCAATATACACTTGATCTGGCAATGAAACTTTACTGGCAGACTTATATGACCAAAATGAACCTCCAAGAAAGAAATCAGATCATTCTGAGCACATACAAAAATTACCAAAAATAGTAACTTTCCATAAATAGCAGCTCTGCACAAAATAGCCCTTATTGACTATAAAAACATAAATATTTTTGGGTGATGCAAGATTGCTCTTACACCCAGGATGCTCCTGCATCAGACACCCGGGGTAATTTGAGAAGTGACCCTGTCACGACTCAGGTGTGTAGAGGAAAACCAAGACGGTTAACCTCCTCCTTTGTTAGCCATGATGAATCTTCAACAGGTCGTCCTTTCCACTTGACCAGATATTCTTCATATGTCCTGTTCCTTGTGCTTCTACCAACACGACTATCCAGTATATCTTCAATCTCCTTAGTGTCTGAACTAGTTGCTGGAATACTCCACTGTGCTGCTGTGATCTCATCTTCAACACCTCCTTCATGATACTCTGTCAGATCTGAAATGTTAAACACTGGTGAAATATTTAGCTCAGTAGGCAATTCTACCTCATATGCGTTTCCTGAATCATGTTTCTTCAGTATCCTACATGGTCCAAACTTCTTCATTTTCAGCTTGTTATATGTACCAACTGGAAACCGCTCCTTCTGCAAATGAACCATGACTTCATCACCACCTTGAAATTCCTTATACCTCCTTTTCTCATCTGCCTTAGCCTTATACTGTGTGTTCATCTTGGTAATATGCTTCCTCACCTCCTCATGGATGTTCTTCAAGTGTTCTGCAAAATCCTCAGCTTCAACACTACTTATTTCTCCTTTATCTATCTTCCTCAATTCAGATGCATTTCTTGGACTACTTCCATATACAATCTGGAATGGTGATTTACCAGTGCTCCTGTTGACAGAATTATTGTATGCAAATTCTGCCTGTGGTAAAATCAAATCCCATCCCGTTGGCTTATCTCCAACCAAACATCTCAGCAAATTTCCCAAACTCCTATTCACCACCTCTGTCTATCCATCAGTCTGTGGATGATGTGATGAACTGAACTTCAAATCTGTCTTCAACTTCTTCCACAATGTACGCCAGAAATATCCAACAAACTTAGTGTCCCGATCTGAAACTATGGTCTTTGGCAAACCATGAAGTCTCACTACTTCTCTGAAAAACAATTCTGCTACATGAACAGCATCATTAGTCTTCTTGCAGGGAATGAAATGTGCCATCTTTGAAAATCTGTCAACTACCACAAAAATTGAATCGTGTCCCCGCTGTGTCCTCGGTAAACCAAGAACAAAGTCCATACTGATATCCTCCCAAGGCTTCTCTGGTATAGGTAATGGCTGATACAACCCTGTATTCTGCTTCACTCCTTTCGCCATCTGACATACTCTGCAACTCTGTACAAGCTTCTTCACATCTTGCTGCAACTGTGGCCAATAGTAATTCTCACTAACCAAAGAAAGGGTTTTGTCATGACCAAAATGTCCAGCCAATCCTCCGCTATGCTTCTCCTTGATGAGATTCTCCCTCATAGAACTTTGTGGAATACACAATTGACTCCCTTTGAATAGCATATCATCCTGGATGATGAAATCCAGCCATTTCGTCCTGTCTAGAGTAACAGGTTCTGTACAAGCTTTCCAAGCTTCACCAAAATCAGGATCCTCTAGATACAAATTCTTGAGTTCCTTGAACCCAACCACTTCAATCTGCATTTCTGTCAGCAATAGTTGCCTTCTGCTAAGAGCATCTGCAACCCTATTAGACTTTCCACTCCTGTGTTTCAAAACAAATGTATAACTCTGCAAAAACTCAACCCACTTCAAATGCCTCTGATTCAACTTTCCTTGACTATTCAAATATTGCAAAGCTTGATGATCAGTATACAAAACAAACTCCTTAGGAAGCAGATAATGTCTCCACTTCTTTAATGCCTGAACTATAGCATAAAATTCTTGATCATAAACAGAATATTTCCTCTTGGCATCATTTAACTTCTCACTGAAATAAGCAACAGGTTTACCTTCTTGGCTCATAACAACTCCTATTGCAGTACCACTAGCATCACAATCTACTTGAAACACCTTATTAAAATCTGGAAGTGCTAAAATAGGTTGTTCTATAACTTTTTGTTTCAACAATTGAAAACTCTTTTCTGCCCCATTAGTCCACTTAAACTCTTTTCTATCCCCTCTCATTGTTTCAGTCAAGGGTCCACAAATACTACTAAAATTTTTGATAAACTTTCTGTAAAAGCTAGCTAAACCATGAAAAGATCTTACCTCAGTAGCACTCCTTGGAGTAGGCCATTCAAGGATAGCTTGTACCTTCTCTGGTTCCATTTTTAGACCTTCTGCTGAAACTACAAATCCCAAATACACTAACTCTTTCTTCACAAAACTGCACTTCTTCAAATTAATCAACAATTTCTCATCTCTCAACTTCTCAAACACCATACGAATATGCATCATATGTTCTTCCAATGTCTTGCTAAAAATCAAAATATCATCTAGGTAAACAATGACAAACTTACCCAGAAATTCTTTCAGAACCTTGTTCATGAGCCGCATGAAAGTGCTCGGTGCATTGGTTAGCCCAAAAGCCATGACTAACCACTCATACAGTCCTTCCTTTGTCTTGAAGGCAGTCTTCCATTCATCTCCTTCTCTTATCCGAATCTGATGATATCCACTTTTTAGATCTATCTTTGAAAAATACACAGCTCCACTCAAACAATCCATAATATCATCCATTCGTGGCAATGGAAACCTATACTTGATTGTGATCTTGTTTATTGCTCTGGAAACTGTACACATCCTCCACTCTCCATTCTTCTTTGGTGCTAATACCGCTGGTACAGCACAGGGACTCAGACTCTCTCGAATCAACCCTTTCTGCAATAACTCGTGTACTTGTCTGTTCAACTCTTCACTTTCTGCTGGTGTCATTCTGTGTGCTGCCTTGTTTGGCAAATTGGCTCCTGGAATCAAATCCATCTGATGACTGATCTTCCTTACCGGTGGTAATCCATCGGGTACATTATCAGATACAATATCCTGAAACTCATTCAACAAATCTGCAACCTCTACAGGTACATCCTCTGCTTCTTCTTTACCAACTTTTGGAATTAAAGCAAAACACACATGCTCATGCCTCATACCATCTAGGAATTTTCTTCCATCAACAAATGTTATTCTTGCATTACCACATACCTTTTCTTCGGTCTCCTTCAATGGCTTTAGCTTATGTCGCACTCCATCCTTTGTCAGGGAATAGGTATTCGCACGACCATCGTGTACAGCACATCTGTCAAACTGCCACGGTCTACCCAATAACATATGACATGCATCCATAGAGATGATATCACATAGTACCTCATCTTGGTACCTGCCGATCTTGAACTTCACTAGGCATTGTTCATTGACCATGACCTTGTGGTCATCCTGTACCCAGGAAATCCGATATGGATGTGGGTGTTTCTGTCTCTTGAGCTTCAACTTTGTCACCATCTCTTCTGACACCAAATTGTCAGTGCTTCCACTATCAATAATCACATCGCAACATTTACCTTCACACTTGCACCTGGTGCGAAACAGGCTCCTCCTTTGTTCAGGTTCGTTCTCACCACTCAGCAAGACTCTTCTGTTAATTAGCGTTTCTCCTCTTTCAGCATCTTCAGAATTTGATGATCTAGCATCTTCATCTACATGTGCAATTCTGGCCTGGCCTTCATTTCTCCTGTCTGTTCTGCCTTGGCGCTGAGGACATTCAAATGCCCTATGACCTTCTTCTCCACAGTGAAAACATGTTCCACGGAAGCCTCCTCTTCCAGATCCTTGTCCTCTTCCTCTTCCTCTCTGATCTCTATTATTCTGATCCTGGAAGCGATTGAAATTATTTCCTCGCTGATTCTGACTACTACTGGCCTCATCCTTCTTTTTCGGATCTTCATTTCAACCACCATATGACCGTCCACCAGATCGTCCACCGCGACCTCTTCCGTTTTGTCTGCTCTCAAACTTCTTGTTCAGCTTTTCCTCTACTTTTAGGGCAAACTGGTATGCCTCTTCAATACTGTTCATTCGAACCAGATTCAGCTCCTCCTGAATGCTTGGCCTTAACCCATTAAGGTATCGGGCAACTTTCTCTTTATCAGCTTCTGCATGGCCTGTTCTGATGAGAAGTCGATAGAACTCCTCTGTATACTCTTGAACAGATCTTCCTGCTTGCTTCAAACTTTGCATTTTCTTCAGTAGGTCAAGCTCATAATCAACAGGAATGAACTGTCGCTTTAATTTATCCACCATCCGATCCCATCTCATGATTTTCTCCTTTCCCCTTCTATTTCGCTCTAATTGAATTTCTTGCCACCAGATCTTCGCATGACCTTTCAATCTGGCCTTCGCAAATTTGACCCTATCAGGATCGTCAACATCTTCGTACTCAAAATATTCCTCACATTCATTGATCCAGTCAATCAATTCCTCTGGGTTAAGATTTCCAGAAAATGTAGGAACCTCAATCTTAGGTCTTTTCCCAATCTTGGAAATGGCCCGAAAAAGTCTTTCTTCCTCCTGGTTCACAATTTCGACTTCTCCTTCTTGATATTCTTCTTCGGCTTCATCCTCGCTTTCGTCTCTGACATTGAGATTCATTCCTCTGCGAATCTCTTCTTGCAATGCTCGCACTTGTCTCTGTAGCTCTCTAACCTCAGGTGTCACAGCACCAGGTCTTCCGCCACGTTCTCTTCGTGGAGGCATTTTCGCGATGTGCACTGAAACCCTAACCACGGTCCTGGCGCAAACTGCCTCACAGTCGGTGATCTGTTTACATGCTCAAGAACTCCTGCTCTGATACCACTTGATGAAGGGTGCTCCCCTTAATACCGCAAACACATAACAGAAATAGAGAAACAACAACAATATGCAAGAACAGATAGTTGGCTTCTTATTATCTCCATAAATGTGGAATTACAAACTTTCAGAATTACAATATGCAAAGCCACGTGGGCATTCCCTTACAGTATTCTGTAGGACAAAGCCTTGAACTATTACCCAGAACTACTACCCAGAACTATTCTGAACTGCCTAAGACAATAATACAGCCTTCCTTATATAGGCAATTTTTCCACCGCCTGGGAAGGTTCCAGAATTTTTTAGCCAATAAGGCCGACCAAACTTAGAATTATTTTATTTTACATTTTATTACATCATAGCCGGCTCAAGATAACTTTTGAAACCCGAACAGAAATTTTGAAGAAAATTATTTTCCACCACTTCGGGTGGCCCAACTTCCGAAGACCATAAGTCATCACCAGTTGACCCGATCGGCTATTATAACCCCATTTCGGAAACGCCACGAAGCGCTCTACAGGCTTAATTGGCACAAGCGCTCGTCACCCAAATTTTTGACCTCATCCGGGGCCTCTAAAGCCTTCAAAATTGAGTTCAAAGTTTCTGTACCCTGCTGCCAATACCGAAAATCTTCAATATCTTCCAATATACACTTGATCTGGCAATGAAACTTTACTGGCAGACTTATATGACCAAAATGAACCTCCAAGAAAGAAATCAGATCATTCTGAGCACATACAAAAATTACCAAAAATAGTAACTTTCCATAAATAGCAGCTCTGCACAAAATAGCCCTTATTGACTATAAAAACATAAATATTTTTGGGTGATGCAAGATTGCTCTTACACCCAGGATGCTCCTGCATCACATTTCCAATAAGCTAAATCCTAGAAGGTAACACACATAAGTTGCTAAATCCTGAATGGACACGCATTTTCAATTCAATATGCTAAATCTTCCAAAGGTAACACACATAAGTTGCTAAATCCTGAGGAGACACGCATTTATATTCATAGTGCTACAAGAAGGTGGATCTATGGGTATTCCAGAAGCTGTCAGAAGATGCATTACAATTGCAAGCATAGTTTATGGGTGAACTATTAGGTTTGGCCACCTATTTGGCTCTCCCTCCCTTGCCGATTCACGGTAAGGTGGGCATCTTACTGGGTGAGGTAATCACTCTCTTGTTAGGGATTGACAGATCTAGAATAATATAAAATTAACAATTATATGCAAAAATAGAAGAAAACAATCACAAAATAGATAACATGCAGATTTAACGTGGTTCACCCAAAACCTAGGCTATGTCCAGCTACACAGTCATCCAACTTTCTCATTATCCAACAAACACATACACCAACATTACAATGTGTTATGCATCTCAGCCACTTATAATAGTGTTTTAGGGCAACCTATAAAATCAACCATTTTAGGGATTTACAATGTTGGTATTCCTTTTTCTTGAAAAAGCAAAATATTCTTCCCAAAAAAGCACAAAAATTTTTGCCATTGCGCGGTGACCGGAGGTTCGGGCCTCCTACCACTCACCTTTGGTAACTACATGAGAGGTTGTCATAGTATCAAAACCCACTACATGATCAGTCACCACAATATCAACATCTTTCTCTTTTCTTTCTTTTCGCTTTCATGCTAGTAGGACTGGATCATTAAGCTATGTTATTTATAGTGTTGCTCTTGTCTTTCTTATGTAATAATTTATACTTTTATGATAGCTTTCCAAATATGATATTAGTATAGAAATATTTCTTAGCAAGGTTTCTTATGCTAGTTGATTTAGGTTTGTTTTAGTTCTAACCCCTCTTTTGTGTCCTTTTCCTTTTTCTTTTTGCAACCTCGTGCATGTATGTTGAGTTAGAATCCTTAGCCTGGGGGCCTCTGTCCTTAGCTAAGTGTTATTTTATCTCATTGTGAATCCACTTGGATCTCTTCTTTCTTCTCCTTTACCAAGATTTTGCATTGAGTCCATACTCTTGCTAAAGTGGGGGCTTAATGTATTGTCTTAAAATGGAAGCACTTCCATGTTAAGAGCATTTAGCCCTCCGAGTGAGTATTTTGGGGACATGTTAAGTGCCTTGATTGGGTCTTTGCATGTATCTAGTTGCTTCCCCCCTGTTCTGCTTCTCTCCTTATTTCCAACCTTTTCCAGATAGTTTTCTCTGAGAATCTGGAGTTTCTGACTATCTAGGTCAAAGATGACCTAGTAGGGTCAAGGATGACCTAGACCCTGACCTAGGTTAGGGATGACCTTGACCCTGACCTAGGGTGGTGTCTACCTTGTCCCTAAACCTAGGTCCAATTTTTAGATTCTGAGAGTTACAGGATGTCAGGCTTCGGAAAGTTTCTTTTTCCTGCTTCCGGGTCGGGTATTTCGGGTTTCGGAATGGTAAATTCTTAAATTGCATTTAATTTGGGTCCATTTCTAGGGGTTAAGGTTAATTGGGATTTAATTCCCCAATGTCAACCTTATCTAAAGGTTTGTGCCCTAGATCACTATAAAAGGAAGCCTTCCTCTCTCATTTTCTCCATCCACTTTCATGATCAAGATATCACTTTTGGTAATCAAGCATCCAAAATCAAGCAAGATCAAGTAAGCATTCCATCAAGAATTCTCAAGGAAGAATTCAAGTCCTCTTCTCCATTCAAGTTCTCCTTTGAAGATCAAGGATTCAAGCATTCAAGCCTTTGAAGGGATTTGGTTCAAGTATTCAAGATTCATCATTCAAAACCCTAGATCTAGCCATCATGGTGGTGTGATCTTCCTTCAAGATCCTTTGTTCATCTTCAAGATCCATTCATTCTTCTCTCAAGGTGGATTCCAAGCATACAATCATGGAGGTTTAGATTTACATTTGTCAATGTTATGTCCAAGCTTTCATATCAACATACTTGTTTACATTTGAAATACAATCTCATATCTATTGAATACGATAGCTTCATTGTTAGATCTACTTCTACTACTTGATAGCATTCTCCATTTCAATTTCATTATTAAGGTTGATTCTAAATCAGGGTTTGACCAAGGCAAACCCCTCATCCAAACAACAAAAACCATTTTTCTTGGAGGTACAAGTACAGGACGGTGAATTAAAGTGCATATTTGGATACCCTTTTCGTTGAACTTCTAGGATCCGTGAACAAAATTGTCATCGAAGCAATTGGGTCAAGGATGACCTTTAGTGAGGGGTAGGATCCTACCCTAGGGTAAGACCTTTCCCTTCTATCTAGATCAAGGATGACCTCCCTCAGAAAAGAAAAAGATTTA
The DNA here is from genome assembly GCA_027943335.1 of Chamaecyparis obtusa. Taxonomy (NCBI): domain Eukaryota; kingdom Viridiplantae; phylum Streptophyta; class Pinopsida; order Cupressales; family Cupressaceae; genus Chamaecyparis; species Chamaecyparis obtusa. Next base: position 231,370 of record BSBK01002890.1, on the reverse strand, counting down.
TGGGTTTTGCAGATCTCGCAGTTTCGGTTCAATATCACGAAAATCAATAGTTTTCGAGACTGTTTGAGAGTGTTTTCAGCTGATTCTTTTCGAAGGTAAGTACCTTTATTTCTTCATTTCAAATTTAATCATCTACATTTACTTTCCATATCAATACAATTCCATGTCTCTATAAAATATTGGTTTTGGGGTCTCTTTTATGTGCGCGGCTAGGACCCCGACCATATTTTATCATATTCAAAAATAAAAGTTTAAAAGTTTTTTAAAAATGGTAAAAAAATGACTAACAATATACATGGATATGAATTGGGCACAAAAAACCACCTCTTAGAATCTTCTATTGGATTCCTTTCTGATATTAGTTGTAAAACACTGCTCTTCACACCAAAGTTTTGGATTAAAATGACCTATGACTTTGAGTTTTTTTGGTTTATAACACACAAGTATCTGCTATCAGATATGAATATGATATCAGATATGTATCTGATATTGAATATGAATAAATAAACTATTTTAATGGCACATATCCCCACATGCCATGACCCATTCATATAAGTCTTATAAAATAATGGGATTGCATGCCATTCATATAAATTGTATAAAATAATGTATATATAATATAATATTATACATGCACAACTATTTATGTATAATATTATATTATACATACACCTTTATGTTACAATATTATATTATGTTATGTCTATATATACATACATACAAATATATGTGTGTGTGTGTATGTATGTATATATATACATATATATGTATATGTTATATACATACATATGTATGTATGTATGTATGTATATGTGTGTGTGTGTATGTGTATATATATGTATATATATGTATGTATATATGTATATGTATATATGTATATGTATGTGTGTGTGTGTATATATAGGCATGTATGTATGTATATGTGTGTGTGTGTATGTATATGTATATAAGAATATATATATACATACATGTATATATTTATATATATACATATATATATATATATGTATGTATGTATATATATATATATACATATATACATCGGTGAATGGTTGAGGCTTGAGAAAATTTTATTCATAAACTTTAAATGTTACAAGGTTTGGTTCAAAAGAGCGGCAGGAGGAAAGAACCAGGTAAAGAAAACCTTCTACCAAAGCTCACAAATAGCTAGAGCACAAATGCCAACCTGTAGAAATAAAATAGGTTGAAATGAATACAATCCACATAAGGAGTGACCCAAATCCAAAATTAATCCATCCCACCTCTGATCCATCTGGGAAAATAGTACCATCATTCCTCCAAAAAAAATTATTTTCAGCATATCTCTAGTCTATAATGTCTATAAAATGTGTCAGGCATAAGCCAATAAATTGAAACAAGACACACCCTAGAAACATAACAACCAATGAAGACACAATAAATATGACCCCAAACCACCAATACTATAGAAAAAAGTCATTCTAGATAACTAAAGAAAAATATGATAAGTGTTGACCCTATCTTCCTGATTAAGCCCAACACAATAGGGGCAAAATAGCCCCTCTCCTATCACCTTAAATATCATCCATTTTTGAAGGAGGTGCTTCCTCCCTTGGAAATAGAGATCTTCTCTAAATTGATACACAAGGAGGATTTCTTCTGTAAAAGTCATCTATACAATGCCTTGAGGTCATCTAATTTCATCATCTAGACTGCCAGGCGCATGCTATGGATATTTGTCGAAGGGTTTACAATTCCTTTCTCTTTCTATTCTTTAATGACCATTCTACATTGTAATCCTAAGGGATCTCCACCAATCTTTGAAACATCATCATCCTAGTTTCATCTATCATCGGAGTTACTCACATATCGAACTTCATAAGAAGTGAAATTTGTGTTTTTAGAGACTACATGCTCAGGAATAATAGCCAATTTATGTTCATGGCCATCGCTTATTGGGCCATTATCCATTGGGACTAAAATTGTATTGGTGTTCCTAATGGTTGCAAGTGGATCAGTCTTGTTTTTCCACACCTGCATGGTCTTTATGTTCATTGAGAAACAATCCTCAAAATGTGACCGGGCTCCACATCTAAGGTAGGATTTTTTATTGTCATCTATATCCACCGTTTTTCATTAACTATTAGACCTATTGAAGATGGGATGGGTTTGATGGCAGAAACTTGCTCCCTGGCATATTTTCCTAGATCATCATCTAGAGTCTTGAGATCCACATTGATGAGCATGCCAATATTTTGACCAATCTTCTCTAGACATTTTTCTGACCAGTATTCTAGAGGAAGATTGTAGAGGAGAACCCAGACCGTCTTATCGTACAGATAGTAAATTATTGGATTAAAATTAGGGCACCATGGCATCAGATACAATGGGTGATGGTTCATGTACCATATGTTTGGATTGGTTTTCTAACACATCTCCTCCTCATCTACAAATGCCACCATAAATAAATGCTTTGGCATGAATTTGAATACCACATCAGTCTTCCACATTCAGCTATCCATGACTTGATGGTACTGCGGCTTGGTTTAATACCCGTGAATCTGTAGATGAGAGCATGGAGACTTAACATTTTAATATCCTCCACTTCACTAGATATATCTATATTAATCTGCACTAAGTCATTCATCTCACAAACCCTAGTGTCCACATGGCCTGGAGTGAAACCAAACTTTCACTCCCTATGAATTTTTGCTTGTTGCATCATCATATGGGTTTTTAATATTATTATATTATATATATTATATTATATTATATATTATATATTATATATTATATAAAACTATTGTTATATTAGATATAATATATTATATAATATATAAAATAATTGCATAAGCATCTAATATCGAATACCAATATTTTGTGCCCTTCATATCTGATATCGGATACCAACTTTTCTTAGGTTTTTTCTTTGCCTATATGTACTGACACCAAGGGCTAATGAAAAGTCAACAAGATTTTTTGCATTTTTAGGCATATGAAAAATCCTTTTTTTTACATCGTCATTTTTTGCCCCTTGTGATCCTACACTAGCCCTATATGATAATCAAATGCATCAAATAGTGTAACCACCTAATCACATCTCATGGATAATCACATAATAACAACACCATGAATCTAAATCATAACCTAGTAGACACTAACACATACATCAGTGGAACCATCACTCACATCATAAGTCACATAATCAACAATGTCTCATAAACCAAATACCATAATGACCACAACATTAATCTCAAAATGAAGACAAGAACAAACTAAACTGGGTGCTTCTCACAATACTAGTATAAAATCTTAACATTATAATAGTCACTAAATAACATAAATGAGTCAAGCTCATATAAACATACCAATAACACAATGAGTGGACTCAAAACTCAAAGTAAAGGCCTCAAATGATCTAACATCACAAATCAAGTATGCAATCGACCAAAACACAATGGTTCTCACAACCAGGCATAAGGACATAAATAATTTTCCAATACAATGATATATATCAAATCACCCTAAAGGTAACAACCTTTCATGGGTCCAACATGATCACACAATACAATAATGTATATAAAGTTGAAGAAATATCCATTAGGATGTCATTCAGAAAGAAAATAGGAGAGGCACTACATCCCTACCCTAAGACCTCATAGAAATATTTGGATAATATTAAAGTTCCAATGTAGTTAAAACTTAACCTATAATAGATTTAAAGAACGCGAGTTCCATTTTTTTAGGCAAGAAAGATGTGATTATGTGGCTCAAATTAAAAAATGGTGTCTACAATGTCAAAAGTACATTTGTTCCTTCCTTGGAATAGCTGAAAGGCTATGTTGGGGAACAAAAATTATATCTAAAGAAGGTTGTTTTTCTTGTTTGACTTTATAGGAGATAATTATAACTGGTGTAAGATCTGATATGATGGGTATAACTTTGGTTTTCCCATGTGTCTTTTGTGGCTTTTCCCTTGAATCCATTGATCACCTATTGCTACAATGCCATTTTTCTCAATATTACTTGAGGTGGTTCCATATGGGAAGTCTCTTTGCCTATCCTAATCTATAACTTATGGATTTAATTCTCTTAATGAAATCGACTATAAAATTAAAAACACCATTTCAAAAGTAACTATGAGTCATATGTACAAGCATATTAATAATTTGAATGCTTTTTCTTGATGGATGAAAGCATTTTATAAAGTTGGTCACTCCTTAGGCCAATCCCATCCTAGGGCTCAGTGATTGTAGTACCTAAGATAGCCTCAAAATTAAATGCTAAATAGATTCCTACTCCTAGAAAGATTAAGCTCAATTTTGATTGAGCCCCTAGGGGGAACCTAGGGGTCCCTAGAATTGGGGTAGTTCTTCATCAAATGAAGGGAATATTCTTCTAGAAGCATGTAGTAAAGTCTAGATGGGATCAATTAACAAGGCACAATCTAAACCCCTCTCTTTCGGCTTGGATTTGGCAATCAAGGTTGATATCTTGGAAATTGTAATAGAAGGTGATTCTATTGTTACAGTTCATGCTTTACAAACTATAATATATAAATAAATATGTCTAAATGAATGTGTGTAAAGAAAAATGTGATGATGGAGGGTGGAAAATGTTGTGGACATGCAAACCTAATAAAACATAAATACTTATCTTGAAAAGGAGAAGATTTGGAAAACACTATTTTATGTTGTCTATGTTCAGTTTTGGGGAATTCTACAACCGGATCTGACCTGGAAATGTAGAAATAGAGAAAACTAATAAACCTTCTATCTTTCTAAGAGAGGTCATCCTTGACCTAGAATAGGGATAAGATCTTAACCTAGGGTACAATCTTACCCCAAAAAGTCATCCTTGACCTGTACTATTTTGACAGAATTTCTATTCACAGCTCCGGGAAGTTCATCGAAAAGGGTAGTCATATCTGAACTGTAATTCACTATCCTACACCTGTACCTACAATAAAAAGAGGGTTTTTTTGTTTGGATGAGGGGTTTTCCTTAGTCTAACCTTGGATTGGAATCAACATTTAAAGTAGAATTGAAATAGAGAATGCTAGCAAGTAGTAGAAGTAGATCTAACAATGAAGCTATGATACTCAATAGATATGCAATTGTATTTGAAATGTAATCAAGTATGTTAATATGAAAGCTTGGACTCAACACTAAAAAATGTAAATCAAAACCTCCATGATTGTATGCTTGGAATCCACCTTGAAGAGAGAATGAGTAGATCTTGAAGATGAACAAAGGATCTTGAAGGAAGATCACACCACCATGATGGGTAGATCTATGGTTTGAATGATGAATCTTGAATGCTTGAACCAAATTCCCATAAAGGATTGAATCCTTGATCTTCAATGGAGAACTTGAATACTTGAATGCAGATGATGACTTGAATGGTTCCTTGATTGAGAGTGCTTCTTTGAAGAGTGGATGTATGTGAACAAGAGATGAAAGATCACTTGATACTTAATGGAGATATGAAAAAGAGATGGGTGAAATGAAAGAGGTGATGAACTACAACTGATTTGAATACGTTATATAACTTGAAGATTTGTGATTTAAGATCACTGAGTTTCTGATTAGATATGTAAGATGGTTAAATCAGTAATATGTTGTCATTGATGTTAACTAGTTTTGACAATACTTATCTTGTAAGTTACTATACCCAAACATCTGTAGAAGAAGAAGAAAAGAGATGAAAAATAGAATATATCTACATGAGAAAGATGGAGATGACAGATAAGGATAAGAAACACATTGGGTAACTTATGGATGAGTCTATGACCTTATGTTATTAACTTGATTATGTTGCATTCATCTATGATGAAGGATAGAGAAAAATGCACAAGGTAGTGTTGTCGGTTAAAGAACCATTTCAGTATACACCGATGCAATGTAGTGTATACTAATCATAGTACAGACCAAGCTTGTATTCACTGACACATTTCTTTGTTAACCGAGCAGAAGAAAAGAACTAAATGACTAGTTTAGCCGATGGAAGTTGATGAGCTGTAAAGTACCTCAAAATCAGAGATGAAGATAATGTTTGTTACGAAGATTGATGGCTAACATAATTTGAAGAAGATCTAAGGGATTGAAACAAAATGTGTTACTCACACATCAGCCAAGCAAGGTTAAAGTGGAAAAATCAATAAAGGACATTAAGCGACAAAATTTGATGGATGGAATTAAAACTATTTACTCATCTATTTAAGAGACTGGAATTTCATGATGAAATCATGCCGTAAGAAGGAGACTGTAGAAGATATCATGTTAACAAGCTACATGCATGCCTAATCAAACTAGTTAAGGAGAACTGAACTACAGAGATTACCGAGCGTCATAAAGCTATTACCGAGGGACCATAAGTTACTGAATATTGATTGCAACATAATTAAAATATTGATCAGAGGATTTTAATGAGCTTAACATAGATCTGATAATCTACAATTGAAGTTGTGTCGTAATCAGATCAACTGCTATTACATTTTAACCATTGTAAACAAAGAAATATCTTAACAGAGTGGACTAGAAAGTCTTGTAATGTCATTCATAGAGTGTACATTTGTTATCCTGTCAACCCCATAGTGAATGCTGGTTGGATGATAATGGTTGGTCTAAAGTCCTCTAACAAGGTCATACCTCACAGTGTGTTTGTAACCTTTAACAGGGTTGGGTCTTCACTGACCTCACTTCAAAAGAGTGAACAATTTTTGGGTTGCCGGTCCCAGGTGGTTTTTCCCTTCACAGGGTTTCCATGTTAAATCTCTTGTGTTATGTGTTGATTGTGATGATTTTTTGTTATCATACTTTACATGTTGCATATTGGATTTGATTGGTAAGAACTATATGTTATTAACTGGTAATCGGTAAAAGCACAGACAGAATACTATTTTTGTTTACCGAGATGCTGAAGTTTTAGTAAATTGTTTTTGGATATACATTTTGTGATTGGGACTATGAATAACTGATTCACCCCCCTCTCAATTATTCTAACAATTGGTATTAGAGCTTTGGTTGCTTGGAATAGAGTTTTAAGGACTTCAGCACAAAGATCTCAAAATGTATAAGAGGGAAGTGCCAAAGCTTAACAAACATAACTTCACAGTATGGAAAAGCTGACTGAAGCTGCATGTATCTGGAATTGGGAATTTTTCCCTTACACTGATGGAGAATGGCTATATTGCACCACCCACTGGTCCCTTGACCCTTGAACAACTAAGAGATAGGCATGAACATAATGTTACTAGGATGGAGATTATTTCTACCTATACCGATGTCGAATTTGAAGATATTAAAAATTGCAATACTACTAAAGGTATGTGGGATAAACTTGCTCAAGTTTATAGTGGTGATGTGAATGTCAAAAGAGCCAGAGCTGAAACCTTAAGGGGAAGATTTGATGATATGAAGATGAAGGAAGGTGAAAATATTGTGCAGTACACAAATAGATTGAAAGAGGTAGTACATGCTATTAGAGCATCTGATGGTGGTATTGATGAAGAGATAGTGGTAAGTAAAGTTCTCAGAACCTTATTGTCAGTTTATGCAATCAGAATATCTGCAATTCATGAAACAAGGTCTACATCTGGTAACAACCTTACTCTTGATAATCTAATTGGTAAGCTTACAACCTTTGAACTGAATAACTTTGATAATAGTGTTGTACCATCTGTTGAATATACTTTTATGTCTTCTCTAAAGATTGGTAAGTCTAGTAGTAGAAATAAGAATGATGATAGTGATAGCAATACTGATGATGAGCTTGATGAACTTGAAGCTCTTATGGCCAGAAGGTTAGCTAAAGGTAAAGGAAGGTATAGAGGTAAATTACCTTTAGCATGCTTTAATTGTAAAGAGGTTGGTCATATTGTTGTTAGATGTCCACATAGGAAAGATGATGACATAAACAAAGACCGATCTAGTGAAGGAAGCTATGGGAGAAGAGGCAACAGAAGTTACCGACACTACAATAGAGACAACTGAAACAATAATGACAAAGGCAAGAAGGTGTGCTACATTGTAGAAGAAGATGTCATCGATACCGACACTAATGAAGATGTGGAGGTAGTATTTGTTGAAATGAAGGATGAATCAGAGGAAGATTAGAGGTATGTAGAGACAACACTTATCTCTAAGGTTAATAAGAATGATAAATGGATCATAGATAGTGGTTGTACACATCACATGACTAGTGATGAATAGAAATTTGATCATCTTGAAGAACACAATGGAGGATTTGTTAGAATGGGTAATGATGCACCCTGTATGATTAGAGGAAAAGGATCCCTGATGATAAATGATAAAATTAGATGTGATAATGCTTATTGGGTAAAATGTCTAAACTATATTTTTCTTAGTGTGGCACAGCTGAACAATTCAATCCACTGAGTTGCTTTTGAGAGCAAGAAAGTGAAGATATTTGATGATGGAGGAAGACTTATTGGACCTAGAACAAAGTCGAGAGGTAATTTGTTTTATCTTGATAATGATCAATCTTCTTGTTTAATGATGAAAGATGAAGATGCATGGTTGTTATGTCATGTGAATTTTGATAACATGATTAAGATCTATAAAAAGAAAAAGGTTAGAGGTCTACCTAACTTATCTAAGCCTAATCATGTTATGTGTCATGAATGTCAGAAAGATAAAATGACAAAATCTAGTTTCAAAAGAAAAGATTATTCAACAAAGAAATTACTTGAGTTAGTGCATACCGACCTATGTGGTCCTATGAGAACTCAAAGTTACTATGGAGATAGATATTTTATTCTTTTTGTTGATGATTATACTAGATTAATGATAGTCATGTTCTTGAAAGAAAAATCAAAGGCATTTAAGATGTTCAAGTGGTATAAAGAAAAAGTTGAGAAAGAGACTAGAAAAGAATTGAAATGCTTAAGATCTGACCAAGGTGGTCAATTTATTTCTGATGAATTTACTAGCTTTTGTAATGAGCATGGTATTAAAAGATAGGTCTCTACACCAAGGACACCACAACAAAATGGAATAGCTGAAAGGAGGAATAGGTCAATTGTTGACTGTGCAAGGACACTGATGTTACAAAAGAATGTTGCTCAGATATACTGGAGGGAAGTTGTTAGCATAGTTGTTTATGTTCTGAATCAAGTACAACTAAAGAAGGACACTAATAAGACACCCTATGAGTTATGGTTTGGTCACAAACCCACTGTAAGTTATTTTAGGATTTTTGGAAGTAAATGCTTTATTTTGAAAGATGAAAGAAATGGGAAGTTTGACTCAAAAGGTGATGAAGGGATATTTCTAGGATATTCCACTAAAATTAAAGCATACAAGTATCTTAACAAAGTAACTAATAAGATGATTGAGAGTACTAATGTTTGAGTTGATGAGTTTGATGATATGAATGTAGAGGAAAGCACAAAGAAACTGGAAGACTACGGTAGATTCAGTTACATTGAACAACCAGAGTACCTACCGATGCAGCAGACAGTGACAACCGGTCCATAGGAAAACAATACTGAGGAACAAGAAAATGAAATCGACGAGCATGAAGCACCCACCAAGCAAGAAAATGAACCTACATAGGATGAACAAGAAAGAAGAGATCAGATACTGGCAAGATTTGTCAGAAGACATCATCCTGAGACACAAATCATTGGAAACAGACAAGCTAGCATGCAAACGAGAAGTAAAGCAAGACAAGGTACATGTCTAGTTTATGATTATGAACCGAAGAATGTAAAAGTTGCATTAGAAAATGATGAATGGGTTAATGCAATGAAAGAGGAAATAGAATAGATAGAGAAGAACAAAACTTGAAGTTTAGTACCCAGACCTAAGGACAAGAATGTTTTCGGTACTAAGTGGATATTCAAAAAAAATCTTAATGAGAATGGAGAGGTAACAAGGAAGAAAGCTAGGTTAGTATGCAAGGGATATGCATAGGAGGAAGGAATAGATTATGGTGAAACATTTGTACCTATTTCTAGATTAGGAGTCAGAATATTACTTGCATATGATGCACATAAAAAGTTCAAAGTTTACCAAATGGATGTCAAATCATCTTTTCTGAATGGGATACTTGAAGAAGAAGTCTACATAGAATAACCTGAAGGGTTCGTTGATCTAGAAAATAAAGATATGGTATGTAGATTACATAAATCTTTATATGGTTTGAAGCAAGCACCAAGAGCCTAGTATGAGAGGCTACATAACTATTTGCTGAGTATTGGATTTGTTAGAACAAGTGAGAACAGTAATTTGTACATGAAAGGAAATTTTGATGATACTATATTGATTGCTGAGATATTTGTGGATGACATAATATTTGGAGGATAAGATCAAATCTATAAGTCATTTTCTGATGAAATGAAAAGTGAATTTTAAATGTCTATGTTTGGAGAGATTAAGTTCTTTCTAGGCTTACAAGTGATTCAGTAGAATGATGGTATATTCATCACACAATCTAAATATATAAAGGAAGTATTGAAGACATTTGGCATGGAAGATGCTAAACCTATGGGAACATTGATGGCTACTAGATGTAAACTGACTAAAGAAGATGGAACTACTGAGGTAAATCAAACACTATACTGATCCATGATTGGTAAGTTAAAGTATGTAGTTCACAGTAGACCTGATATAGCACATGTTGTTGGAATAGTTGCTAGATTTTCTGCAAACCCTAGAGAGTCACACATGGTTGCTACAAAGAGAATCTTAAGATACCTAAAGAAAACTAAAGATTATGGACTATGGTATCTTAAGAAAGGAAAATTTGAACTAAAGCTATACACCGATGTTGATTGGGCTGGAAATGTGGATGATAGAAAAAGTACCACCGGAGGAGCATTCTTCTTTGGTGAAAGACTTGTTACATGGACAAGTAAGAAATAGACTTGCATTTCTCAGTCTACAGCTGAAGCAGAGTATGTTGTTGCTACTACTAACTATTCAAATATTGCATATATCAAGCAAGTGTTAGAAGGAATGAATGAGGTAATCACTGAGCCGGTGATTATATATTGTGATAACACTAGTGCTATTAATATTTCAAAGAATCTGGTGATGCACTCTAAAACAAAGCATATATCAATTAAGTATCACTACTTAAGGGAACAAGTGTAGGAGAAGCAAGTTAAGCTAGAGTTTGTTACATCAAAAGAATGACTTGCTAACATATTTAAAAATCCTCTACTGAAGGATACATATGAATACTTGAGGACTAGAATTAGGGTCCGTCCCCTATCTACCAGTCACTAAGGTGATCTAGAGGTTGCATCAGCCTAATCTTATTAGAAGATCATACATGTTGATGCAGCAGAGTTCACACTTTGGACTTTTGTCTAAGGTAGTGAAAGGTTGAAGTACTGACAGATTTGCATAATAGTATACCCAGATACAGAGAATGCACTGGACAACAAAGAGTTACATGGCTACTATAGAGTTGTATGTTTGTATTGTTCTTTGGCATTGTTGTCAAAGGGAGAGATATCAATATGAAGAATATGGAGCCAAAGAAAAAGGGGGAGAGATACAGAAAAGAGAGCTGAAAAGATCATATCTACAAAACTTAGTATGCACTTGCAAATGCTTGTATGTAACGTAGTGATTAAACATATTAAGCTAGGGAGAGCTTGTACCGTTAGAGCATTTGGTGACAGAGTTGTAGAATAAATGTTTGGTATATGTATGGCATATTTCATATTGCTTGTGTTTCCATCAATGCCAAAAGGAGAGATCGATGAACTACAACTGATTTGAATACATTGTATAACTTGAAGATCTGTGATTTAAGATCACTGAGTTGCTGATTAGATATGTAAGATGGTTAAATCAGTAATATGTTGTCATTGATGTCAACTAGTTTTGACAATACTTATCTTGTAAGTTACTATACCCAAACATCTGTAGAAGAAGAAGAAAAGAGATGAAAAATAGAATATATCTACATGAGAAAGATGGAGATGACAGATAAGGATAAGAAACAAATTGGGTAACTTATGGATGAGTCTATGACCTTATGTTATTGACTTGATTATGTTGCATTCATCTATGATGAAGGATAGAGAAAAATGCACAAGGTAGTGTTGTCAGTTAAGGAACCATTTCAATATACACCAACACAATGTAGTGTATACCGATCATAGTACAAACCGAGCTTGTGTTCAATGACAAATTTCTTTGTTAACCGAGCAGAAGAAAAGAACTAAATGACTAGTTTAGTCGATGGAAATTGATGAGCTATAAAGTACCTCTAAATTAGAGATGAAGATAATGTTTGTTACAAAGATCGACGGCTAACATAATTTGAAGAAGATCTAAGGGATTGAAACAAAACATGTTACTGACACATCATCCGATGAAGGTTTAAGCGGAAAAATCAACAAAGGGAGATTAAGTGGTAAAATTTGATGGATGGAATTAAAATGGTTTACTCGTCTATTTAAGAGACTAGGATTTCATGATGAAATCATGCCGAAAGAAGGAGACTATAGAAGATATCACGTGAACAAGCTTCATGCATGCCTAATCAGACTAGTTAAGGAGAACCTGAATAGGATGAAATAGGATTCACCCTAAAATGTAAAGTATGGGGGAAATATGAGATCTAATTCTAAATCCAAATTTCCAAAGGAGAGATCCAAATTGATCAACCATAAGGTTAATACACAATCGAATCAATCTATAGAGAATATGAAAGAGGAAGAAAACCTTATATTTCCCTATGGTAGAATTGAAGTGTTTGAAATTGAAAGGGAAGTACTAACCTCAAATTAGGGCAAATCTCAAAAATTCCAATTTCTGATGTCTGTGTATACTTTCAGAGAATTTTGTAATCTGTTCCAGACTGGAAATGCCGAGATAAAGAAAACCTAGAAATATTTTGTCTTTCTAATGGTAGGTAGTCTTTGACCCTCATAAAAGGTCAAAGGCTACATTCTTTATTTGAAGGTCAATTTTGACTTTGTTAGAGAATCCTGAAAGTTCACTGAAAAGGGTATCCAAATCTACTCTCAGATCTAAAATTTTGCACTTGTACCTGCAAGAAAAATGGTTTTGTTGTTTGTTTGGGGGGTTTGCCTTGGTCAAACCCCAGTTTGGAATCAACCTTAATATTGAAATTGAAATGGAGAATGCTAGCAAGTAGTAGAAGTAGATCTAACAATGAAGCTATGACATTCAATAGATGTGTAATTATATTTGAAATGTAATCAAGTATGTTGATATGAAAGCTTGAACATAACATCAATAAATGTAAATCAAACCTCCATGATTGTATGCTTGGAATCCACTTTGAGGGAAGAATGAAATGGATCTTGAAGATGAACAAAAGATCTTGAAGGAAGATCACACCATCATGATGGCTAGATCCAGGATTTGAATGATGAATCTTGAATGCTTGAACCAAATCCCTTCAATGGCTTGAATGCTTGAATCCTTGATCTTCAATGGAGAACTTGGATGGAGCAGAGGATTTAAATGCTTTAATGGATTCTTGCTTCATCACCTTGAGAGCTTGAGAGAGGAGATTGAAAAACTTGATTGCTTGATGGCAAAAGAAGATGATTGAAATGAGAGAGGAAGGCCTCCTTTTATAGTGAACTAGGGCACAATCCTCTAGAGGGGCCACCTTGGAGAATTAAATCCCAATTAGGTCCTAACCTTTAGAAAATATACCTAGATTAAATTCCATTTGAGGATTTACCATTTTGAAACCTGAAATGGCCAACCCGGAGGCGGGAAAACAAATATCCCCAAAACCTGACACTCAAAAATCAAGGAAATTTGAAATCTGGATAGGGGGTCAAGGATGAGCTCAAATCTGACTAGGTCAAGGTTGAGATCAATCTTGACCAGGCCAAGGTTGAGGTCAACTTTGACCCCATAAGTTCAACTTTGACCTTGTGGTCAAAAACCTTAGGATCCTGACCTAGAATCCTAGGAAATGCAGATTAGAGTGAAAATCAGGGACAAATAGAAGCAGAATGAGGAGAACAAGTATGATCTGAGCAAAGAGCTGATTCAAGGTTCTTGACATGATCCAAACCACTCACTAAAAGGGCTAAATGCTCTTAACATGGAAGTGCTTCCATTTTAAGATGATACATTAAGCCCCCACTTTAGCAAGAGTATGGATTGGATGCAAACTCTTGGTAAAGGAGAAGGAAGAAGAGATCCCAGTGGATTCAGAATGAGATAGAATGACACTTAGTTAGGGACACAATCCCCCAAGCTAAGGATTCTAACTTAACACGTGTGCACAAGGGTATGAAAAACAAAAGGACACAAAAGAGGGGTTAGTACTAAAACAAACCCAAATCAACTAGTACAAGAAACCTTGCTAAGAAACATTTCTTATTCTAACATCATATTTGGAAAGCTATAATAAAAGCATAAATGATTACATAAGAAATACAAGAACAACACTATAAATGACATAGCTTCATGATCCAGTCCTACTATCATGAAAGCAAAAAAGAGAGAAAGGGAAAAAAAAAGTGATTACCTCACCTAGTAAGATGCCCACCTTACCATGAATCACCCTAGAGGGAGAGCCCAATAGGTTCACCCATAAACTGTGCTTGAAATTATAATGCATCTTTTGATGGCTTCTAGAATACTCATAGATCCACCTTCTTGTATCACTATGAATATGAAATGTGTATCTCCTCAGGATTTAGCAACTTATGTGTGTTACCTTTGGAAGATTTAACATATGAATGCATGTCTTTTTAGGATTTAGCAACTTATGTGCATTACCTTCCAAGATTTAGCATATTGAAAAATTTTGAAAAATGTGTGTCTCCTTAGGATTTAGCAACTTATGTGCATTACCTTCAGAAGATTTAGCATAGTGAAAAGTTTTGAAAAATGTGTGTCTCCTCAGGATTTAGCAACTTATGTGTGTTACCATCGGAAGATTTAGCATATGGATGCATGTCTTTTCAGGATTTAGCAACTTATGTGTGTTACCTTCCAAGATTTAGCATGTAAAAATTAAAAACTATACTACAAGGGAGACCCTATATATGCCCCCCTCCTTAATATGACAAAGATGTACTATTTTGACATGTTAAGGAAAGGAAAGAACAATGATAAAGCCTTCTTCAGCATCAAGACAATATCCACAAACAACACCCAATCCAAGCCAAGAAGGTCATAGTTCCTATGAGGCCATGGAAGGGATGAATGTAAAGAGATATCATGCAAGAAGTGAAAATAAAGTAACCCTTATGAGGGATAGCACACTATTCAGTTTCCAAGGTGAGAGATATATCAACCATGGAAACCCAATATCAAATGACAAAAGAGGTTGTTATCAAGGACATAGACCCTCAATGCAAACCAAAATTT
The DNA here is from genome assembly GCA_027943335.1 of Chamaecyparis obtusa. Taxonomy (NCBI): domain Eukaryota; kingdom Viridiplantae; phylum Streptophyta; class Pinopsida; order Cupressales; family Cupressaceae; genus Chamaecyparis; species Chamaecyparis obtusa. The sequence goes on along the minus strand of BSBK01002890.1, from coordinate 216,041 downwards.
TCATGTATGATTGGATATCACATAATAGATAAATACTGCTTACCCAAGGAAAGAGTGGCATCCCAGAAAGACAAAAAAGAAGGAGGTGGCATCCTTGCCCCCCAAGTGTAGGAACAAAGATGGAAGAGGATACCTACTTCATGATGAAAGGAGATATCCTATTTAGCAAAAATGTATACCATATTCTTAGTGAGGGATATTGACCCTTACATCCAAGAATATAGATAATCATGAAAAGGATATGTCACTCATGGAAAAGGATCCTCAAAGAAAAAGATCTTATCAACAAGACCCCCACCAAAGAGGAGTGTTTTAGATAAAATATCATCTTTCAAAGGTAAATCAAGCAGGAACAAAGATTCAATCATCAAGCCCCCTATAAAACAAGAGGAAGAGGAATCTTAGGAATAAGCGAAAAAACTCTAACACCAAAGCAAGGGTGAGAGTTTATAAAGAACATAATTTGCAAAATAGAGAAGAAGTGACGACTTAGGACAACAACTTCTCATATAAGAAAGTTATCCATAGTCAAAACATATGTCAATATGATGAAATAATATTGCAATATAAACAAATACCACTAAGCTAAGGAAAGCAGTTCCCTACACAAAGAGAGAGAAGAGAGAACCTTGCCCCCCAGGGATGAAAGGAAATGGATACCTTTGCAAAACACATGTCCTAGAAAAAGATATCTTGAATAATAGAAAAGAGAAATCGATGAAATACAAAACATCAAGATAAATGAAAGAATAACCAATTAAGATCAAATCATAAACATAATAGATCCTAGAAGACAAGAAGAAATATACCTCTTGCCCCCTTGTCTAGAGGAGAAAAGATTTATGTTATATCAAAGTGAGGGGTAAAATTATGAATAAATTTCAAAGGAGAAGTTTCTTTTCTTTTATCTTTATTAATCGAATAATAAGGAGAAGGTACTTTGAAGAATATTTTCACATCTACATCATGAACAATAGTTTGAACCTCAACATAAGCATCAGAACAACTAGGAATAGAAGATGAAAAATTAGGAATCAGATTAGGAAAGAATGAATTAGGATTATGAAGTTTAGGAACTAGATTTTGAAGATTAGGAATACTAGGAAAAGTGTAGGAAGTGATATGAATGGAAGACACAACTGGAGGAACACTTGGAACCATAGTTGGAAAAGGGTTTGAATAGATATAAGTAATATTATGGTAAGAAGGTTGTAAGGTAGGATCTTGATTTCCCATAAGATCACCACTAAGAGGAAGAGCATTAAGGGAATTCAGATCTTTCTTCGCTAATGCCTCGTCACTAGAAGGAATCCCAAATGGAGGTGAAGGATTTATAATGTCATCTCCTTTTGCATAAGGGAAGTGTGTTTTAGAGAATATGTCCTTTGCTTGTATTAAAAATTCTTCACAAGGAGAGGATAAATCAATGTATTTATCCAATGGTTCATCCCAAATAGTAGAATTATCCACAATGGTTTCATGAGTTAGAGAGTAATCAACATCCAAATCCAAATGTTCATCCCAAATAGGATAATTATAATCCCTATCCATTAAGCACATTATAGGAGTTTCATAAGTCATTAAAGCTTGATCCCTAGAGGGGGAAGAAGGACATCTATTAGGAGAAGAATTAACATCCACCCTTAACTCAGCTCCACAAAGAGAAATATGATGAAGATATAGATCAAGGTCATCATCTTTCTCTAATATATCCTTATAAGGTAATTCAAAAGAGCAAAAAGAAACATCACATGCACTAGATGAAGTCTTGGTAGGTGTAACACCATGCAATGGTAAGGTAAGAGGAGGATGTTGTGTAATCCCAAAAGTTTTGGAAAACATTTGAAATAACTTGTGCCACATGGTAACAAATAGATCTAGATATATCCAAATGTATTCAAATGAAATTTATAAAAATGAAAAGGAAATCAAACACAATAGAGCATCTAATTCCTCAAAGAAATGTAAATGTTTTTGTATTTTTGAAGAAATTTTGCAATTTTTTTTGGTTTTTTGAAATATAAATGCAAGGGCATAAATAAACCTAATCTTAATGCAAGAAAAGATTAACCACAAATCTAACACAATAGGGCATCTAAATCCACAAAAGAAAGGAGAGTAAGTATATCAGGTTCACCAAAATGAATAGGATGAAATAGGATTCACCCTAAAATGTAAAGTATGGGGGAAATATGAGATCTAATTCTAAATCCAAATTCTCAAAGGAGAGATCCAAATTGATCAACCAAAAGGTTAATACACAATCAAATCAATCTATAGAGAATATGAAAGAGGAAGAAAACCTTATATTTCCCTATGGTGGAATTGAAGTGTTTGAAATTGAAAGGGAAGTACTAACCCCAATTTCTGATGTCTGTGTGTACTTTCAAGAAATTCTGTAATCTATTCCAGACTGGAAATGCCGAGACGAAGAAAACATAAAAATCTTTTGTCTTTCCGACGGAAGGTAGTCTTTGACCCTCATAAAAGGTCAAAGGCTACATTCTTTATTTGAAGGTCAATTTTGACTTTGTTCGTAGATCCCGAAAGTTCACCAAAAAGGGTATCCAAATCTACTCTCAGATCCAAAATTTCTCACTTGTACCTGCAAGAAAAATGGTTTTCTTGTTTGTTTGGGGGGTTTGCCTTGGTCAAACCCCAATTTGGAATCAACCTTAATATTGAAATTGAAATGGAGAATGCTAGCAAGTATTAGAAGTAGATCTAACAATGAAGCTATGACATTCAATAGATATGCAAATATTGTATTTGAAATGTAATCAAGTATGTTGATATGAAAGCTTGAACATAACATCAATAAATGTAAATCAAACCTCCATGATTGTATGCTTGGAATCCAATTTGAAGGAAGAATGAAATGGATCTTGAAGATGAACAAAGGATCTTGAAGGAAGATCACACCATCATGATGGCTAGATCTAGGGTTTGAATGATGAATCTTGAATGCTTGAACCAAATCCCTTCAATCGCTTGAATGCTTGAATCCTTCATCTTCAATGGAGAACTTGGATGGAGAAGAGGACTTGAATTCTTAAATGGATGCTTGCTTCATCACCTTGAGAGCTTGAGAGAGGAGATTGCAAAACTTGATTGCTTGATGGAAAAAGAAGATGATTGAAATGAGAGAGGAAGGCCTCCTTTTATAGTGAACTAGGGCACAATCCTCTAGAGGGGCCACCTTGGAGAATTAAATCCCAATTAGGTCTTAACCTTTATAAAATATACCTAGATTAAATTCCATTTGAGGATTTACCATTTTGAAACCCGAAATGGCCAACCCGGAGGTGGGAAAACAAATATCCCTGAAACCCGACACCTAGAAATCAAGGAAATTTGAAATCTGGACAAGGGGTCAAGGATGAGCTTGAATCTGACCAGGTCAAGGTCAAGGTCGATCCTGACTAGGTCAGGGTCAAGGTAGACTTTGATCCCATAAGGTCAACTTTGACCATGTGGTCAAAAACCTCAGGATCCTGTCCTAGAATGCTAGGAAATGCAAATTGGAGTGAAAATCAGGAACAGGTATAAGCAGAATGAGAACAAGTATGATCTAAGAAAAGAGCTGATTCAAGGTGCTTGACATGACCTAGACCACTCACTCGAAGGGCTAAATGCTCTTAACATGGAAGTGCTTCCATTTTAAGATGATACAGAAATGAACTGCAGAGATTACCGAGTGTCAGAAAGCTATTACCGAGCGACATTAAGTTACTGAATATTGATTGAAACAAAATTAAAATATTGATCAAAGGATTTTAATGAGCTTAACATACATCTAATAATCTACAATTGAAGTTGTGTTGTAATCAAATCAACTGCTGTTACATTTTAACCATTGTAAACACAGAAATCTCTTAATAGAGTGGACTAGAAAGTCTTGTAATGTCATTCATAGAGTGTACATTTGTTATCCTATCAACCCCATAGTGAATATTGGTTGGATGATAATAGTTGATCTAAAATCCTCTAACTAGGTCACACCTTACAGTGTGTTTGTAACCTTTAACAGGGTTGGGTCTTCACTGACCTCACTTCAGAAGAGTGAACAATTTTTGGGTTGTCGGTCCCAGGTGGTTTTTCCCTTCACAGGGTTTCCACGTTAAATCTCTTGTGTTATGTGTTGATTGTGATGATTGTTTGTTATCATACTTTACATGTTGCATATTGGATTTGATCGGTAAGAACTATATGTTATTAACTGGTAATCAGTAAAAGCATAGACAGAATACTATTTTTGTTTACAGAGCTGCAGAAGTTTTAGTAAATTGTTTTTGGATATAGATTTTGTGATTGGGACTGTGGATAACTGATTCACCCCCCTCTCAGTTATTCTAACAAGATGAAGGCTTCCTTTTATACTAGTCTAGGGCACAAACGTATAGAGAGATCGACATAGGAGAATTAAATTCCAATTAAGCCTTATCCCCTAGAAATGAACCTATATTAGATATAATTTAAGAGTCTACTATTCTAAAATCTGAAACAGCCAACCAAGAAGTGGAAAAACAAAACTTTTTGAAACCCGACATCTGAAAATCAAGGAATCTTGAAATTTGGACCTTGGGTCAAGGTCAAGGTCAAATTTGACCTAGGTCAGGGTTGAGTTTGACCGTGACCTAAAAGGTTGACCTTGACCCTAAGGTCAAGGATCTCAGTCTAGAATGTCATAAAAGTGCAAAAAGAGAGTGGGAAAAGGGGCAAAATGAGGAGAAAAGTTAGATTCAAGCCAAGGACCTACCCAAGGCATTTGACATGACCCCAAAATACCTACTCGAAGGGCTAAACCAGTCTTAAATGGAATTGCTTCCATTTTTCAACAATACATTTAGCCCCCACTTTAGCAAGAGTATGGCTTTGATGCAAACTCTTGGTAAAGAAGAAGAAAGATCCAAGAGGATTCGCAATGAGATAGAATATCACTTATTTAAGGACATGAGCCCCTAGGCTAAGGACTCTAACTCAACATACACACATGAGGGTGCAAAAGAAAAGACAAAAAGAAGGGTTAGTATAAAAATGAACCCAAATCAACTAGCAAAGGAAACCTTGCTAAGAAATGCTTCCTATACTAATATTATATTTGGAAAGCTATCGTAAAAGCATAAATGATTACATAAGAAAGAAAAAAACAACACTATAAATAACATAGCTTCATGATCCATTCCTACTAGCATGAAAGTGAAAAGAGAGAAAAGAGAAAGTGATTACCTCGCCCAGTAAGATCCCCACCTTACCGTGAATCACCAAGGAGCAAAAGCCCAACGGATAACAAGACCTGATAGTTCACCCAAAAATTGTGCCTTGAAACTGTAATGCATCTTCTGACGGCTTTTGGAATACCCATAGATCCACCTTCTTGTATCACCATGGAATCTCTTTCGGATTTAGCAACTTATGTGTGTTACATTCGGAAGATTTAGCATATTTGAAATTGAAAAATGTGTGTCTCTTCAGGATTTAGCAAATTATGTGTGTTTTTTATTAAGTAAAACAAGTTTTATAGGGTGCCTAAAACCCACAATAGAGTTTTAAAAAGATATGAATGAAAACATTACAGAGATAAAGTTTCAGAAAACCAAGGAACAGGCCATAGAAGGGCCAAGCAAGAAAAAGAAAAAAAATTGATAGAACAGGACAAAAAAGATAGGCACCAAAGCAAACTATGCCAAGCTCCTGAGCATGACAGTCGCATTTCTTTCAAGGGCCTCCATCAGTTCTGCAGCCTCTTTAACATTATGAATATCTTGGGGTCCTTGGGGATCAATTTTCTCCCTATTTTCCCTAGTTTTGGCTCTAGTTCTTTTACCTGGTCCTTCGCTAGGCTCCTTCTCATCCTCCCTTGTCCTCTACTTAGCCGTGGTGTCCATTTTTTCTTCCATTTTTTTTATTAACAACTTCAAGTTCTCGTTGGACGTTTTGAGGATGTTGAAATTTTTCTTGGCAATTCCCTTTAGGGTATACTCAAGGCTAATCATTTTGGATTCCAGGTGCTAGACCCTAGCCTCTAGGCTTTGCTTTCTCTCAGTGGTATTGTGTTCCTTGTTGTCTGGACTTTGAATTTTTTCTTTAAGGTCCTCAATTTCATGGTAGAGCCATTTGAAAGACCTAAACTGATCCAGCATGTTATTCTTGGTGTTGTTGAGGAAGTCCATATCTGTTTCCCTAGCTTTATCACTTAGAACCACCAGAGCTGGATCTATCAGCTCTTCCTTGTGGATTTTTCCTTTGTTTTCCTCCAGAACCTTTGGGTAAATGACCTCCCTAATAATTCCCATTTGCACTATGTTGATGTTGAAACTCCTCTAGACCTTTTTCCCTTTTTTAGAATCCTGACTATTATACTCCCCTCCAGAATCATCTTTAGTTTCTTCAATCCTAATAGGAGATTGGGTCGTACCTTTTTCATTAATGTGGTCTTCAGAAATAGGGTTGTGGTTCCTAATTTTGGTTCCAGAAGGGGGCGGCCTAAGTAATCCTTCATTGTATTGGGGTTTTCCCCTTTGAACTATTCTAGCATATCAGTAGCTTCCATGTTAGGATTACCCTCATCATCTTTAGTGTTCATATCTTCCTCATTGTCATTGTACTCTTCCTCTGAGTTAACCTCCTTGATGTCCTAATTTTTTTAGGGTTTTTCAATTTTGACAACTCTTAGGGGTCTCTTCTTGGAAGGGGATCCCTTATTCCATTTCTTCTTTTTGAAATCCTCACTATCCTCAGAGATTTTTCCCTCAGAAGTGCTCGAAGGAACATAGTCCGACCCTGAATCTTCTCTTTTAACTTTGTTTTCCTCTATTTCCTTGCCCAGGATTTGGGCTTTAAAGAATTCATAAATCAAAAGAAGCAATCCTTCATGCAAGGAAGGGTTAGCAATATTATTTTCTCTAAAACCATTGATATTCTCATTTATAGAGGAGTAGAGATAAAAAGGAATGGAGATCTTTTTTCCATGCCTAAAATGATTCAGCAAGAAAAAATTATAGGTGTGAATTCTATCAAACCTGGTGTCTAGGGTGACATACGAAATGAGGGCCTTCAAAACATACTACCATAGCATCTTCAAGCTCGTGATTTGGTAGTAAGTGCCCAACTTGACAATATCATTTGTCTCATGGTCATCTCTCGCAAACTTTTTGACAGCATTGTCAGATATTTTATGGTCTCTGTAGATTTTTTTCCCAACAATGGGGATGTCAGTGACCTTTGAGATAACCTCCTTAGTGACAGTGAAAGACTTACCCTCTATCTCCACCATCCCTTCATTCTAGATTTTGACAAATATTTTGGTGATTTTCTTCCTATAACCGTGGAGTCTTTCTATAAAAGTGGTGATATGCCCTTTCTGTAAGGCATTCCAGACTTTTGTATGCTTCTTCCATTTCTCACTATCATTCTCCAGCTCCCTTCTATGTCTTTCCCCAACCATGGATTTGGTCCCATCTGCAATATTCCTATTAGCTTCCTCTTACCTAATATGACCAGCTTTCTTTCTTCCTGGGGATTTGATTTTAGCCCTAACGTCTGCTTTGTTTCTGCTCTTGGTAGCTGGAGGAGAAATCAGAGAGGGCTCACTGCTTTTGGTTCTCTTCTTACTTTGAACCTTAGACCAACCCTCTTTAACATCTTTGTATTTAGCAAAGAGCTCCTCCACCTTGGTAAGCTACCTTGGAGAGATGGTTCCCAAAAGAAAGTCCATTTGTTGGACTTTGTTTGAATCCTGCATCTTAGGGCATAGGCGGGAATCTGAGATGCCATTATGTTTGTCCCTAGATGGACTAGAAAATAATTCTTCCAACAGGGATTCAAGGGAGTCTGGGACAATGGAGATGAAGATAGATCCAGGGCACAAGTCACCTCCTTCCACCAAACCATTATCTCTAGTTTTAATCATGGTGTCATGTTGAATGTTGACAACCAATTCTATGCCTTTTGAAGGGGGAGAAACCTCTCTAAGTTAAGTATTGTCTTGGTTTATCTTGGTGTTGTCCTTTTTCTCCCCTTCAAAAGGTATTTTCTTATCTTTCAAAGAGTCAAGAATCTTAGGAATGACCTCTAGTTGATCCTTTTTTTCCACACTCTTTGAGTTTTGGCTTTTGAGTCAGGTTATGGGATGGTAGTCTCCCTAGAGAGGCTAGCATTTTCAATAGAGATATAATTACCTGAATTATTATTTTTTTCAATGATATCTTTCCTTTATTTCTCCAACTTCTTGAACATTGGACACAATCTGGCTTTGTGTCCTACTTTCTTGCAATGGAAGCAAGAAAAGGGGACACTTTTGTAGTCCAGCTTTTGAAAATGTTTGCCCAGTTTGGATTGGAGCATGATTATTTTTGGCATTTCTTGGCCCTCTTCCACCCCTATGAAAATCCTAGCATAGGTGAGGTGGCTTCTGGAAATAGTCACTGGATCTATCAAGAGCAGGGTACCAAAGGATCTGGCAATACCATCGAAGACATCTTCAACCCAGAATTCCAAAGGAAGTTCTGGGAGTCTTACCCACACTGGGGCTTGGACAAAGAAAGAATCATTGAGATCAAGCTTCAGAGTCCATTTTTGCAACACCAGAGTTTCCTTACCTATAGACCAAGTGCCCACACAAAGGATTTTGTCTAAGTCTTCCTTACATGAGAACTCAAAAGATAGAAAACCCTTAGCCATTGCTGTGACAAGGACTTTCCCCTTTAACTCCCATTTCTTCTTAGCAAAAATCCTTACAATATTTATGTTAGGTCTAGACCCCACAAATTTTCCAACAAGAGTATGGTTCATCGAGGCTATATCGTGATCCACCAATTCATCAAGGATCTCTATGACATATTTACCTTTCTCTTTGACAGATAGATCCTTAATAGAAGGGAAAGATGACTTGCCTATAGGTTGAACTCTGAAAAGATTTGACCACCAGTGATAGATGGCTTTTCCATTCTGATCCCTAGCCTGTGTCTTCGAGACAAAGGGAGAAGAGGGAAAGTTCCCTTCTCCCACCCCTGCATCCTTACCTAGATCTTTCTACTTAACTTGTGGATCCCCCTCCTTATTCTTTGAGTCCTCCACTCCCTGATCTATAGGAAAGCCATTTCCAGCAAAACCCTCAGCCTGCAACCCTGTATTCCTGCCCACTTTTGAATTCAAAAAACCTCCTACTCTCACTTGACCTCTCTCACCTATACCATTATAGAAATTTATGTGCATTACCTTCAGATGATTTAGCATATTGAAAATTGAAAAATGTGTGTCTCTTCAGGATTTAGAAACTTATGTGCATTACCTTCAGAGGATTTAGCATATTGAAAATTAAAAAATATGTGTCTCTTCAAGATTTAGAAACTTATGTGTGTTACCTTCAGAGGGTTTATCATATTAAAAATTAAAAAATGTGTCTATCTTCAGGATTTAGCAGCTTATGTGTGTTACCTTTAGAGGATTTAGCATATAAATGGAAAACTATAGTACAAGGGAGACCCTATATATGCCCCCCTCTTTATCATGGTTGTCTACTAGACATGATAAGGAAGAGAAGGAGGATACCTACTTCACAAAGTAAGGAGATATCCTATTAACAACAATATACTATATTCTTAGTGAGGGGTATTGACCCTTACACCCAAGAGCATAGATAATCATGAAAAGGCTATATCACTTATGGAAAAGGATCCTCAAAAAAAGAGATCTTATCAACAAGACCCCCACCATAGAGGAGTGCTTTGGATAAAATATCATCTTTCTAAGAGAAACAAAGATTCAATCATCCAGCCCCCTGTAATCATGAGGAAGAGAAATCTTTGAACAAAGGAATCAAACTCTAACCCTAAAGAAAGGGAAAGAATTTATAAAGAACATAATTTGCAAAATAAAGAAGAGGCGATGACCTAGGATAACAACCTCTCATAAAAGGATATCCATAGCCATAACCTCAGTCAGTATATTGAAATAATGTTACAAGATTTAAAAAAAATGCCACTAAGCTAAGGAAAACCGATCCCTAGACAATGAGAAAGAAGGAAGAACCTTGCCCCTAGGGATGAACGCAAGGGATACCTTTGCAAAAGAAATGTCTTTAGAAAAGGTATCTTGAATATAGAATAAGATCTATGGATGATTATAAACATAATGCAAAACCATAGAGAATAAAGATAGAGAGAATACTAATTAAGCTCAAGACAAAATATATGTTAAGAGCCTAATGGATCCTAGAAGACTGGATGAAAATAAACCTCTTGCCCCCCAGTCCAGAGACAAGAGTAGAAAAGATCTATACTATATCAGAATGAGGGGTATCCCCTATATCAAAATTATGAAGGAATTTTAAAACTGCACGAGAATGAGATATAATTCCTAAAGCAGCTCTTTCTCTAACATATAACTTGAAATGCACACAATCAGCAAGTAAATGTGTATTACTATAATGAAAAGGACATTTGTACTTGGATAGAGCATCTTTCGGCATAGGTCTAAAGATTTCTTTCTTGGAATTCATTAATTGAACATACACCTTTTTAGCCACCTCTTGACAAATATCAGGGTTATCTAAGGTAGGTGTAGGGAGAAGAACATGAAGAGGAGGACGATGATGAAAATCAACCAGCTTGAATTGAGTTTGCAAACAACCAACACCACGCATATCTTGTCTAGGGGGTATATGAACTGGATAGTTAATACCATGCTCATTAACACCAAGCCCTAAACCTTTATAACCTTGTTTATTCATCATATTATATCTTGTAGTGTACATATCATGTAAAGCATCTACAGGAGGTGATTATTTATCATGTTCATGAGTAAAGGTTGTATAAGGTGGAATAATAGGTTTAAAAGAAGTTGTTTTTCTCTTCCCTTTAATATCATCTTGTATTGGATATGAAGGGGAAGGTAAATCCAAGAATTATTTCACATCTGCATCATGAACCATAGTTTGTACCTTCTCATAAGTATGGGAAGAACTAGGAATAGCAGATGGAGAATTAGGCATATTAGGAATTGGATTAAGATTAGGAAGATTAGGAACTATATTAGGAAGGATAGTATTAGGATTAGGAAGATTAGGAGATGGTGTATCATCTACCAAATTCTTCACATAATCCAAAAGAGTAATAAGTCCGCCACATAAATCTTTAATGAAAGTTTTAAAAGTAGGAAGACTAGTATCTGTCAATCTCACAAAAGCATAGGCAAGTGAAAGATGAAGGGTAACCAACATAATGAAGTGAATGATTCTCTCATAAACATCATAAGTATGATAAAGAGATGTTAAGAGGAGGATAATAAAGAAAACAATCATGCACCAAAGCATCTTAAAAATCTTCATAGTAAATGAAATGCAAGAAATATTTTTGTATTTTATAGAATATATGGATTTTTATTTTTTTTTAATTTTAAAATGTAAGAGTATAAAAGAGATCTAACCATAAGGAAAGAAAGAAAAGCATCTAACACCAAAAAGAAAGAGTTGTCTATCACGGGTTCACCAAAATGTAATATATAAATAAATATGTCTAAATGAATGTGTGTAAAGAAAAATGTGATGATGGAGGTTGGAAAATGTTGTGGACGTGCAAACCTAATAAAACATAAATACTTATCTTGAAAAGGAGCATATTCGGAAATCACTATTTTATGTTGTCTATGTTCAGTTTCAGGGAATTCTGCAACCACATCTAGCCTGGAAATGCAAAAATGGAGAAAACCCAGAAACCTTTTGTCTTTCTCAAAGAGGTTATTCTTGACCTAGAATAGGGGTAAGATCTTACCCTGGGGTACAATCTTACCCCAAAAAGTCATCCTTGACCTGTACTATTCTGACAGAATTTATGTTCATAGATCTCAGGAGTTCGTTGAAAAGGGTACTCAGATCTGAACTACAATTCACTATCCTGCACCTGTACCTACAAGAAAAAGAGGGTTTTTTTGTTTGGATGAGGGTTTTGCCTTAGTCAAACCCTGGATTGGAATCAACCTTTAAAGTAGAATTGAAATAGAGAATGCTAGCAAATAGTAGAAGTAGATCTAACAATGAAGCTATGATACTCAATAGATATGCAATTGTATTTGAAATGTAATCAAGTATGTTAATATGAAAGCTTGGACTCAAAACTAACAAATGTAAATCAAAACCTCCATGATTGTATGCTTGGAATCCACCTTGAAGAGAGAATGAGTAGATCTTGAAGATGAACAAAGGATCATGAAGGAAGATCATGCCACCATGATGGATAAATCTAGGGTTTGAATGATGAATCTTGAATGCTTGAACCAAATTCCCCCAAAGGCTTGAATGCTTGAATCCTTGATCTTCAATGGAGAACTTGAATGCTTGAATGTAGATGATGACTTGAATGCTTCCTTGATTGAGAGTGCTTCTTTGAAGAGTGGATGTATGTGAACAAGAGATGAAAGATCACTTGATACTTAATGGAGATATGAAAAAGAGATGAGTCAAATGAGAGAGGAAGGCTTCCTTTTATACTAGTCTAGGGCACAAACTTCTAGAGAGGCTGACATAGGAGAATTAAATTCCAATTAAGCCTTAACCCCTAGAAATGGACCTAGATTAAATATAATTTAAGAGTTTACCATTTTGAAATCTGAAATAGCTGACCCAGAAGTAGGAAAACAAAACTTTTCGAAACCCAACATCCGAAAATCATGGAATCGAGGTCAACTTTGACCTAGGTCAAGGTCAAGGTTGACCTGACCTAAAAAGTTGACCTTGACCCTGAGGTCAAGGATCTCAGGATCTCAGTCCAAAATGCCAGAAAAGTGTAGAAAGAGAGTGGAAAAAGGGGCAGAATGAGGAGAAAAGTCAGATTCAAGCTAGGGACCTATTCGAGGCATTTGACATGACCCCAAACTACCTACTTGGAGGGCTAAACCAATCTTAAATGAAAGTGCTTCCATTTTCCGATGATACACAAACAAAATCTACACCTAATTGGACTTTAAATTATATTCTCTAAAAAATCATTAGGAAAAATTACAATTTTTTAACTACTACAAATGCACACATTATTTTTGTGAAGTTAACGGTGTTGTAGACATGTTGACTAACAAGGAAATTAATTCAACACAGGAGTATATTGAATACTGTAAAGAATGTGCTATTATATTTTGAATTGTAACAAATTTATTCGTACGTGGAAATATCTCCCATCATTTTATGATGTTTGGCTTATGAATGGTTTCTTTTCATGTTTCTATATGATGGACCCACCCTTTGTATTTTATAAGATTATCTTTTCTTTTATAAGAAAGCTTTTGGTGGTGAATGCTATTTCCAAATAAATTTGGAAGGTACAGTTCACATGATAAGGAGAATGTTGGGAGGATTGTGTATCTCTCAAGGCAAGTTTTATCAAATCTATTTTCTTAAGATGTTTATCTTTCTTTGTACCAAATGTCTTAACATTTAATATTGGCACAGAGCAATAATTGGAATGACACAAGGAATTATCATTCATCATATCATGTTTTTCTAACATATGTCAAGTTGTTGATAAGTTATTTATCTCCTTATCACAATTTTCTTGCATGTGCTAGCCTTTAGTGGCATGATTTTATTTAATGATATGTGCTATCATTACTTGGAATGGCTTCATTTCTTTTCTATCTATAAAAATAGATGGGTTATTTACTATTACAATCATTATTACAATGGTTTCCTCTATAAGTTAAAGGCATTTTCATTTGATTCATGACATATAGAATTGAGAATTCTACTCATTATTGGAAAAGGTGGGATCCATCTCCTTATGACACTAATAAGCTTGGCTACATTTTTTGCTTTCCTTTCTCTCATATAGAGGATGCAATTCATTTGATAATTGGAAAAAAGTGGCTTAAAGAAAATACCACTACTTTGGAAACAATAGTGGTTTCCTATTTCTTTATAGTGTGCATGGACCTTCTATTGGATGTAGATATGGTGATGGCTATTGCTAACACATGTACATTTTTCCTTATATGTCTCCCTTACTTTTTCTTTGTAAGGAATTGGAATTTTACTCTCTAGCTCATGGATATTTTCATACTAGTGGCTTATGGACTTTATTTACTTGACTACTAATAGACATTATGGTGAGCTCTTATATGTGATCAAAGCACGTGTCATTTGAGTCGACACTAAAAAATGGGCAAGTGCTTTAAATCATAAAATGGCTCAAAATCATCAAAATGCACTAATTCTCATCAAAAAGGATCAAATCAAATTTAAATGGACATTTATTAAATCAAAGTTGGACAAAATCAATAAAATCAAAAGAAAAATTAAATAATGACATTAAATAATTAAATACAAGCTTAAAGGGGTCAAAAACACTATATAATTGATTTTAATCAATTAATTGTATAGTTGTTAAATCAAAAATCAAAATGAACCTATTCCCTACATGGCTAATTTAATTAATTGATGAAATTTAATTAATCCTAATATCTTTCAACAACAAATTGAGGAACCAATGAAAATTGAGAACACAAAGCACATGGATCACTCAAAGGAAATGAATCTCAATCACACAAATTCAACTTTGAATCTCATCCACTCAATTTTGTCCTTTTTTCCAAAGCTTTGAGACAACCATTTAAATTATCACCCCATTTAAAAACATTGCAAAGTTTTTGACTCAACCAAGGCTAAATCATGGTTACTTCACTCTACCCCCTACCCTTGGGAATTTACTATAAATGAGAGGCATTTTGAGAGCAATAATGATCTTAGAAATTCATTTGCAAAGCATCACCCTTATAGTCATTTTCTTAGCAATTGAGAGCATTTGAATTATCTTTGTATCACATTATCAATTTGAGAGCTAGATTAAGCACTTGTAGTATCATATTTCTCATTTTAGAAGTGTCACTAGTAGGGAATACAAAGCTGAGAGCTCTACTTACCACATCTAATTAGAGAACCATGAGATTTCATGGATTTTAGTTTCATTTCTTAGTTAAATTTGCATTGTATTTGCTTTGAATTGTTAGTTAATAATCCTAATTTCATGAAGGTGTTTAACATACACATACAAATGGCACCCACCGTGGGGCTCTAGGCCTCATTTCTAACATTTTCATCAAGTTTTTGTGGGTTTTTGTTGTCACTTTTCTGTGAATTTTTGTAGGAAATAGGAGAAATAATGTGTGAAGGATTAAATAATGCCTGTGATCACTATTCTAACGCCTGCCAGCAAGTAATTGATGCTTGCAAGATAAATTATCACACGTGTGAGATAAATTTCTACGCCAGAGACAGTAAAGCAACGCCTGAGATTTGAGAAGAACCGCGTATTCACTGTCTTTTACCGCCTGTGACAAGCTTTACGACGCAATTTACTACAAACTATCATGCCTAGTATCTCTTAATTGACACCTAGTATTTGTTAATTATCACTTTAAATAGCTTATCATGCATAATTTTTAGTACTTTTCACACCTAGTAATTAAAGTGTTACGCCTGCTAAACTTTAAATGTCGCCTATGTCACTGGAAAGTGATGCCTACTATTTTAAAGTGATGTCGGCTAATCCTTAAATCACGTGTATTAGCTGACTAATGACACCTACTACTATTTGCTTTAATTTTCTGTCAAATCTATAGATTCTATTTTTCTTACTCTTTGTCTATATTTTTTACTGCAGATGAGCAAACACAGAAAGGTTCAAAAGCCAGAGAACAAGTTCAATCAAGAAGGGAAGGCTTTGGCTAGGAAAATCAAGAAGGAAAACTTTGCTCACATCAAATCGATTCTTGAGGAGTCACAAGAAGAAGAAAATTAGGTATATGAGAACTATCTCAAAATTGTAGAAGCTTACAAAACTAAGTTTGTATCACTTAATTGGATTTTTGCTCCTTAATTCAAGTTTTTCTCAAAATTTGCAAATAAGGCTTTAAGATTCAATACATAAATTTACTTTTTAAAAATTTATTTTGGTTTCCCTCATTGTTGTTGTTTGTGTTGACTAACTTTGTTGGAGGAAAGCACATTGGAAAGGAGCTATAGCCAAGGTAAGCTAAAAATGACAAAAATCACTCAAAAATGCCCCTAGCTTATGCTAGCTACAAGGAAAGGTAAGCCTCAAACTAGTGAATATTTTCCCTTAAATTGTGGCATTGGTGCATTTAAAAATCTAGTAATTAAAAAATAGCCTATCTTTGTTTGGAAAGTTTAGCATTTAGGCCTATGCTCTTCACTTCTTCTAGTGAATCAAAATGCCAAAGGTGTTGAACTTTTTGATTAAGAAGAAAGGTTGAGGAATCAAGCACATAAGATCAAAGCCCCTTGTTTGTAGAAGACAATAGAAATACTCAATTCTCTATAGTTAGTGGGTGAAATAATTGAACATTGCTTATTGTTTTTAGGAAATTAAGAAAAAGTTAGGGATATGCTCTTCACCTTTTAGGTGAACCAAATTCCTGAAAACTTGTTCTTAACTCAATTTCCTTGTTTTACATGAACATGATAGAACATTAGTGGGCCTGCCTCCTGAGAAATTGCCTTAACGAGGCCGGTGAGAGGGAACGACCCAAGTGGGAGACAATCACCTTATCTGTAGTACTTTCCAACCCACTCTAAAAAAATACACTTTTCCTTAAAAGGGAAGTGACTAGATTATGTGCAAGTGTCTTCACTTCCTCTAGTAGTCCTTTCGGGGATTGCACCAAATCGTGCTTTTGTGCGTGTGGGAAGCTCGCAAGTGGGAAAAAGAACTTGGCATAGTTTAGAATGGATTATTCATTAAATCCTTGATAAATTAGCAAGCTACCTTATAGAGCCAAACCATGTTAAAAGCCAAATTTGACTATAGGTAGACTACGTGGAATACTTTATTGTTCAATACTTGTGAAAAATGACCGAGAACATACACTTTAGTGTGGTTTTAGGGACATGATTAAAATTTGATGTGTGTGTTTTGATTGTGTTCCATTTTCAAACAAGAAAATTCCATAAACCTGATCTTACAATTTTTAAAATCTAAAAATTACAACTTGTTCAGCAAAGTGCCGCCTATGCATAGAGAAACACCACGTGTCAGTAATAAAGTCACACCTATGACTGTTCAGAAAATGCTTATCAACCGTAAAGTCATGCCTGAGATATATTAAGTGACGCCTATAAAAACTAGAAAAATACCTATCAACAGTAAAGTGACGCCTGCACATCTGCAGAGCGCCACCTAAATCAATTCTAGTCGGCATGTATCACTCTTTAAGTCATGCCTACACGCAGGAAAGTGATGCCAAGAAACAAAAAAGGGAAAATGGTGAGCATTTCTGAGAGTTTAAAAAAAAATTGGTTCCAAATTCAAATACCCTTTTGGTTGTTTTATTTGGTCCAGTACCCTGCCTAGTTAGAAATCTTGGTTTCAAGCAATTTTGAAAATTTCACAAGGATTCAGCCATAAACAAGCAAGATCAAGTCTATTTTCAAATGGTTTATGTTCATGTGTTCTTTTACTCGATCATATTACGTAAAGCAAACCTTGCAAGCAGATGGGACTTATCTAAGGCAAGAGCTTCCTTACCCAAGTGATACTTCTACCACCCCAAGAGTACCCCAAGAATCACCCGTTCAAGAAGCGAAAACCAACATGACGTACTATGGTGGCTTGGGTAATAACAACAATAGTGGCATCAATCCAAACAATCAAGGTGATGCCAATAATGGTGGTATGGACCCAAAAAATTAGGGTAACACCAATAATGGAGGAATAGACTCAAACACTCAAGGAATTGATAACACTAACCCTAAGGCTAATGGTGAACCAACTGTTGAAGATGCCACTGATGAAAGGGTTAGTGAGGCTATACAAAGTCCTTATTTCTTGAAACTTATGGAGAAAGCAATGGAAAGAGACAAATAAAAACACTTTTTGGATTTAGGCCGAAAGGGTCTTAAACTCCCTCGTGATTATGATGTTAATCAACTTAGAACACCAGAAGTTGAAGAGGGCCCACTCGATATCATGAATAAACAATTTAAGTTATTTCAAATGCAATTGGATACAATAAAGCAAAGTGGGGCTCCAAAGCCCTTTACTATAGAAGCATTATGTCCATTTCCATTTGACAAAAGTCTAGTCATGGTACCATTCCCTATCAATGTAGTATTTCCTAAGTATGATAAATACGAAGGAACATCAGATCCTCAAGATCATCTACAGGAATTTTGTGCATTGAGATTGGAATTAATGCACGATACCACTTATTTAATGAGATTATTTCCTAGAAGTTTGGGAGGTATGGCCATGGAATGGTTCTTGAAATTACCTTCCGGCATTAAAACCTTTGAAGAGCTAGCTTCAAACTTTGTGGCACATTACTCATACAACATCAAGCATGAACTCACAATGATAACATTATGTAACACCAAGCAAAAGGATGGAGAAGGATTCCTCATTTTTGTACAACGATGGAGGACGGTATTTGCTAGATATCCTAGGAGTGTACCCGAAAAAGAGAAGATGGATATCTTCATCAATAGCTTGAGTAATGAGATGAATTATTAGTTGAGAATGAAATGTCCTAAGACCTTCCAAGACCTTATTGAGAATGGAGTAACTATGGAAGAGGTATTAGTCAAAAGTGGAGAGTTAAAACTCTACAAGGACAATAAGAATTACAATAACAATACCTGTAATAACAACCATAACAACTAGAATAAGAACTTTTCTAATAGTTATAATCACTTTGGGTTGAAGAATAGCAATAAAGGGGTGGTCAATGATGGTGTTTTTGATTCTAGTAATGTAAAAGTGACTCCCTTTTCTCTCACAAGAACACCCAATCAGGTGAACAATGCAAATCAGGCTCCCAAAGTGCCTTACAACAGCAATACCAATAGTGGCAATTATGGGAATAATCAAGGAGGTAACAAATCTAACAAATTCTTGGTACCAACTCCCAAGAGGAACTTCATGCCTTTGGGTGAGCCTCTTGAGAAATCATTGAGGACTCTCATTACTAACAAGATCATTAATTTACCTAGCATTCAACCCTATGAGCCATAGAATAAACCCAGCTGGTGGAGTGAAAATAGTCATTGTGAATATCATATAATTAGAGGCCATCAAACAAATGAGTGCTTATAGCTGAAGAACGTGGTACAAGACCTGATTGATAATGGTACAATCACTATTGAAGGACCTCAAGGTAACAAAGATCACACGGTGTTTAAACAACCTTTTTATAATCATGACAAAGGTGATTCATCCAATGGGAATAAACAAAGTAGCAACAATATCAATTTTGTGCCTCATTACATGACAAAGTCATCAATACTTTATCTAGTCATGAGCATATTGTCAATACTATTGTGATCAAGGAACATCCCCAAAAGGAAACGTCTAATGTTATCACTAGGGGGCAGAATTCAAGGATTACCCTACAAGGGGTTGGTGCTAAACTTGTCGGCCCTCCACAATCCAACATTTTGGAAAAGAAATTGGCTACAATAGCAAAACCATATAGTTTAGTGGATCAACTACAAAAGACTCCAACACAGATTTCTATCTTAGAGTTATTAAAGTTATTGCCAAATCACAAGGAAATATTAGAGAAAGCCTTAGTGGAAACTAATGTTCCTACCAACTTGGATGAAGAGAAGTTTCAGAATATGGTAGGACATCTCATTGCACCCCATTTCCTTTCATTTTCAGACCATGATGACATGTCCATTACCCATCCCCAAAATTTTCCATTGCATATAGAAGTCTTGATTGAAAGACATAGGGTCAAGAGAGCTCTCATAGATGGGGGAGCTGGTCTTAACATCTGTACATTGAGTCTTGTCAAATCTCTATGATTATTCGAGTCATGCATTGATCCTACAAAAATAATTATTATCAAATCCTATCATGAAGCGGAAAGGGCTTCAAAAGACATGATTATATTGCCCATTCAAGTTAGACCAATCAAAAAGGACACAAAATGCCAAGTCTTAGATATGAAACTAACTTATAATATTTTATGGGGGAGGTCATGGATCCATGAGATGCAAGCAGTTCCATCCACATATCATCAATGCATAAAATTTCCATACATGGGTGAGGAAATCATGGTTGGAGGGGAGTCAAATCCTTTCCAATATTGCAATGCACTAAAACCTCTCCATGAATTATTTATTCCACATAACAAAGAGGGAATTATCCAAAAGGCTATCATTGAAGACATTAAAGTGGATGATCCAAAGTTAACATTAAGTGCTACTTCTACTTCAAGTCCTCCTCAAACTAACTCAACTACATCAACTAAAGGAAAGGAGAAAGTGAGTTATGAGGATCCAACTTCAAATAAAAATTCAGAAAGAGCATCTATACCAAGAGTAGAACTTTTCAAACCTACCAAAGAAGAGAAAGATAAAGCTAAAGAGGACCATTACAAAAAAATGAGTGAGATGATGCATACATTTGAGAAACAATGCAAAATTAGTTCCAAGGGAGTAGGGGAATATTCTGTTTCCTTATTTGACTTACCTACATCTCCAAGAACACATGGGAAACCGTCCAAGGAACATCTTCCACATAAATATAAGTCTTATTTTGTAAGAGAAAGTGACAAGGCAGAATTTGACAAAGAGGAAGATGAAGTTCTCCAATGGTTATATCAAGATCAAGATGATACCTCAAATACTCCCATGGAGAGAATTCATCATATTAACATTCAAACTGATCAATATGGAAAAGGATTTGAAATAATGCAAAAAATGGGGTACAAGGGAAGAGGACCCTTAGGAAAAAGGAATATAGGCTTGCTAGAGCCTATTGAACCTTCTTGGAGGTCAAAAGAGGAAAAGTTAGGAGTAGGCTACCAGCACAAAGGAGAAAGCTCCAGCCCCATGCATGATTCATATCCTCAAGTGAACACGGTGGAATCTGATGTGGATAGCGATGATTCTCGAGACTATGAATGGGATACTTTATCCGATGACTCATGCCATGATAAAGAGGTTGTCACCATACATGCTTATGCTAATATTCCAAGGCAACAAACTCCAAGGTGTGAAGATCCCACTATACAAGAACTCAATATAGGACAAGCACCTGTTAATCGACCATGGATAGAGGACTTTTGGGAACCATCAGAGGAGGATGATTTGAGCATTAGGATTAATCCACATGTTTTATTTCCCATGCTATTTCCCGTAGAAGTCCTTGAGGAATCAAGTGAAGAGGACTTTGATCCTTCTTCCATGGACCATCTTGAGGAAGCTCATGTCATAGACCTTAATGATACAATGTATGAACCATCCAATGAAGTCATGTCCATAACTCTAGCTGATGGCACTTTACCAAATGAATCCCTATCCTTGGTGCATCCCAACCTTATTGATTGGGACCTAAACAAGTCAAGTGACTTACTCTATTTCCCAAATGACCAAGCAATGACCCAATACTTAAACACAGTTGACCCCTCTTTCACCAATGAATTTGAACCGAACATGATGAGAGCAGTGGGGGTCCAATCTCTTAATCCAAAGAAAAAAATGAAAAGTTCTAGTGATGAAAACCACTATGTGGCAGGACTAGAACCAAAAAAAGTAAAGATAAAGGATGTTTCCTATGGTGAAAACCCAACTGTGGCACCAAAGGAAGAGAGGTTGGATACCCTACCCTAACATGAGGAAGAAAGGTCACCGATTCTCATAGAGCCAACAAAAAAGGTCAACATTGGAACAGAATTGGATCCTAAGTTCATACACCTAGCAACATCACTTACACCTTTAGAAAGAAAGGATTTTATCAAGTTTTTCCAAGAAAAACAAGTGAACTTTGCATGGTCCTATGTTGACATGCCAAGGTTGGATCCCAACTTCATTATGCACCATTTGAATGTTGAATCAGGGGTTAAGCCTATCAAGCAGAAGTTGAGAAAGATGCACCCACATGTAGCTCTCCTAGTAAAATCTGAATTGGAGAAATTGTTGAAGGTGGGGTTTATAAGAGCAATTGCATATGCTGAATGGATATCCAATATTGTACCGGTCACCAAGCATGACAAATCCATTCGTGTATGAATGGATTTTAGAGACTTGAATCTTGCATGTCCTAAACACAACTTCCCACTTCCAAGCATAGATGCAATTGTGGACTTGACAGCAGATCACTCCATGTATTCATTAATGGATGGTTTTAGCGGCTACAATTAGATAAAAATTGCACCTAAAGACCAAGAGAAGATAGCATTTACATGCCCTTGGGGTACCTTTTGTTGGAACGTAATGCCCTTCGGCCTTAAAAATGTCAAAGCCACATACCAAAGGGCGATGACCACTATTTTCCATGATATGATGCACACCTTTCTAGAGGATTACGTGGATGACATATTGGCAAAGTCATACAAAAGAGAAGATCACCTACAAATTTTGGAAAAGATATTCACAAGATTGGAACAATTCAAAGTGAGACTTAATCCAAAAAAATGTGCTTTCGGGGTCCAATCCAGAAAATTGTTAGGCTGTATAGTTTCAACAAAAGGGATTGAAGTAGATCCAGAAAAGGTCCAAGCAATAATGGATATGGAGATTACAAACAACATAAGTCAAATGAGGTCCCTCCAAGGCAAGATTCAATCAATAAGGAGATTTATCTCTCAATTGGCAGAAAAGTGTCACTCATTCACAAGGTTACTACACAAAGACACTATTTTCATGTGGGATGAAGAATGCGACAAAGTCTTCACCTTGTTGAAGACTTATCTAATAAATCCACAAATCCTAATGCCACCAATCAAGGGAAAACTGTGGTTGTTGTACATATCTGCCACCGAGAGATCTCTAGGAGTTCTTTTGGTGCAAGAAGATGACCAAGGGAAAGAAAGAGAAATCTACTACTTGAGTAGAACATTGATCAAGTATGAACTCAATTACACATTCATGGAAAGATCTTTTCTAGCGGTTATCTTTGCATCACAAAAATTGAGGCATTATATGTTGATGCACAAGGTGAAACTTATTGCAAAAATTGATCCCTTAAAATACTTGCTAAGAAAAAATGCCTTAACAGGTAGGATAGAAAAATGGGTCATGATATTAAGTGAGTTTGACATTGAGTATGTGGATAGGAAAGCCATAAAAGGACAAGTGATCACAAATCACTTAGCAGAAAACCCATTGATTTCTAGATAAATCATTCAAGTGGAGTTTCTAAATTCAGCAATTGTCAACATAGAGGCCAAGACATGGAAGTTGTGCTTCGATGGATCATATACACAAGGAGGTTCCAGGGCCGGCATACTATTGAGTACCCCTCGAGGGTACACTATTCCCAAGTCCTACAAGATTTTGTTCCCATGTACAAACAACATAGCAGAATATGAGGCTTTAGTCATTGGCATTAAGATGGCTTTAGAATGGAACATCACCAAACTACAAGTATATGGAAACTCTCAGTTAATAATCAATCAGATCAATGATGAATACAATACCAAAGATGAAAAATTAATGCCATACAAGACTATGATAGATTCTTGAAAAAAGTACTTTGCTTTGATAACCTTTGAACAAATTCCAAGAGAGAAGAACAGCAGCTGATGCAATGGTGACCTTGGCTTCCTTACTTTAGAAACTAGATCAGAATGAAAAGTACAAATTCTTGGTGGAAGAGTTGGAAAAACCAGCATTTGACCTTCCTGAAATCCAAATTATTGCACTACTCAATGGACATGACTCACCTTGGTATGGCCCTATCTATACCTATCTCAAAGACCAAGTGTTACCTATAGACCAATCTCGAGCCCAAAAATGAAATTTCATTTGACAAGCAGCCCGTTACATAATCCTTTTCAAAACATTGCATCGTAAGGGTCTTGATGGGATGTTACTTAGATGTCTAGAGGAAGAGGAGTTTAAGCTAGCTTTAAGTGAGGTTCACGAGGGCATTTGTGGGTCACACTCAAGCAGATTAAACCTAGCCAAGATGATCCTTCGTATGGGGTACTTATGGAAAACCTTAGAGAAAGATGCTTGTCACTTTGTCAAAATATGCATCAAATGTTAATACCATGGCAACATGATACATGTGTCGGCACAAGAATTGCATCCATTTGTTACACCATGGCCATTCTATCAATGGGGATTTGACTTGATTGGCGTAATCTATCCACCATCTTCCAATGGGCACAAGTACATCATCACCACTACGGAGTATTTCACAAAGTGGGTAGAATTCATTCCTTTGATCATGACTATGGGAAAATAGATCTCCATGTTCATACTCAATCACATCATTTGCAGATATGGTATCCCTAATTCCATAATCACAGACAATGGAAAATAATTCAAAAACAAAGATGTGGATGAACTTTGCGGCACATTCCATATTACTCATCATTCTTCATCCATTTATTATCCTCAAGGAAATGGACAAGCCGAAGCTACAAATAAGAACATTTTAAAAATCTTGAAAAGATTAGTAAATAAGTCAGGAAGAGATTGACATGTGCAAATCAATCCGGCATTATGGGCCTATAGAACTAGCATTCGAACACCTACAAGAGCTACGCCATTTTCACTAGTTTATGGAGTAGAAGTTGTTCTACCTTTGGAGGTTGAAATTATAGCTTTATGAGTGTCATTGTAAGGGTTGATAACAGATGAGGACTATAGATTTTCCTGACTTCAACAATTAGAGTTTCTAGAAGAACACCAAATGTAAGCCTACGAACACTTGAAAGTCTATCAGAACAGGATCTCAAGAAACTAAAACAAGCATATCAAACCGAGAGCCTTTCAAGTAGGTGACTTAGTGCTAAGAGAAAACCCTAAAATAAATCCAAAAGAGAGAAGAAGGGTAAATGGGATGCGAATTGGCTTGGACCGTTCATCATTGTTTCTTCATTTGGAACAGGAACTTATAAATTAGCATATTGTGATGGAGAAGAGCTACAATAACCTATCAATAGCATCCATCTAAAGAGATTCTATACATGAGGTAGATGAAAGAGTATAAAGAGTATCAGATGAGGAGCATCATATTTATTGTACATAGTCAAAAGAGATCTTGAAAATACAAAAAAACAAAAAAAAAAGGTGAAAAAAACAAAAAAACAAAAATTGAAAAAAGAGAAAAAAGAGAAAAAAAGAAAAAGGTGCCTTGGTGAAAACCTAGCAATAGGCGCCTTGGTAGCAAAAAAGAGAAAAAGACCCAAAAGGTGAAAACTTGGCAATCAAGTGCCTTTTGTTCCCTTAAGTCATTTCCTAGTTGCATATGTACATATTGCATTCCCAACATCTCACTTGTAAATCCTCATTGCATCCGTCATTTGTGCATAGTCATAATAAAACCTATCAACTGCATTGTTGCATTGCCTATTTGCCCTAAGTTTGTCACATGATCACATTTATCACTTGGGGGCAGGAAAGGATTGGATTTTTGGTACGAACGGATTCAATTAGTGCTCCATTTGGTCACATCAGAGAAGGGATTATCAGAGCTTCAGAAAAGAGAGATTTTTGTTGAACCTTTGATGGATATCATTGTTCACACCTAAGTATTCCGATTCCACAACTTTATCCTTTAGCCTTCATTGACTTTATTATTCGGGATTAAAAATTGACAACACTTTAAAGATCAGAATTTTGGAAATTCTATTTGAAAATCTTGATACATTACAAAACACTTGAAGCTTTCTTTGGATGATCTTTATTGAAATGAATTTTATCACATTTCTTTAGCTAATCAATGATGTTTCAACTAGATTGGCAATGATGGAGACATGATATTTTCTTGCCTTTGAGTGACTATTTTGAGGGAGATTCATCAACTTATATGAATTCGTCTAATGACATGGTCATCAAAGAACCATCGAGGACTATCACATAAGAGGAAGAATTGACCTTTGCTTGTTTACACAAATGGATACCTTGGTTATTTAGATCTTCTATATCTTAATACCAAAATCCACTTGCAACATTGAATCCTTTGAAACCAGTATTCATACTCCCATAGTTGGTCATTCAACTAGTGATGGTTGTACTAGTTTCTGAGAGGTTACCAAAAGCAATAAAAAGAGGTATTCATATCATCATGATGTGGTCAGTGATGGTTGTACTAACTTTCTAGTCCCAAAATGCTCAATGATGAGAATATTTCCCTATGGCATTTCTTTGCTAAAAAAGCTAGTGACACTTAGTTGCATTGCATTGCATTTTCATGTTAGATTAAGTGCATGTTTGTAGTTATGTTCCAAGGAAATGGGGTTTAGTTAATCAGCTTGAGTAAAAACATTAAAAAGGGGTTCAATTAAATGTTTTATCCTTGATTCAAATCAATAATGTGAGATTATCTACTGCATTCATGCATAGCATTAATCATTATTCATTATCCATATGAGAAAAACAAAAGAAAAAGATTCATTACTCATACATTATTTGCATACATCATAGTTAAGGATGGAATTGCATACATTCAAAATCAAAAACATAGGGGCATTCATATCCATATTTCCATTTAAAGCTTTGCATCCATACATTGTAAAATAAAAAAGCATATCAAAATAGCATAAATCATTGCATCCATCTATCTACATCATAAATGAGATACATTGCATCCATAGCATAATCAAATTAAATGCATCATAAAACATCATATAGCTACATATAAAGATGATCTCACATATACACATCAAAATAATCAAGGAAAGTATATCATGATATAAATGTTTGTAATATCAATGAGCCATCAAATCAATATATCAACATACAATGTCAACAAAGTGATACATCAAGTCCCGATCAATAAGCATGAAACATAATACAAGTCATAATATGAGGAGATCCCTGAATCAAACAATCATGATCCAATAGCAGCACCCAATCCATCCCTAGCACCTAACCCATCTGGACCTCTGTCATCCTATCTATCCTATGAAGGAGGAGCCTGAGAAGTGCTAGCCATATTGGGCCTCTGAGTCACATAGGTCATAAACTGCTACATAAAAGTAGCCACCTGTTCAAGTCTACCAATAATAGTAGATACATCTGTCTGCAATGACTGAACATCTCGTGATAGACTGTCAATACTAGGAGCACCCTGAGATGACTGACCCATATCCTGTGATCTAGGAACCTGTGGAGGCACCTGTTGTGCCAGAATCTGATCCTGTTGTACCAAAATCTGATCCTATTGTGCTAAGGCAACCCATTTTAACTGAACCAAAGGATCCAGTCCACCAAGAATCTATCTAGCAGCCTCTATATGTCCATGTCTCTAAGCCCTTTGTTGTCTCTGTCATCTTTGCTTCCTATCAACTACTGCTGCTCTAAGATGTACAAACTCAACCCCATGATCATGTACATGCCTAACATCCCTAGCTCTATCCCTAGCATGTCCACCTCTCACCCATGGTCCATCTCGTCCTTGACCCATGACCTAAGGAGCTCTTTGTCCTTGCTGACCTTGTCATCTCTGACATCTCCTCCTGCCACCACCACCATCTCCATCATCATCACCCCCATCATCCTCTGATCTCTCATCACATCTAGGGATAGGCTCTATGGGATCTGTAAATAAAAGAAATCTATTTCGAACCCACCAGTCTTGATACGCATGCAACATACCAGCATCTGCAAGCAAAGACCATCTGTAATACAACAAACGAGCAATCTAATCATAGGAAAATTGAAAATCTATCTGAGCACCCCATAAAGATCCCTCTTCCTAGACTCTAGCATATAGTGTTGTACCTTGGAGCATGTCCTGCACTCTTCCATACTATCTAGAGACTCAACCGAAGCAAAACTACTTGATCATAGTAGTAGCTCTACCAACCATCCACCAAGGAGAAAATATATATGGGAGCTCATCATCAGCCTCCCTCCATCTCTCGCAACCTATATATGGATGCCACTGAACTTGATCAAGATCATCAATCTGATGGGCCAATACTCTAGCTTGCCCAGATGATGTTGGACAACCATACCACCATATAGAAAGCAATAAGGGAAACCCCACCACTAAATCATGTCTAATACTGGCCTAGTAATGGGAAGATACTCGCATACCCATAACTACAAGATCATAGCACCTGCCGACAAAGAAGCACTCTCTCTGTACACAACCTCATGTAAATCATGATAAAGTTGAGCAAGGACACATGAACCCCAATAAAACCTTCGAGGTTGTGTAAGAAAGTCCTTGAGTATCCTTCCCCATCCAACTAAGAAGCCACGACCTCAACGGTTGGGAAGCATTAATCCACCGATCATAGCACCCAATACTGCTGGCAATGTGGGGAATGAAGTGAACTGTGCCCACATGATCATGTCATCATCAATAGTGTTTTCTCCAAACACTCATCTGTAGACTGTACTATCATAAATAGAATCATAATATACCATGCGTAAAAATCTATACACGTCCTCCGGAGTGATGGTCATCTCTCCAAAAGGTAGATGGAAGGTATTGTGGTCAAAGTGTCATCTCTCTGCCACTATGGTAAGAAGGCCATGGTTCAGCTAGAACCGTGGGATGTCAAGAAGAAAGCTAAGCCCACACAACTCAATCATCTGATAGTCTGCAGGAGTCAAAGTCTGACCTAACTCGATGACCCAAGATGCAACGGTATGTATATACAACTTACAGAAATGTGCGTGTTTGGCAAAATCAAGAGAATCATATCATTTTTCTATATCAATGAATCATTTTAAGTCAATTAGTTCTATCAGAATCAAAGTATCAAGCAATCAAACCCAGTACCATTTGTTCATGTCTCTATGTCTTGAGAATGAATTATCAATCCTACCTATCAGTTTTTCTATCCTATCAAATTGACAAATCACATTCATTGGTATCATTATCCTGATATCCTAATCAATTGTTTTGTTAAACTACAACAGACCTGGATATCCTGGGAAATCAATCAATCAGTCTGAGTTATCAATTTTTAATCAAAAAATCAAGTTGAGTTCAAAAAATTATCAAAATCCTGCAAGCGTCATTTGCCCATTACCACGTGGCATTTTACAATGCTAGGTGGCACTTAATCAGGCCTAGGCGGCATCAAAAAGCTAGGGTTTTATACGTGAAAAAACATATCTAATTTGGCATAAAAACCCTAGTAATACGCGGAAGCATATCAGTATCAGGCGAGACCTAAAAGTTCCTAGGCAGTACTTTACTACGTGAAGGCATGCGTAAAAAGTGTGGATGCATTGTTTTACAAGGTTACACAGCGTTTAATTTTTCCTAAGCGATATTTTGAAAAATCTAAACTATGAAAGCAAGAAAAAATGCAATAAATGCATAAAAAGAGCAATAAATGCACAAGAAAGGTTAGAAATGACTCACAGGAGGTCCATAGTCTAGCGGCCTCTAATAGCAATGACTTCTCTTGAATCGATGCTCGCGAATCAGGACAACCACCATGGAAAATCAATGCAGGATCAGAGAAAAATCTCAATAGTCAAAAGTGAAAATGAATAGTAAATCTAGGTTTTTCAACCTATTTAAGCTACTTTTGACCTAATTTAGAGGTAAATTTTGACCTATTGATCTAATGTCAACCTATCAATCGAACTGGGGCATTATTTGAAATCAGCATATCATCAATGTTTTTTAGAAATGAAAACATATTGAATTAATCAAATCAAATATCAATCAAATTTTTCAAATCAAGCAATTAATATGTTTCATTTTTTAGGGGGCATCAGAGTATCAAATTGGTATCAAACATCAGTGAATCAGGGGCATCAAATTTTTTGACCTATTATCAGTGGGGCACATATCATTTTATCAAATCATATCAGAGGCATATCATATCAAGCAGCAATCAATTTCATATTAGGACCTAGCAATCATATCAGTGGTATATCAGTGTATCAGCAAATCAGGACCTAAAAGTGATCAGGACTAAAAATTTATTTGAATCAATGTTCTTCATACAACAATTCAAAGAGGGGCATTTGTAGACACTCAAAAATGGGCAAGTGCTTTAAATCATAAAATGGCTCAAAATCATCAAAATGCACTAATTCTCATCAAAAAGGATCAAATCAAATTTAAATGGACATTTATTAAATCAAAGTTGGACAAAATCAATAAAATCAAAAGAAAAATTAAATAATGACATTAAATAATAAAATACAACCTTAAAGGGGTAAAAAACACTATATAATTGATTTTAATCAATTAATTGTATAGTTGTTAAATCAAAAATCAAAATTCAAAATGAACCTATTCCCTACATGGCTAATTTAATTAATTGATGAAATTTAATTAATCCTAATATCTTTCAACAACAAATTGAGGAACCAATGAAAATTGAGAACACAAAGCACATGCATCACTTAAAGGAAATGAATCTCAATCACACAAATTCAACTTTGAATCTCATCCACTCAATTTTGTCCTTTTTTTCAAAGCTTTGAGACAACCATTTAAATTATCCCCCCATTTAAAAACATTGCAAAGTTTTTGACTCAACCAAGGCTAAATCATGGTTACTTCACTCTACCCCCTACCCTTGGGAATTTACTATAAATGAGAGGCATTTTGAGAGCAATAATGATCTTAGAAATTCATTTGCAAACCATCACCCTTATAGTCATTTTCATAGCAATTGAGAGCATTTGAATTATCTTTGTATCACATTATCAATTTGAGAACTAGATTAAGCATTTGTAGTATCATATTTCTCATTTTAGAAGTGTCACTAGTAGGGAATACAAAGCTGAGAGCTCTACTTACCACATATAATTAGAGAACCATGAGATGTCATGGATTTTACTTTCATTTCTTAGTTAAATTTGCATTGTATTTGCTTTGAATTGTTAGTTAATAATCCTAATTTCTTGAAGGTGTTTAACATACACACACAATTTGTAACGAGTATGATAACACATTGCAAGTTTTATGATTTCATTGACACAATGGAGTCAGCTACTCTCAACCATGTCATTGACAGATTCCTTTGTCTACATGAGTTATTTGAACATCTGTAAAGACTAAAGTTTTGACACTAAAATCCACATTAGTAAGCCTCGCAATTTTAGTGAGTCGGTCAAAAAGTCAATACTTGAATGCATAGGTCGACAAGATACTAGACAATTTCCTACAATATAGGAATGAAAGAAATATAATTAAGACCAGAATTGTTGAGATGCTAAAGCATACCTTTGTCCAAAGATAAGAGGAAAGTCGACCATCTGTTGAGTGTCCTAAAGAAACCACAATAAGAGATGTTTCAACTTCAAACAAGTATAAGTTGTCATGCTTGGGTAACAACCTAAGAGATTTTCACACCAACTATCGAATCACATCAATAAAATATAAGGATTAGATCAAAATATATACTTCCATATTAACAACAAAAGTAAACAACAAAATTTACCAAATACCACAATGTCGAATATGGAATTGTGTAACACTTGAAAAAGAAAGTCCTTCCTATAAGAAGCTTCAGTAACCTGTTCACAAATGTTAGCAAGGGTGAGAATATTGTAGGAGTGTGTTTCCACCCTACCATGAAGCATTAACACTTCCCCAGAATCCTTCCTGACATGAAGGATACCCAGCCCAGCTAGAAGTAGTCTAAACAAGTAAAACTAATAGGAGTAATGGAATTGTGTAAAACAACAATATGAATTTCAAATACCAACAAGTAACACCAAATGCTAAAACATAATTGTGTACCATAGGATTTAACATCTTTGTCAAATAGTATAAAACACTTCAAGATCTCAGTTCTCACTGATTTAGATCTGTCAAAGGTTGCTAAGAGATAAAATACAAACATGCAATAATTCTTAGGAAAAAGATTTTTCATAACTCATAAAGCATCCTAAATGTGTATATCATGAATACATACAAAATAGAACTAAGAAAAAATATTTCTTTGATAGGCACATTTCTTTCTCATCTAGAAAACATCAATTTTATTCTTTCATGGAGGTGTTTACAAGTAGGGG
The DNA here is from genome assembly GCA_027943335.1 of Chamaecyparis obtusa. NCBI lineage: Eukaryota > Viridiplantae > Streptophyta > Pinopsida > Cupressales > Cupressaceae > Chamaecyparis > Chamaecyparis obtusa. The sequence continues at coordinate 184,132 of BSBK01002890.1, read as the reverse complement.
TTGGTTCACATTCTTAGCATATATTTGGTGAAAGCTTCAATTTTAAAAGCCAATCATATATTAACAAAAGCACTCATTAACTAAACAAGCACACATCTAGGCAGTAACTTCAATTTAAGTTAGCTTGCAATTACTCTTTCAACCACATTGTTTATTAAAAGAATATAACCGCAAAGATATCTCATCTTATAAGAAATAAGTATATTTCAAATCATGGTAATTGTTAATTTAATGGAAAATAACTAGAGTCATCGCTATATTCATAAGCGATCCTCATTGTCAAAAGGTATGAGGAGATTTAGTTTTCACAAAAGGACATAACTTAATAGATAATTGACTTAAATTGAATCGATCTATTGAGAATAACATGAATATGGCCAAGTCTCTGAGTTCACAAGCAATGTTGTATATATCGTTCATATTCAATGTCATGTTTCATTATTTTAGACTAATCGCTACCCCCATATAAACAAGAGCATATTTAGAAATGCATTATAATTGGTTATTCGAAGAGTGGGTGTGTATCTACCATTTTCCAAACAATTAAAGTGAACACCCTTATTGATCTTAGTCTATCTTTACTACACCTTATATCTATAGTAAGGAAATAATTTTTTGTTTTCAATGAATCGAAGGATCGATGGACTCTGTTAACTTTAAACATGAATGCCCCCCCTAAATCATTTTTCTTCGTATGCGATATCCAAAAGGTATTTAATGGTCGCAACCCATAGGAGGAACTAAAATTGAATTCATTTTACCACAAAATCATAACATGCTAAGAATATATATGGTGTGGGCCTACGCGGGAATTGCCTGAGCAACAGTTTACTAATTTGATTTAACTTATTCTCTGTGTTGGCTCCAACTTAATTACAGTCAAAAGTTACTTTTTAATTTCAATTTTTGCACTTATTTTTCAATAATATCTAGTTATGATAGCAAACAACGTATATAAAATACATAGTTCTAACAATTTTAGTCTATAAAAGTCAATTTGAAAACTACACTCTAAGTTGGGTGAATTCACATGTACCTAAATAAAACTGGTTCACATTGCCAAGTGACACCATTCACAACAAAAGATGGGAAAATAACAATTATGATCAAGAATAACATGCCTCTGTAACTGATTGAGGCGTCAGGAACAAGGAAAACATGAGTAATAATAATATGAAAAAATGCTTAGAAAGAGGTGTATGACAAGCTTACAACATTGAATCATTATCCAAGTCTCAGATTCAATCCTTCAAGAACACAACACAAGCTTCTTATATCATAAACAATATACAACATGCGAATCATAGGAAGTTTGTCAGATCACATCTAAAGGCAAAAATTAGATTCACAGTGAAAGGGGCAGATTTTGGCAAATAATACCACTGCATTTAAAGAAATGTGAATAAATATACACATGCCAAGCCAGAGGCCATAAAATATATATATCTATATATAAAAATTTAGAAAAGGGAATCTCGGCAGCCACAAGGGAAAACTAAAGAAACATTGAAAATTTAAACAAACACTACTCTTCAACCTAACAGCTCTAAGGTGTTTTAAACTCCAGAATCTTGCAACGGAGGTTGGAAAAAAAATAAACATACAGAGTTTATCAATTCTAAAAAAATTAATTTGTAGTGCCTATGTGATAAAAAAAAAGCAAGTTAACAAAGCATTCCAATGCTAAAATAACTGCAACCCAATCAACACTTAAGGGAACAATAATCAGAAAAGAACCTGGAAGTGAAGATGGTGAAAACATGTATTGAAAATAATTAATCTGCAAGACTATCGGTAGTAGATTCCTCGCTCTAGCTTCCATGTGGTTCTCCCTTTTCATAAAGAAATCTCCCTCCAATTTTATTTTTATCTCTCCCCTTTAAACTTCAATTTGCTTCAACATATAAACATTCCTTGTCCTCTAGCATATTTCTCAATCCTTCGTCAGACTTCTACCGTACTCGCAATGATCCCCAACAGTCGTGCACCCTTTGATCTGAATTCAGACACACTACCATTGCGCCAAATATTCATATGCTTCCCCTCAACTCCTCGTGATCTCCCTCTCCTTATCTCTATATCCTCCACTCCCTCTCTTCTTCCTGTGAATCCCTTAACATCTGACTGAATTCCCCTTTTTCCTCTCTTCTTTCTGTGAATCCCTTAACATCTGACTGAATTCCCTTTTTTTGATATCGCCCCTATCTTGCATGTATAAACAATATAAAAGAAAATGTGTTTCCCTATTTCCATGCTACGTTTGGGGTCATTATTATGATATTGACCTCTTCAAATCTCTTTTGGCTGCACATGTATGTTTTAAACTAACACATCCTCTGAAAATACTCCTCGAAAATGTATGAGCCTCGGTGATAATGATAAGTGAGTCTTTCCATTCAAAGACTCACAGTCCCTTCAGGAATTATCGTTATTGAGCCATCCTTGTAGGTTGGTTATACCAGCGAACTACTAAAGCTGGCAGTAACGTCTGTTGTGGGCAGTCTAACTTGGTCATCTCTCCTAGTTTAACTGTGGGTTGTGACATCCTTTCCCCCTTAAGAATGCATCGTCTCGATGCATAATTCAAAATTTGTAATCATATTCAAAGATAATTCAAGAAATTTACAATTGACATGATAATAAATCATCTTCCATTGTTCAAATATTAAAGGTAATGCATATATACACTTTTACATTCTAGCAGAAAATCAATAAGATTCAATTTCATTTGCTTACATAAAGTCATATTTTCATCAAATGTGCATTCTAGTAAGTACATGCACAAAAAAAAACACATTTGGAGAAAAAACAAACACACTTGAATCATAATTATTTAAATACTATTTTCTATGTGAGTGTGTGAATTCCATTACTATCCTTCAATTTTACAAGGTTAGAGTTACCTCTCTCCAATAATATTCCCCCTCTATTATAATGTGTCATTCCATCTGTGATACATAGGAACAACATCAAAACATCAGTTCATGTCGCTATCATAATCAAAATTGAAAATCTAACATTCTCATAACTCAATGCTTTCAAAAATAACTTACATGATACTCTTAAGTAGAAACAAAGCACCCACATACCTATGCTTACTATACATCACCCTGGTATCACAATAAATTGAGCACATTTCTAGTTTCCTTGGATCCACATTCTTGGCATACTCATATTCATATGCTCATAATACTTTTATCCCTTGATCATAATGTCAATACTTCATAAAATAAAAATTTCAATATTCTATATTGAAGATTGCAAAATTTCAACTAAAATATGCCTTAAATCACAATTTGATCAAAACTATGTAAATCATTCATATTTACCTTCTAACATGTGGCACTTACTAATTGATAAAGGCATCCACCCACTTCACAAATTGCCTGTAAAGGTTACTGAAACTATTTTTCTATTTATGTGACCTAGGCCCTCATACCCATCTCGTCACAACAATATTTCAAAGCAAAATTTTCAACTCATTTCATCATAGCATTTATATTTCATCTCTAAAATAATATAAGTCCTACAAGTCTTACATCTTATTACGAAAAAGCATTCACATTTTCGTTAATGTAATGCAAGTGTGCTTCATCTAAGCATAAGCATCCAAATAAATCATGACAATTCATCACCATATAAAATCAGCACACCAATGTATGTCATACATCTATAACAATGCATCCAAAAACATAACCATAAAGGTCAATCATGAAACAAGACACTTAATTGTAATTGGACATCTGTCCTTCTATAATTCCATGTCTCCTATTCCATTGGACAGTTTGTTGTCCATCTGTAAATCTTGAGACAAGAGTGTGGCTCAGACGCTTGTTCGTTCTATCCACAAAGCCTTACACTTCCTTGGGATTCTATCACCCTTCAAAATTGCCAACCCTGCAATGCCCAAAAGGAATAAAAGGCAAGGGTATCTGGTGCAGCCATGAAACTTTCTATTGTTTATGAATGTGGCAAGGAGATGAAACATGGGCAACATATTTATGAAAACATATGCGAACAAGCTTTGGCCAAAGCATCTTTTTATCACCAGAAATGAAAACTGGTAGGTAGAGAAACATCCATTTCTACCCTTCCCTATTTACTTCTTCCACATTAGCACCCTCACCAAAAGGTAAGCTTTCCAATACTCATTTAAAGTAAGCAAAAAGAAGAAGATGTAATTCATGTATTTCATATAATTTCCTTTCATGCAATATTTCATTTAACAAGAGCATGAAAGTCGTACAACAATCAACTAATCCAAAATAATTATGCCCTTCATCATGAAAAATCTCATTAATCATAAGCAATCACATAGTTTGAATCATCTAGTCAAATGAACATACACATAAAAATAAGGGGGTGTTGACCATTCTGTCAAAAACACCAATTATGTGTCATAACCCAAGAGCTCTATTTCATTTCCATAAAAATATGTCGACCTACTCGTTGATCTTCAAATGCATCAAATGGTACATCTATTTCAATCATCTCATAATAATTTCATGCAAGGTCTCAAATATAATCACCCATGTGATAGTAATATCATATTAATGTCAAAAAGATGTATTTTCTATGGATTTCATCATTTCTTGAGTATCCATGCAATGCTCCTCATAGCATCAAAACTCCAATCAAAGAATATCAACCAATGTTAATTATTTCATAAACTGCATTTCTAATAAACACAACTATTTGCATGTCATTTAAATTTGATCATTTCATAATAGTTGAAACATATTTCATAACATATGAATGCAAGATTAGGAATGATATGTTCTTTGCAATCTACTCCCTTTCACAATCTATCAATGTTATATGTTGAACATGACAGATAACATTACTTCACATCACATGACTAGCAACATAAAACCCATATTCTAGCCACCATAAGATCATAAGAAATCACAATATTTCAAGTTGAAAATTTCAATTCAAATCCTCAATGGTCATAAGAAAAATCAAAGAAATAAGTGTTAACAAAATCTCAGTTGATTGAAAAACTCAAAATTGGTGGCTAGGTGGTCACAAGAGAACTTAAAATTTCAATATAGTCCTTCACCACCTCCAAAGTTCATCAAAGTTCAAAATAAAACATAAATTAAAACCAATCACATTTATAGAATGACTAACACTAGCCACAAAGAGGAAGTAGAAACTACATGTCACCTTGCATCCAATGTACGCTAAGGAACATGACCATACTTCTAGAACATAAATCTCAAAGTTTACATCATCATGCAATAACACATTCAATTACCTTAAACAACATTGCTCTATCCACTAAATCCAACCTACATGAATTGTTAATTCTCTCTTTTCTTTTTAAATCTCATGCCATGCAAGGTAAGACATATAAATATATTTTCACAATTATCTACAAATTTATGTTTCATATAAAACATGTTGAATTCTTCTTCCCTAAGAATTTCATAAGGTTCTAGTATTAAAATCATTTCACAAAACTTGCAAATATACCTTACAATAGTATATATTTTCTTCATTTATCACAAGCCAAGTCCTAAATTATGGTAAGCTCTCTTATCTTATTTCATAACCATCATTATTTAACTACACAATATCTCATAAAATTTTATCTTCTTTCTTTGCTATACTAATGTAGAGAAAAAGGCATTAAATTTTAAAGTGTATCCCACACACAATGTACCTCATAATTTTTTTTACATGTTCTAACATTTTACAATATGGAACATGAAGCAATCACACCACTCAAGGTAGACAGTTTCCAGGCTCGCATAACTGTGTCAAACTTTCATAGTTTTATGAGCTACCAGGGACATTCAAAAAATTTCACACGCATAAGAAATATTGTCCCTTAAGTGTCTATTTCCCATAATACAAGGAACATCCTATCCTTTCCTATCAAGATAGATTGAAATTGGAAGACACTCTAGTCAATCCAAGGAACTACAGTTACATTCATAGACCAAGCATTAATCAACTCACAAATTATACGACTAAGGGTTGCAACTAAGCATAGTGAACTCAAGGCCCTAGTATGGAACCTAGAGCTCTGATACCATATGTAAAGACTAAAGTTTTGACACAAAAATCCACATTAGTAAACCCCACAATTTTAGGGAGTCGGTCAAAAAGTCAATACTTGAATGCATAGGTCGACAAGATACTAGACAATTCCCTACAATATAGGAATGAAAGAAATACAATTAAGACCAAAATTGTCAAGATGCTAAAGCATACCTTTGTCCAAAGATAAGAGGAAAGTCGACCATCTATCGAGTGTCCTAAAGAAACCACGATAAGAGATGTTTCAACTTCAAACAATTATAAGCTATCATGTTTAGGTAACAACCTAAGAGATTTTCACACCAACTGTCGAATCACATCAATAAAATATAAGGATTAGATCAAAATATGTACTACCATATTAACAACAAAAGTAAACAACAAAATTTACCAAATACCACAATGTCAAATACGGAATTGCGTAACACTTGAAAAAGAAAGTCCTTCCTGTAAGAAGCTTCAATAACCTGTTCACAAATGTCAGCAAGGGAGAGAATATTGTAGGAGTGTGTTTCCATCCTACCACGAAGCATTAACACTTCCACAGAATCCTTCCTGACATGAAGGATACCCAGCCCAACTAGAAGTAGTCTAAACAAGTAAAACTAATAGGAGTAATGGAATTGTGTAAAACAACAATATGAATTTCAAATACCAACAAGTAACATCAAATGCTGAAACATAATTGTGTACCATAGGATTTAACAACATCCTTGTCAAACAGTATAAAACACTTCAAGATCTCAATTCTCACTGATTTAGATCAGTCAAAGGTTGCTAAAAGATAAAATACAACCATGCAATAATTCTTAGGAAAAATATTTTTCATAACTCATAAAGCATCCTAAATGTGTATATCATGAATACATACAAAATAGAACTAAGAAATAATATTTCTTTGATAGGCACATTTCTTTCTCATCTAGAAAACATCAATTTTATGCTTTCATGGAGGTGTTTACAAGTAGGGGTTGATTCACATTCTTAGCATACATTTGGTGGCAAGCTTCAATTTTAAAAGCCTATCATATATTAACAAAAGCACTCATTAACTAAACAAGCACACATCTAGGCAGTAACTTCAATTTAAGTTAGCTTGCAATTACTCTTTTAACCACATTGTTTATTACAAGAATATAACTATAAAGATATCCCATCTTATAAGAAATAAGTATATTTCAAATCATGGTAATTGTTAATTTAATGGAAAATAACTAGATTCATCACTATATTCATAAGCGATCCTCATTGTCAAAAGGTATGAGGAGATTTAGTTTTCACAAAAGGACATAACTTAATAGATAATTGACTTAAATTGAAGTGATCTATTGAGAATAACAGGAATATGGCCAAGTCTCTAAGTTCACAAGCAATGTTGTATATATCATTCATATTCAATGTCATGTCTCATTATTTCAGACTAATCGCTATCCCATATAAACAAGAGCATATTTAGAAATGCATTATAATTGGTTATTCAAAGAGTGGGTGTGTATCTACCATTTTCCAAACAATTAAATTGAACACCCTTATTGATATTAGTCTATCTTTACTACACCTTATATCTATAGTAAGGAAATAAATTTTTGTTTTCAATGAATCGAAGGATCAATGGACTCTATTAACTTTAAACATGAATACCCCCCCCCCTAAATCCTTTTTCTTCGTATGCGATATCCGAAAGGTATTTAATGGTCGTAACCCACGAGAGGAACTAAAATTGAATTCATTTTACCACAAAATCATAACATGCTAAGATTATATATGGTGTGGGCCTACACGGGAACTACCTGAGAAATGGTTTACTAATTTGATTTAACTTATTCTCTATGTTGGCTCCAACTTAATTACAGTCAAAAGTTACTTTTTAATTTCAATTTTTGCTCTTATTTTTCAATAATATCTAGTTGCGATAGCAAACAACGTATATAAAATACATAGTTCTAACAATTTCAGTCTATAAAAGTCAATTGAAAAACTACACTCTAAGTTGGGTGAACTCACATGTACCTAAATAAAACTGGTTCACATTGCTAAGCGACACCATTCACAACAAAAGATGGGAAAATAACAATTATGATCAAGAATAACATGCCTTTGTAGCTGATTGAGGCATCAGGAACAAGGAAAACATGAGTAATAATAATATGGAAAAATGCTTAGAAAGAGGTGTATGACAAGCTTACAACATTGAATCATTATCCAAGTCTCAGATTCAATCCTTCAAGAACACAACACAAGCTTCTTATATCATAAACAATATACAACATGCAAATCATAGGAAGTCCGTCAAATCACATCTAAAGGCAAAAATTAGATTCACAGTGAAAGGGGCAAATTTTGGCAGATAATACCGCTGCATTTAAAGAAATGTGAATAAATATACACATGCCAAGCCACAGGCTAGAAAATATATATATCTATATATAAAAAATTTAGAAAAGGGAATCTCGGCAGCCACAAGGGAAAACTAAAGAAACATTGAAAAGTTAAACAAACACTACTCTTCGACCTAACAACTCTAAGGTGTTTTAAACTCCAGAATCTTGCAACGAAGGTTGGAAAAAAAAATAAACATACAAAGTTTATCAATTCTAAAAAAATTAATTTGTAGTGCTTGTGTGATATAACAAAGCAAGTTAACAAAGCATTCCAATGCTAAAATAACTTTAACCCAATCAACACTTAAGGGAACAATAATCAGAAAAGAACCTGGAAGTGAAGATGGTGAAAACATGTATTGAAAATAATTAGTCTGCCAGACTATCAGTAGCTTCCATGCGGTTGTCCCTTTTCATAAAGAAATCTCCCTCCAATTTTATTTTTATCTCTCCCCTTTAAATTTCAATCTGCTTCAACATATAAACATTCCTTGTCCTCTAGCATATTTCTCAATCCTTCACCAGACTTCTTCCATACTCACAATGATCCCCAATGGTCATGCACCCTTTGATTTGAAGTCAAAGACACTACCATTGCGCCAAAGATTTGTATGTTTCCCCTCAACTCCTCATGATCTCCCTCTCCTTATCTTTGTATCCTCCACTCCCTCTCTTCTTCCTGTGAATCCCTTAACATCTAACTGAATTCCCCTTTTTCCTCTCTTCTTCTTGCGAATCCCTTAACATCTGACCGAATTCCCTTTTTTTGATATCGCCCCTAGCTTGCATGTATAAACAATATAAAAGAAAATGTGTTTCCCTATTTCCATGCTACGTTTGGGGTCATTATTATGATATTGACCTCTTCAAATCTCTTTTGGCTGCACACGTATGTTTTAAACTAACACATCCTCTGAAAATACTCCTCGAAAATGTATGAGCCTCGGTGATAATGATAAGTGAGTCTTTTCATTCGAAGACTCACAGTCCCTTCAGGAATTATCATTATTGAGCCATCCATGTAGGTTGGTTATACCAGCGAACTACTAGTCCTAGTAGTAACGTCTGTTGTGGGCGGTCTAACTTGGTCGTCTCTCCTAGTTTAACTGTGGGTTGTGACAACATCTTTCTCATATTGACAAAGAACAACTAGAGATTGAGCCATTGTAGGAATATCCTTCAGAAGAGGGTCTCAGTTCTTGGGAGTTCTAATTTTAACTATTCACATGCTCAATTTTCTCTTGATGGCTTAATTTTGTTGTTTTCCTTGGTCCTTTCTTAGAAAAATAGTCTTTTTAGAAGTATTTATGTATCATCAGAAGAATGTAAGCTTGTTTGATCTATTTTGTTCATAAAGGATTTGGTCCTTGTATTGGTCCTTTTGCTGATATGTTTGGGATCCCAATTTTTGTAATCTTGCTAGGGTTTTAATTCTAACCTTTAATGAGTGACTGGGTTTCTTAGCTGCTCAGAGCTTTTTGTTTGTGAGCTCTTTGGGGTTTATCAGTTAGGAGTTTAGTTTGCTATGTTTAGTTGATTTAGGATTTGATTATCTGAAAGATCTTCATAAACACTAGATGAACACTAGATGTTTTGCCCTTGATAAGTATGTAAGTATTTCAGTATTTTCAAAATAAAACTTTAGTGACTGCCACTTTTATCAAAAAATTAAAAATATAATTTAATATTAATTACAATATCATCACATAATAATAATTTCTATCAATTATAGAATAATAATAAAATAAATTTTTAATTACATGATAATAACATCAATTTTGAAGTGGGATAATGAACAAATATGATTTTTTTGGCATACTTTATCTATGTTCTTCTAAAAATACATATGCTAGTTATAGTTATACTTATAACAACTCTATTATTAAAATATTGACTAACAACCTACAAACTACTATACTAACAAATATTATTTTTTTTAATATAAATATTTTGTAATGACTTGGTTTTAAATATTATTGTTTATAAATAGTAATATTTAAAACTTAGTTTATTATTCCAACATACTTGATACAAATTTAATAATCCGTCTTCAAATTGACTCAAGTTCACATACTTTTTAAATAATTAACTAATAAGAATAAAATATAAATTCAATCCCTTTTATGTTAATGTGAATGCTGCCTAGCAGAGGTGACGGGCTTACGTAATATTTAAAACGTTGTGAAGGACGAGATGTTCGATAAACAAATCAGTTATCGTGGAATTTTAAAACGTATCGTAAACAATCCGCAAGCAGAGTTCAGAGAAATAGTCTTAAACAATATTTTTATTCATCAAAACAAAAACAAAAATCTTAAACAAGCCTTGACTGTTCTCGTATTTTATTTCTCAAATGGTTAATTAGAGTCAATTGTATAAATTGGCCAATATTAAATTGATGGGTCAATTAGATCAAACAAAAATGTTCCCACCAAAAAATATAATTTAACTGCAGGTGGACGGCGCAAATGCCAGGCAGAAAAAACTCACAAATATATTTGTTGCAGAGGCAACAAAACTCCCGCCATTGTTGCAGTCTACTAGAGAAGAAAGGGTTTCCTGACATTAACAGATTCAAGAAAGTTTGAAATGGATCCATTTCCATTTCAAGAAAGGTTGAAGTAGAGGAAAGAGCTTCATTTCAGTTGAAATAGCTGCCATGGCCGTGAGCAGGGTAATAATTCCTGTTCTGTTAAGGGTTTTGATGATAATAGGTGATTATGGATCACAAATAATGGCTCAACAGGCTTATTCCCAGGCATACAGCAACGATTGCGACAACTTTCATAAGGAAAGCTCTGGTTACCTCTGTAATGGCGCTGCTAAAGAATGCCAAACCTTTGCTCTCTACAAAGCTCGGCAATTTTACATGTCCCTCGACACAATTGGCAGCCTTTTCAACACTAGCCCCGCAAAGATTGCCTCCGCAAGCAATTTATCCGTCTCCAATTACTCCGAGTCCCTGGACAAAGATCAGGCTGTGCTTTTTCCCGTCGACTGCAAATGTGCCGGTAATTTCTCGCAGGCGAATCTGATCTACACTGTTAAAGGCAATGAAACGTACCTGGAAATCGCGAACCAAACATTGGAGGGACTTACGACATGCCAGGCCATGAGAGAACAAAACCCTAATATCGGTGTAAATGAGCTGGATGTCGGAATTGAACTGGTGGCGCCGCTGCGCTGTGCGTGCCCTACGCGCCAACAGCTGGACCAGGGCATCAAATATCTGCTCAGTTATGTCACCGATATTGAGGACGATGACGACATCATCCCTGCCAAATTTAATATCAGCCACCAAGACTTTATATCGGCCAATGAGTTAGAGGAATCAAACCCTACCATATATCCCTCCACTACTCTGCTAATTCCTCTCGACCACACACCTACCATCCCTCCCGCGGGGCCTTTCGCTCCTCCGCCTCCACCTCGCTTGCCGCCATCGCCTCCCCTGGTTTTGAACTCTGGACCTCCTCGTCCTTATTCCAACTCTCATACTTTCGTCGTCATCGTAAGCACATCTGTAGCCGCTGCGCTACTCGTTCTGGCAGGTTTTTTTATAGCACTTGTTCTGTGTTTAAACAGGAGGAAGCGCCGCAAAGTCCTAAAGGTATATACTTTGAGACCTGGAAGTAAGAGCTCAGACTAAAATTTCCAACAATTGATTGCTTCGAAAGTTTTCTTTTGAATTTTTTTTTCCCGTTTAGGTGAGAATATTTTCGATTAAAATGTTTTTTTGTTTTTTTTTTGTCTGTTGAACTTTTTATAATTAAATCATCAATTCTGTTAAACGGACAAAGCGCCGCAAAGCCGTACAGCTATATTCTTTAAGGTTTTGAAATAATGGCTGAAGATTTCTGGTAATTGATTGCTTCGAAAGTTTTCTCCTGATTTTTTTTTTTCACTTTTTTCTGAAAAGTTTAGTATCTTGAACTTTTTGTAATTAAATCATCAATACTGTTAATTGGACAAAATTCATATCGTCTAATCTATGTGGTCTGCAATAAGGACTGAAAAGAAAGATTTTTGAAGCAATTAAATCATCAATATTGTTAATTGGACAAAATTCATATCGTATAATCTAAGGTCTGCAATAAGGGCTGAAAAGTAAGATTATTGAAGCAATTGTTTGTTCAAAAGTTTTCTTTTGATTTTTTTCTGGTAAAGATGAGAATAATTCCGATTTCAATATTAGTTTGGTATATTTAACTGTCTGTAATTAAATCAACTCTGTTAATCGGACAAAGCGCAGCAAAGTCATACAGGCATATTCTCTATGGTCTACAATTAAACACTGAAACTAAGATTTAGGAAATTGTTTTCTTTTAAAAAGAAATTCTGTGACGGTGATAATTTAGATACCAATGTTCGTATAGTATGTTGAACTTTTCTGCAATTAAATCGTCAACATGGTTAATCCCGCCGCAATGTCATACATGTATATTATTTAAGTCTGCAAGTCAGGGCTGAAACTAAGATTTTCCACAATCAATTGTTTCAAAATTATCTTTTGAATTCTTTTCTCTTTGTAGGTCATAATTATTTCGATTATAATGTTAATTCAGTATGTTGAACTTTCTATCGCAAAATCATACAGGTATGTTCTTTAAGGTCTACATGTAAGGATTGAAACTGAGATTTCATGGAATTGATTACTTCGAAAGTTTTCTTTTGAGTTTTTTTGTTCTGTACATATTGCTTTCCTAAACAGTAAATAAGGGCTGAAAACTAAGATTTTTGTCAGTTGATTGTCTCAAAAGTTTTCATTTGAACTTTTTCTGTCGGTTTAGCATGTTGAACATTCTGTAATCAAATCATCAACTCCGTTAATTGGACAAAGCATTGCAAAGTCATACAGGTACATTTTTAAGGTCTGCAATTAAAAGCTGAAACTAAGACTTACGACAATTGATTGCTTCGAAAGTTTTCTTTTGAATTTTTTCTATGAAGGTGATACCTTTGATTTCGATTTCGATTTCAATATTATTATTAATTTAGTATGTCGAACTTTTCTGTAATTGAATCGTCGCTGTTAATCGGACAAAGCGCCGCAAAGTCATACATGTATACTATTTAAGCTTTGCAAGTCAGTGAGAGCTGAAATAAGATTTGCAACGATTGATTGTTTCGAAAATTATCTTTTGACTATTTTTCTCTTTAGATCATGATAATTTCCATTCTAACGTTCGCTTAGAATGTTGAACTTTCTATCGCAAAGTCATACAAGTTATTCTTTAAGGCCTGCAAGGAACGACTCAAACTGAGATTTCAAGGAATTGATTAATTCGAAGGTTTTCTAGTGAATTTTTATCTGTAAAGATGATAGATAATTTCGATTCCAATTTTAGTTTAATATATTGTTGAACATTTTTAATTAAATCAACTCTGTTAATCGGACGATTTATTATCTCAAAGAGATTCTTGATTTGAGTCTGTCTGGCTTTCGGCTGCAAAAACAATTCTGAGTTAAAGCCATTTGCCAAAGAATAGTTTTCATAAAAAGGGAGCGAATTTGATTGTATATTTATCGGTTTTATTTCAGGGCAAAAACATTGGAAGCTCAATAAGAGCTGAAAACTAAGATTTTCCATAGCAATTGATTGCTTAGAAAAATTTCTCTGAATTCTTTTCCCCGTGAAGATGATAATAATTTAGAATCCAGTGTTAGTTTAGTATGTCAAATTTTCTGTAGTTAACTCATCAAATTTATTAATTAGACAAAGCATGGCAAATTGATACAGGTATATTCTTTAAGGCCTTAAATTAAGGGCTGAAACTAAGGTTTATGACAATTGATCGCTTCGAAAGATATCTTTTGATTTTTTTTGTACGAAGGGGATCATTTCGTTATCAATTTAGTCTAGTATGTTGAACTTCTCTGTAATTAAATCATCAACACTGTTAATCGGACAAAACGCCGCAAAGGAATACAGGAATATTCTTGAAGGTTTACAAGTAAGGGCTGAAATTAAGATTTACCACAATTGATTGCTTCGAAAGTTTTCTTTTGAATTTTTTTTTTCCCGTTTAGGGGAAAATAATTTGGATCCTAATTTTAGTTTCGCGTGTTGAACTTCTTTTCAATTTATTTTTTCTGTGTGGGTGTAAATTATTTGGATTTCAATGTTGAACTTTCTATAATTGCATCATTAACTCTGTTAATCGGACGATTCAATATCTCAATGACATTCTAGATTTGAGCTACTTTGGGCTTTCGGATCGAATTTGTACATCCTTAAGGTTGATTATATATTCAACCGGTTTTATTTCAGGAAGCAGAGCCAAAAAGATTGCAGGCTGCAAAGAACAACAAACAATTGATCCTTATGTTCAGCGAGTTGTCGGATCTACTAGAGTCCGACAGATTGATACACTACAGCTTGAAAGAAATCCAAGATTCTACAGGAAATTTCAGCGAGGAGTCCAGGATTGAGGGCTCTGTTTTCAGGGGTTTGCTGCGCGGGAAGAAAGTGGCGATGAAGCAGATGAAACGGGAAGTCTCCAAGGAGGCAAACATTCTTCACAAACTCCATCACGCGAATCTCGTTACCCTCTTAGGCATCTGTCTCAGCCATGAGGAGCAGCACGCCTATCTGGTCTTCGAGTACGCAGAAAACGGGTCCCTGAGCAACTGGATTGAGGACGCAGGGCCACGAAATTTTCTTCCATGGAAACAGAGGCTCCAGATCGCAGTCGACATAGCAGGGGGCCTGGAATATCTCCATCAGGGCTCTAATCCTCCTTGCGTTCACAAGGATCTCAAGACCAGCAATATTCTCTTGGATCACAATTTCAGAGCCAAAATTGCAAACTTTGGTTTGGCTAAATCTGGCGCAGGGGTTGCTTCCCTAACCAGCCATATAATTGGAACTCAGGGATACATGGCTCCAGAGTATCTTCGAGACGGTCTGGTGACGGCAAAGCTCGATGTTTTTGCGTTCGGGATAATTCTTCTGCAAATCCTATCGGGGAGAAGGGCCGTAATGACAAGGCGCCGAGGCCATGGCGAAAGGGTTCTGTCGGATGAGATCAGAGGTCTGCTGCAGGGTGAAAATCCCAAGGAAAATCTCAGCGACTGGATAGACCCCAATCTCCAAGCGTCGTATGATCTGGAAGTGGCTTTCAGAATTGCCTGCATAGCGAAATCATGCGTGGAAACGGATCTGGCATTTCGGCCGAGCATGACTGCGATCCGTGTGGAGCTCTCCGGATTGGCGGGCATTAGCACAGATTATTCATCTCTGGAGTGGCGGACCACCTCAGCACTATCTTCCGGATTTCAGCCAAGATGATAAGTCCCGAATTTCGTAAGTTCTATCATATGAATTATTGCTACTTGTAAAACGAAGATAAACAGCAGTATTGATGTACAAGAAATAGTGATTTGGTGTGTAACATATCGTCTTCTAGAAATCAAAATCTCTCTGTTTTTATCATTCTTGCAACCCGCATCCTTCTTGTACCATTCCTGCGAATTGAATTGAGAAAGAAAGAAATTTTAAAGTTTACAATCTTACAAGTCAGACCATCTTTACATTTTGATTTTTGTATTTCAGTGTTTTTTGTGCAACTTGATAATGAGTGCCTCCAATTGTTCAACCATCTCCTTGTTGAATAAATCAACCCAAGAATTCGCTGTCAAGACTGTCCCTGTTGTTTTTTAAGACATCACACTCTTTTCAAAAGTGTAGAAGATACACACTCATTCTTCCCACATTTCTTTTGGTAGTTTCCAACACTTTTGCAACAAAAATGATGAGATAACAACATTACAGAAAATATCGAAGAAAATTAAAACCAAGATTATCTAATTAGATAGTTTTTTGGTATTTATTAATTAAATTAAAATATAAATAAGTTGTATTGTGATTTTTTAATTTAAATAACATAATGTACGATTGGTTCTCTCCATATCTATGTGCAATCTAGACTAGTTCAATAGGATGCATAATAGTAAGTGTAGACACGGAAAATTGGCAAAAGGCTTAAATCAATCAAAAGGTGCATAAAATCATCAAAATAGCATGAAAAATCAATAAATGGAACAAAGGCAATTCAATTCAAAGGAAAATTTAATTAAATGATTAAATGATTAAATAAAGCTTGAAAAGGGGAAAAACACTACGAAATTGATTAAATTCAATTAATGACATAGTTGTTGAAAGCAAAAATCAAAATGAACATCTTACCTTTCATAGCTAAATTTAATTACTTTAATTAATTAATAAATACTAATTTCCCTCAACAAAGCAAAAAATGAGACAAAATGGACACAAATCACTCACTTTTGTTGAAATGGTCCAGCCTTTTGAAACCATTGTAAATGATTGTCCCCTCCTTGTCCCCTCATTTATGGACAAAGCAAAGCCAATTGACCTTACCCAAGCATAACCATGGTTATCTCACTCTACCCCCTACCTTTGGGAAAATCTTATATATTGAAGGCATTTAGAAGCATAATTCATCCACTCCATATCTTTGAATTGCAGCAAAGCTCTATCAATTTGCATCCACATCACTCACTTATCATTTTTCATTGCTAATTAGCTTAAATTGCTTTGATCATAGTAGATTGTTCATCAAATAGAGCTAGAATTTGATAGAATAGATCTAAATTTGCATATCATATAGCTTAATTCTCATCTTTAGAGTGTCACTAATGAGGATCATAGCTGAGAGCCTCATTCACCACTTTATTTTAGAGATCCATGAGATATTTAGATTAATTGTGCATTATTTAGATTAGTTTGCTTTGAATAGTGTAATTGTCTTTTAAATCTTGTTATTTCATGAAGGTGTAAATCATTCACACACAAATGGCGCCCACCGTGGGGCCCTAGGCCTCAAATTCATCATTATTTTCACGTTATTTACAAAATTTAGGCTAGAATTGCATGAATTTGCTTGCTGTTTGCAGGTTACAGATAAGAAATCACGCCTGCCAGTAAAGAAATCATGCCTAAAGCAAAGAAATGTCGTGGATGCCGAATTAAAATATCGCCTACAGTCTGAACTCTTACGCGTTTTAGCCTGCAGAATCACACTTTTGCGAAAGAAATCACGCGGTCAGAAATTAAACTTTCGCATTTTGAATAAAGGATTGATACCTTTGGTCATTTAAATGTCGCTTAATCAGACTTAAAAAGTCACAGCCGAGGAATCATTTTACGTCTGGTGTGAAGGGAGTATCTTGCCTTATCGATTTCATTTCTCGCGTCCTTTATTTTAAATGTCACCTTTGATATATTAGATATCGCTTTTATAGCATCAGTTTGTCACGTTTGGTAAAGATTTCACGCGTAGATAAAATTTGATATCGCACCTGGTTATTTTAATCTCGCTTGAGCCCCGCAAGGTGACGCTCGCGGTTAAAGTAATCACATCTTTGCCAAATTAGATCTCGCATATAGCCTAGAAAATGTCGCCTGGCTACACTTTATACTTTATCAAAATAATGACTGTTGTCGCGTCTAGTAAAGATTTCACGCGTAGGTAAAATTTTATATTGCACCTAGTTATTTTAATCTCGCTTGAGCCCCTTAAGGTGATGCTCGTGGTTAAAGTAATCACGTCCTTATTAAATTAGATCTTGCGTACAGTCTGGACAATGTCGCGTGGCTGTACTTCTTATATTTTATCAAAAGTGTTAAAATGATGAATGTATTCTGACTTCACGTCCATTTTTTTATGTCTCAGGAGTATGGTCTATCATAAGAAAGTTTAAAAACCAGAGAGAAGGCATAACTTAGAGGAGAAATTGATCGCTAAGAGGATAAGAAAGAAAAATCGGGTACACACTACCTTTGTTCTCAACAATGACTTAGAAAGGGATGTAGAGTTATATGCTAAATATATTGTTGTTGTAGATGCTTACAAATAGAAATACGTGTCATTAAATTAGGAGTTTAGTCCCTAAGTTTGTAAAAATTTTGCAAATTTTGAAGAAAAAGAAAGCATAAAAAGTATAATCAAAATTGTAGCATTCTAAGTGTTGATTTTGGTTTCTCCTCACTTTGTTTGTTTGTGCCGACTAATTTTCTGGTGGAGGGAACGTTTCATTAAGGTAAGGGAAGGATTTGGAGAGAAAATGAGAAAATCTACTACTTAAAAATGTGCCTAGCCTTTGCTAGCATTGTTTGAGGTATTTCTGTCATCAAGCTTGCAAACTTCCCTTAAATTGTGGCATTTTCAAAGTTCAAAACATAGTTTAATCATAAAAGGAAAAGAACAAACATTTCAATTCTAAGAACCCCTTTGTCACGGGGTTGAAAAAGAACCAAATTGATTGTGAGTGTTTGGGATAAGGGAAAAGCAATAGGGATATGCTCTTCACTCTTTGAGTGAATCAAATTCCCAAACTTGCTCTACCAAATCCACTTTTCATGCT
Source organism: Chamaecyparis obtusa (assembly GCA_027943335.1). Classification (NCBI taxonomy): domain Eukaryota; kingdom Viridiplantae; phylum Streptophyta; class Pinopsida; order Cupressales; family Cupressaceae; genus Chamaecyparis; species Chamaecyparis obtusa. Next base: position 165,316 of record BSBK01002890.1, on the reverse strand, counting down.
TTCAAATGAACATGTTTAAAACTTAGTGGACTCGCCTCCCGAGATTACCTTAAAAGGGCCGGTGAGAGGGACAGCCCAAAGTGGGATACACTTGCTTTTGCCACGAGAATCTGACCCACTATAAAATGAAACGCGTGTATCTTTAATGGGGTGCATGACAAAAGGATTTTAGCTCTTTCGAACTTCCTCTAGTAGTCTTAACGGATTGCGCAAAATCATGCTTCGGTGCGTGTGGGAAGCCCCTTAACATACTTGGGGGATGAAAGGCTAAGATCTATTTTGAACGGAAAACTTACTACATAACGGTAAAATAGCAAAACTACCTATTAGAGCCATGTTTATGAACCAATTATGTGCTAGGTAGATTGCGTGGAAGCTATTCTTGTGTTTCAACCTGTGAAAACGTTCAAAAATACACACATTAGAGCATTCTAGGGATATGGTACCAAATTGATGTGTGTGTTGAGATTGTTTTTATATTTTCAAACTAGATATTCCAAAGTTATTGATCAAAACATCATTAAGATTCTAAACCATTTAAAATTGATCAAAAACCTTTACCTTATTCCAAAAACCAGCTTATCAAAAGAAGAAGTCAACATACCCTTAAAGTTTGTTCATGCCTATTCTTACAAGATCACACTCTATAAAGAAAACATTACAAACAGACGGGACCTACAAAAGAGAAGAGCTCACATTTCCAGAGGATACTTTCATTACTCAACGAGTGATTGAAAAATCCGCTAAGGCAAAAGACACTAACAAGATGTTTAGCGGCACCCTAGGATATACCGAACCTAACAACCAAGGAAACAACATGAATGGGGGTATGGATCCTAACAACAATCAAGGAAATTCTAATAATGGAGGAAGAGATCCTAATTCCCAAGAAGCAAATTCACAAGGCAACAACTTACCTCCTCCTCATAATACAAACCTACCCCCAACTGCGGAAGAAGCCACGGTTGAAAGAGCATTAGAGGCAAGACAATGTCCTTATTTCATAGAACTAATGAAAAAGACCATGCTTATGGATAAAGAAAAACACTTCATGGACTTGATACAAACGGGGGTAAAGCTACCTAAAGATTTTGACATAGAACAACTAAAGCCCAAGGAAATAGAAGACCCTATGGAAGTAATAAGGGAACAATTCAAGGCATTACAAATGGAAATCGACAATTTGAAACAAAACGGGGCTCCTAAGCCTTTCTCTATTGAAACATTATGTCCTTTTCCATTCGATAAGAGTTTGGTCATGGTGTCTTTTCCCATTAATGTTACATTTCCTAAGTATGATAGGTATGAAGGAACATCTGACCCACATGATCATCTTCAGGGGTTTTGTGCATTGAGTCTTGAATTCATGCATGATACAACTTATTTAATGAGACTATTCCCAAGAAGCTTGGGAGGAACGGCCATGGATTGGTTTTCAAAACTACCATCCGGCATCAAAACCTTTGAAGAATTAGCTTCTAAATTCGTGACTCATTACTCCTATAACATCAAACATCAGGTCACAATGATAACGTTATGTAACACGAAGCAACAAGATGGAGAAGCCTTCCTCACATTCTTGCAAAGATGGAGGACTGCATTTGCTAGATATCCAAGAAGTGTACCAGAAAAAGAGAAAATGGATATCTTTATTAATGGTTTAAGCAGCGAATTAAATTATAGACTAAGGATGCAATGTCCTAAAACCTTCCAAGATTTGATTGATAACGGAATTACAATGGAAGAAGTGTTGCTTAAGAGTGGAGAGCTGAAATTGTACAAGGAAAATAAGAACAACTCTAACTCCAACAATAATAATACCAACAATAACAACAATCAAATAAAGGTTGGTACAATAACAATAGCCGTTATGTTGCAAAAAATAACAAAAAAGGCATTGTTAATGATGGTGTAGTGGAATCCAGCAACTTGAAGGTGATTCCATTTACCCTTACAAAGACACCAAATCAAGTGAATAATACTAATCAAGCATATAATGCACCTTCCAACAATAACAACAATGCCAACAAGAATAATCAAGGAAACAAGGATCAAAACAGCAAGTATGATAAGTATTTGAAGCCCACTCCTTCAAGACACTTTACACCCTTGGGAGAATCACTTGAAACTGCATTAAAGGCTCTCATGGCTAACAATGTTATTACATTACCTGCTATTAAGCCTTATGAACCAGACCACAAGCCGGGCCGGTGGGATGCTAAGAATCATTGTGAATATCATAGGATTTGGGGACACACTACAAATGAATGTCTACAATTAAAGAATGTGGTGCAAGACTTGATAGATAATAACATAATCACCGTTGATGGACCCCAAAATAATGAAGATCATACGGCCTTCAAACAACCTTTTTACAAACATGATAAAGTTGAGTCATCAAATGGCAAGAAACAAAGTGCCAATAATCTCAACTTTGCGCCATCATATGATCATATTGTTAATGCTATAATAATTAATGAACAATCTCACAAGGAAGCAACAAATGTCATTACAAGAGGGCAGAATTCTAGAATGACTTTACAAGGGATAGTCCCTCAAAACACCAATATCCCACAATCCAACATTGTGGTCAAACAACCTCCTACAGCAGCAAGGCCTTATAGTTTGGTGGATCAATTGCAACGTACTCCAGCACAAATCTCAATCTTAGAGTTATTGAAGTTGTCACCGAATCATAAAGAGATTTTAGAAAAAGCTTTAGAAGAGACACATGTTTCTACTACCTTAGGGGAAGAAAAGTTTCAAAATATGGTAGGACATCTCGTGGCTCCTCATTGTCTTTCGTTTTCCGATCAAGACGACATGTCTATAACTCATCCTCAAAATTTTCCATTACATATAGAGGTTTTGATCGAAAGGCATAGAATCAAAAGAGCCCTTATTGATGGAGGGGCTGGTCTTAACATCTGCACATTAAGTCTTGTAAAATCCTTATGTTTATCTGAGTCTTGCATTGACCCAACAAAGAAAATCACCATAAAAGCTTACGATGAAGCTGAAAGAGCTTCTAAAGGCATGATTTTATTGCCTATCCAAGTGGGACCAGTCAAGAAGGAAACCAAGTGTCAAGTGTTGGACATGAAATTAACCTATAACATCTTATTGGGAAGACCATGGATTCATGAGATGCAAGCCGTCCCATCCACATACCACCAATGCATCAAGTTCCCATACATGGGTGAAGAAATCACGGTTGGAGGAGACTCAAATCCATTCCAATATTGTAATGCATGCAAACCCTTGCATGAATTATACATTCCACATAATCGTGAAGGAATTATTCCAAGAATCACCAATGAAGATACACAAAATCCTCTTCAAGCTAGCTCAACTACATCAACTAAGGGCAAGGAAAAAGTGAGCTACGAGGGTCCAAATGTAATGGAAAGTCCATATTTAGCACCTAAATTGGAGACAATGATCTACAAACCTACGAAAGAGGAAAAGGAACAAGCTAAAGAATATCATTACCAACACATGAGTGAGATGATGAACAAATTTGACAAACAATGCAAGATTAGTTCAAAAGGAGTAGGAGAATATTCAGTTTCTCTATTTGACATGCCCATATCTCCCAAATCACATGGTAAACCCTCAAAAGAACATCTGCCACATAAGTATAATTCTTATTTTGTGAGGGAAGATAGCAAAGCAACATGGGATAAGGAAGAAGATGAAGTCCTTCAATGGCTTTATCATGATGAAGATAATACCTCAAACACTCCCATGGAAAGAATTCAGCATGTCAATATACAAACCGAACAATATGGGAAAGGATTTGATATTATACAAAAGATGGGATACAAAGGAAGAGGACCCCTAGGCCAAAGAAATAGAGGGTTATTAGAACCTATTGAACCTATTTGGAGGGCAAGTCATGAAAAATCTGGAGTAGGTTTCCAATACAAAGGAGAAAGTTCAAGTCCAATGCATGATTTTCATCCTCAAATAAATGCATTAGAATCCAAAGGAGATAGTGATGATTCTTGGGATTATGAATGGGATACTTTATCAGAGGAGTCATGTCAAGATAAAGAAGTCATTGCTATACATACTTATGCAAAAATCCCAAAACAAGAAGCTCTAATTAATGAAGAACCTCTTATTCAAAGGCCTAATATAGAACAAGCATCTAATAGTGGAGCATGGATAGAAACATTTTGGACACCTTCAGAGGAAGGAAATTCAAATGTTAGTTTTAACCCGCTTGTCACTTTTCCCACATTGTTTCCCATAGAGGTTGACGAGGATTCGAGCGAAGGGGACTTTGACCTTGCTTCCATGGATCATCTTGAGGAAGCGCACATCATAGATCTAAATGATACAATGTATGAACCCTCAAACGAAGTCATGTCCATTAATCCTATTGATGATACCTTACCCAATAATTCCTTAATTTTTCTGCACCCGGACCTCATTGATTGGGATCAAATCGAACCACATGACTTACTTTACTTCCCAAATGACCAAGCAACAAACCAATACCTCAATGCGGGTGAACCCTCTTTCACCAATGAACTCAATGCGGACATAATGACAATAGCAAGGGTCCAATCTCTTAGTCAAAAAAATAAAAAAAATAAAAAAATGAGAAGCTCTATTGGTGAAAACCCAACTGTGGCACCATTAGAACCAAAAATAATAAAAATAAAAGACGTTTCTTTTGGTGAAAACCCAACTATGGCACCATTAGAAGAGAGATTGGATACTTTGCCTGAACATGAAGAAGAAAGGTCATCTATTCTTATAGAACCAACAGAAAAAGTTAACATTGGTACGGAAGTAGATCCAAAGGTCATACACTTGGCTACATCACTTACATCCCTTGAAAGAGAGGACTTTATCAAATTCTTCCAAGAACAACAAGTGAATTTTGCATAGTCATATGCCAACATGCCCGGACTGGATCCGAATTTCATAATGCATCATCTGAATGTTAGACCCGGGGTTAAACCTATGAAGCAAAAACTAAGGAAAATGCACCCACATGTGGCTCTCCTAGTCAAGGCAGAATTGGAAAAATTGTTAAAGGTGGGGTTCATAAGAACAATAGCATATGCTAATTGGATCTCTAATATTGTGCCGGTTACTAAGCATGATAAATCTATCCGTGTGTGTACGGATTTCAGAGATTTAAACCTTGCATGTCCCAAAGATGACTTCCCATTGCCAAGCATTGATACCATAGTGGATTTGGCAGCAGATCACGCAATGTACTCATTAATGGATGGATTTAGTGGCTACAATCAAATAAAGATTGCTCCCAAAGACCAAGAAAAGATAGCATTTACTTTCCCTTGGGGTACTTTTTGTTGGAATGTCATGCCCTTCAGTCTTAAAAATGCTAGAGCTACATATCAAAGGGCCATGACAACTATTTTCCACGACATGATGCACACTTTCTTAGAAGATTATGTGGACGACATTCTAGCAAAGTCCCACAATAGAGAAGAACATTTACAAATCCTAAGAAAAATATTCATTCGGTTAGAACAATTCAAAGTTAGATTAAACCCAAAGAAGTGTGCCTTTGGTTTCCAATCCGGCAAGTTATTGGGTTATATAGTGTCAGCAAAAGGCATTGAAGTTGATCCTGAAAAAGTACAAGCCATTCTAGAGATGGAGATTCCAAGAAACATTAGTCAAATGAGATCACTACAAGGAAAGATTCAATCAATAAGGAGATTTATATCTCAATTAGCAGAAAAGTGTCACTCCTTCACCAGATTGCTACACAAGGACACTACATTTATGTGGGATGAAGAATGTGATAAGGCCTTCACTATTTTGAAGACTTATTTGATAAACCCACCTATTCTTATGTCACCTATCAAGGGCAAAGAACTATTGTTATACATATCAGCCACAGAAAGGTCTCTAGGCATATTGTTGGCACAAGAAGATGAGCAAGGAAAAGAAAGGGCAATCTACTATCTTAGTAGAACCTTAATAAAATATGAACTAAATTATTCATTCATGGAAAGAGCATGTCTAGCAGTGGTCTTTGCATCTCAAAAACTAAGACATTATATGTTGATGCATAAGATAAAATTAATTGCCAAGATTGATCCTCCCAAATACTTGCTAAGTAAAACTACCTTAACAGGTAGAATAGAAAAATGGGTCATGATCCTAAGTGAATTCGACATTGAATATGTTGATAGAAGAGCAATTAAAGGACAAGTGATAGCAGATCACTTAGCAGATAACCCAATGGAGTCTACACAAACCATTCAAATTGAATTTCCAGATGCAGCAATTGTCAACATAGAAGCAAAGACATGGAAATTATATTTTGATGGATCTTATACACAAGGAGGTTCTGGAGTAGGTATATTATTGGTTACCCCTCAAGGGTACACCATTCCAAAGTCCTATAAACTCTTATTTTCATGCACCAATAACATAGCGGAATATGAGGCATTAGGCATTGGCATCAAAATGGCTTTGGAATGGAATATTGCAGAATTACAAGTGTATGGGGATTCCCAACTCATAATCAATCAGGTTAATAATGAATACAATACCAAAGATATAACATTGATGAAATATAAAACCTTAATTGATGGATGGAAGAAGTACTTTTTTTTTATCACATTTGAAAAGATTCCAAGAGAAAAGAATAGAGCAGCAGATGCCATGGCTACCTTGGCTTCCTTATTACAAAAACCAGATCAAAATGAGAAGTATGAGTTCTTGGTGGAAGAGTTGGTAAAACCGGCATTCAACCTTCCTGACACCCAAATTGTTGCTCTTTTACATGGACATGACTCTCCTTGGTATAGACCCATCTATACTTACCTTAAAGACCAAGTACTCCCCATAGACCAAACTCATGCCCAAAAACGTAACTTCATACGCCAAGCCGCCCGTTACCTAATCCTTTCAGACACATTGTATCGTAAGGGTCTTGATGGGATGTTACTTAGATGTTTAGAGGAAGAAGAGTCTAAGTTAGCTTTACGCGAGGTCCACGAAGGCATTTGCGGGTCACACTCCAACGGTCTTAATCTAGCTAAGAAAATCCTTCGTTTAGGGTACTTTTAGACAACATTAGAAAAGGATGCTTGTCAATTTGTGAAGACATGCAACAAATGTCAATATCACGGTAACATGATACATGCACCGGCTCAAGAATTACACCCATTCATTACACCATGGCCTTTTTATCAATGGGGTTTTGACTTGATTGGAATCATACATCCTCCATCTTCAAATGGACACAAGTATATCATCACAACAACAAAATACTTCACCAAATGGGTGGAAGCAGTTCCATTAACAACAGCAACCGGTAAACAAATTTCAATGTTCATATTGAACCACATAATTTGCCGCTATGGTATTCCACATGCCATTATCACGGATAATGGGAAATAATTCAAAAATCAGGATATTGATGAACTTTGCATGACATTCCACATTACACATCATTCGTCATCCATTTATTATCCACAAGGCAATGGACAAGCTGAAGCAACGAACAAAAATATCCTCAAAATATTAAAAAGATCAGTTAACAAATTAGGAAGAGATTGGCACATGCAAATAAATCCCGCACTATGGGCTTACAGAACTAGTATCAGAACACCTACAGGAGCCACCCCATTCTCTTTAGTTTATGGAACCGAAGCAGTTCTACCATTAGAAGTTGAAATTCCATCTCTACGGGTTTCATTAAGAGGATTGATCACTGATGAGGATTATAGGATTGCCAGACTGCAACAATTGGAATTGTTAGAGGAACACTAGACTCAAGCTTATGAGAATTTAAGAGTTTATCAAAACAGGATTTCACGCAATTACAACAAACACATCAAACCAAGAACTTTTCAAGTAGGAGACTTGGTATTAAGAGAAAATCCCAAAAATCAAGCTGAAAGGGAAAAGAAAGGAAAGTGGGAAGCTAGTTGGATAGGCCCATTTGTGATAGTGTCATCCTTTGGAACTGGAACATATAAGTTATCAGATTGTAATGGTGAAGAGTTACAAGAACCCATAAATAGCATTCATTTGAAGAGGTTCTACACCTAAAGTAGATGAAAGAGTATACAGAGTATCAGATGAGAGAGCATCATAATTATTGTACATAGTTGAAAAGAGATCTTGAAAATACAAAAATATTTGAAAATGGAAAATCCAAAAACATTGGAAAAGAAGAAAGATCAAAAATAGTGGAAAATTGAGCATGAAGAAAGCAAAAACATTTGAAAAACTATCTCTTGGTGAAAACTTAGCAATAGGCGCCAAGGTGATAAGGAAAAATACAAAAAAAATTTAAAAAAAAAGAAAAATACAAAAAAAAATGAAAAAGAAAAAAGTGCCTTGGTGAAAACCTAGCAATAGGCACCTCGGTAAAAAAAAAAAAGAAAAAAAGAAAAAAGCACCCAAAGGTGAAAACTTGGCAACAAGCACTTTTGGTTTTCTTAAGTCATTTCTTTCCTAGTCACATGTGTACATAATGCATCTCATCATTCCATTTGTCTAAACCTTCATTGCATCTGTCATTTGTACATAGTCATAATAACATTTTTTAGCATCATCCTTTGCATTGCCCAAAAAGTTGTCAAAACTGATACATCAAACACTTGGGGGCAGCATAAAATAGATCGGAAAGTGGGTACCTCAAAAAGGATTTAACCAAGCAACATTCAATCACAAGCAAAAAGGGATCAACATTTTCAGAAGAGATCAGATTTTTGTAAACCTTTGATTGATATCATTGTTTACTAACCAAGAAGTTGACTACCGCAACAAATCCTTGAGCCTAAATTGACTTATTATTCAGGATTAAATATCAAACATCATTCCATGATCAAAACACTTGGAAATATTCTTTGAAGATCAGAAAACAATGCAAAACACCTAGATAGATTCTTTTGAAAAGTTGGTTAAAAATATGTTTACTTACATTAATTCAATTTGTATCAAGTCTTTTTAGCTAATCAATAATGTTTCGACTAGATTGGCAATGATGGAGACATGATATTTTTCTTGACTATGAAGTGAATGTTTGGAGGAAGATTCATTGCCTTATGAGAATTCATCTAAAGACATGGTCATCAAAGAACCATCGAGGATTATCTTATAAAATAATGAGTTAACTTTTGTTTGTTTACGCAACCGGATACCTTGGATATTTAGATTCTTCATATCTAAATGCCAAAATCCACTTGCAACATAGAATCTGACAAAATCGGTATTCGTACTCTCATGATTGTTTGTAATCAGTGATAGTCGTATCGACGAGACCGATGGGAAAGCAAAACAGAGGTTACCATATGAGCAATAAAAAGCAATATTCATATCATCATGTCAGTGGGCAGTGGTGATTGTATTGACTTTTCGGTCCCAAGTGCTCAATGATGAAAATATATCCTCAAGGCAATTCTTTGCTAAAAACTAGTGACACTTAGGTTAAAATGCATTCATAGAAAAGATAATTGCATTCATAGAAAGGTTAAAATGCATTCTCATGTTAGAATAATTGCACATGCATTTTTTTTTCCCAAGAGCTTCATTTCGCATCAAAAAGGGGGTACATAACATCATCAACAAGGTCAAATCAGCAAGGACAACATCACCTCAATATCATCTTTTCTACAATAAAAACATGAGATTATACTTTTTGCATTCATTCCATACCATTAATCATTACATAGATATATCATCGAGGAAAAAAAGGAAATAACCATTTACATGTGCATACATCTAGACAGTGATACAGATTGCATACATGAGAAAATAACACAAAAACAAAAAATTGCACCCATACATGAAGAAAGAAATGCATCCATCTATCTATATCATACATAAGATACATTGCATCCATAGACACATCCATCCAAAACAAATGCATTAGATAAACACATATAGCAGCATCTAAAGGTAATCTCATATATCATCAAGTAAAAAATAGGAAAGATCATAAATGTCCTCATATCACATGTCTACTCAAAACTCAACGCATCCAGTATAACAATGATATCATAAATCAACTCTATAATCACCCATCAACAGGGGCATCAATGTCAAACAAGTATCAAAGTACAACTGGAAGGGTAACACCAAGGTCACAAGAATATGATACAACATCAAGTATCTCAATAGCAATACACAACTGATCAACAAGAGTACTCATAGCTCAACTCTCGTCACCACTAGGAGGAGGTCCTGGAGGAGGCTGTGGAGGAGGCTTTGATGGAGGCTGCTGAGGCGGCTGAAGAGGCATCTAACCAACCATAGCAACAAGGAGAGGAACCAATGGAGCCAGACCTGACATTAACTGCTGAATCATCGAAGACATCTGTGATACCTCTGTCCATAACGCTCCCACATCTGCTCGCAACTGGATAGTACTAGAACTCTCACCAACTGCATAGGTACTCTGAGGATCTCCTGTATCTATAGGAGCTTTCCCCCGATCATGGGAAAAAGCTGCTGGCATCTGCTGTGCACCTGTATCCTGACCATCCACGGTAGCCTGCGGTAATCCTACTCCCATATCCTGTCCTGACATTGAATCTTGCCTAGCAGCCCTCACATGGTCTTGATGATCTACCCTCTGTCTCTGTGCTACTGCAGGAGGAGAAGGAGGAGGAGGTGGTGCCTGTATCTGTATATCTCTCGCTCGTCCTCTGAGTCTAACCACCACCCTACCTCGTGGTCTACCTCTGCGTCTCCTCCCACCACCGACACCATCACCATCATCATCTCTCCCAGGCACTGGCTCTACAGGGTCTATAAATCAAGGCATAGGATGCTCCATCAACCAATCCAAATACTCCTGAGTAACCCCGGCATCTCTAATATGTAATCTCATATCCCAGTCCATAAAACCAAGCCGCGATATCTGCTCAATAGCATCATCATATGAAGGCATGTGTCCCCAAGTAGCCCTCTCTGCACTAGAACGAGCATAAACTGCAGATCCCTGAGGCATAGGCTAAATCCGCCCAAACTATCGTAGCACTCTACCTGCCAAAAATCTCTCAAGGACAGAGTCAATCCTACCGATCATCCATCAAGGAGTAAACATATACGGTAACTCCAAGCCATCCTCTCTCCAATCCTCAACATCGACATATGGTCTCCAATAGACCTCATCCATATCATCAATCTGTCGCCGCCAATACTCCAAATGTCCCAAGTGATGTTGTGTCACCATCCCAGTGTACTGCCACGCAAAAGGATACCCTAAAGGTCAGTCTCGCTCTGATATCAGACGACTAACTGGTAAATGCTCCCATATCCAAAGCTGCAAAATGTAAATCCCAGTAGATAAAGCAGCTGATCTCCTATAAACCACCTCATGCAGATCATGGTATAGCTGTGCAAGCACACAAGATCCCCAATCAAATCGTCAAGGCTAATGAAGCAAGTCCTCGATAATCCTGCCCCAACCCACTGAGAACCCGCGACCTTGACAATCAGGTAGTAACACGCCACCAATAATAGCACCTAACATCGCTGGTAAAATAGGAAATGAAGCAAACTGAGGCCATAGGATGCAATCATCACCAATAGAAGGATCTCTGAATACTCGCCGACAATAGGTCCCATCATACACTGCATCATAATATACGATCTCCCCATGTGTCGAGATCCGCAGCAACCTATACACATCCTCAGGAGTGATGGTCATCTCTCCCTGTGGCAGCCAGAAAGTGTTTGTCTCAGAGTGCCAACGCTCTGCGACAGCGGTAATCAAACCTTAGTTCATCTGGAACCGAGGAAGCTCTAATACACATAACAAACCACAGCACCTAATCACTCACCTCTCGGCGTCAATCAACTGCTCTCTAAGCTCCATCACCCAATGTGGTACGGTCCGGAGGTACAGAACAGGGACATCCTCCTATTTCAATCAAAACAATGGAATCACATGAGTAACCTAATGTCAGGAAATCAAACAATCAATCACAGTCATCAATTTAAATATACCTATCAGACCTACCAATCCTAACTCTAAGCATTGAGGAAGGATGATCCTAGTTTTATGTCTCTAAGCATTTGAGAATAAAATGAATGGACGATTAGACCCATGACCTATCATTCGTGATGAAGATTGATTTACCTTATCCTTTGATATCATAGTTACCAATGTCCTAATTCGTTGATGAAATCAAACAAGGGGAACACCCTAACTGAACATTCGATCAAATTCATTGAAGTGATCGATATCAATCAAGTTGACGCAATCGAGCAATCAGATGTCATAGCAAAGTCTCAAGTAACGTAAAAAAAAATTTCACTTACGCGACTTTTCTTTCAGGCGTAATTTCTTTTACCAGAGGCAACATCAAATTCGTCATACACATGATCTTAATCATCTGTGTGACTTCATTTGATAGAAGCGATATAAGATTTACCTCAGGCGACATTTTATTATCTAGGGTTTTTCACGCGACAAACAATTAAAATGTTTAAACCCTAAGCGATATTAAATTTTCCGCACGCGATAAAGGATTTTCTATAGGCGTAAACAGAGCTACGAAAGGCGATACTAAATTTTCAAGAGGCGAAATTTAATTTTTTCAGGCGTAACTACATTGCACGGAGGCGACATTTCTTTTCTAAAACGCAGATTTAAAATTTTAAAATGCATTAAATGAAGTCATAAATGCAGTTTTAGAAACACGAGGAAAATTTGAATGACATACCGGAGGACCATAGTTCGCTCTCTGACCGAACCGGCGCGCTCTCTCAAACCGATGCTCGCGATGTGGGACCACCATCGTGTAAAAAGGGCTAAAATCAGAGCTAAAAATCTCAAAAGGGAAAGGTGAAAATGAATAGTAAAATGAGGGGTTTTACCCTATTTAAGGTGAAATTGGCCCTAATAAACACTTAAAAATGAACTTTGGACCTATTATATGACATCTTCATTAGCCGGGTCATAAATCAAACTTGCTTATTTCTTTAAAACGGTATCAGAAATCAAAACATATTCTAACTAATCAAAATTTATCAAATCAAGGAATCAATATGTTTTAGTTCTGAGGGGGCATTAGAGTATCAAATTGGCATCACATCAAAAACATTTATCAGTGGGGCATATCATATCATATCATATCATATCAAGTTATCATATCATATCAATTTCATATCAGGAGGCAAATCAGTATCAAATCAGTTTACCATATCATATCAAACCTATCAACATATCAGAAATCAGTGAACCCAGGACCTATCATCAAACCAGGACCCATATCATATCAGAGGCATCAGAATCATATCAGCACCATCATCAGAGGTACATCATCATCATCAGGAAGTACATCAATTAGAATCATCAGAGGCATATCAGAATCAGAACCAGGACCAGAATCAGATCATCATACTAAGAGAATCTTTGAATCGGTGTTCTTCGCACATCAACTCAAAGAGGGGCATTTGTAGACGCGAAAAATTGGCAAAAAGCTTAAATCAATCAAAAGGTGCATAAAATCATCAAAATAGCATGAAAAATTAATAAATAGAACAAAGGCAATTCAATTCAAAGGAAAATTCAATTAAATGATTAAATGATTAAATAAAGCTTGAAAAGGGGAAAAACACTACGAAATTGATTAAATTCAATTAATGACATAGTTGTTGAAAGCAAAAATCAAAATGAACATCTTACCCTTCATGGCTAAATTTAATTACTTTAATTAATTAATAAATACTAATTTCCCTCAACAAAGCAAAAAAGGAGACAAAATGGACACAAATCACTCACTTTTATTGAAATGGTCCAGCCTTTTGAAACCATTTAAATGATTGTCCCCTCCTTTTCCCCCCATTTATGGACAAAGCAAAGCCAATTGACCTTACCCAAGCATAACCATGGTTATCTCACTCTACCCCCTACCCTTGGGAAAATCTTATATATTGAAGGCATTTAGAAGCATAATTCATCCACTCCATATCTTTGAATTGCAGCAAAGCTCTGTCAATTTGCATCCACATCACTCACTTATCATTTTTCATTGCTAATTAGCTTAAATTGCTTTGATCATAGTAGATTGTTCATCAAATAGAGCTAGAATTTGATAGAATAGATCTAAATTTGCATATCATATAGCTTGATTCTCATCTTTAGAGTGTCACTAGTGAGGATCATAGTTGAGAGCCTCATTTACCACTTTATTTTAGAGATCCATGAGATATTTAGATTAATTGTGCATTATTTAGATTAGTTTGCTTTGAATAGTGTAATTGTCGTTTAAATCTTGTTATTTCATGAAGGTGTAAATCATTCACACACAGTAAGTATAAAATCAATTTCAATTGATAAACAATAAGGTGTGGGAGTAGGTAATTGGAAATTAAAAAATTATTTGACGTCTTGATGTGAGTCTCTTATAGGCATCTTGTTGATAGTCTCATTTACTTGACTTATACAATACTAGATTTATGCTTTGTTGTCAACTATCTATTCAGATTTATGCAAGAGACAAAAAAATATCGTTGGATTACATCTAAACTTGTTTTACAATATGTTTGAGGTACACGAGTATGGTCTAGAATATCAGAAGAACACTTCATTCTTCTTAAAAGGATATGTTGTAGTGCCACTCCAATCCCTTCATGGAAAGGAGGTAATATGATCCTCAAACATGGCTTGGAAGCATAATGAGGTATGTATATTTTATATTAAATACTAGTTAAAATAGCTAGAAGTATACATTAGTATTAAGTGGAGTATTGTGATGTTAATTGATGATTGATAATATGATGTCAATTGCTTATGGCTAGAAAATCTATGGAATGCTCGTTATTTTAATTAACTAGTACCTAATGTTAGTTAATGCCAGATAATGACTTCATAATAAATTACTTTATTCAATAGTAATTGTGTATACTTAACATTGTACTCTAGATTATGTTATAAGATTAGTGTATATATTTCTTTATATTAAATATGATGATGCTTAATCACATGTTTACAATTTTTTGATGTACTCATTCATGTATCTACTGAGGTTTTGGTTACTATTATGCTTATGTTATTGTTCTTATGGACCTTGTTTGATGTATTTGTATGAAGAAGGACAAAGTCATAATTATTCACTCATGAGGTCCACACAATATCTTGATCCCCTTCATTGCTTGTCATTGTTTGATATTATATATGTGCATATGTGCTTTGGCTATTATGTTAACATGGACAGGTACCAGGTGTTGACCTCACCTGGCTCCACAGGTATGAGTGTGCCTACTTCCTCAACAGGGATTACTTAGAGATGATACATTGGCCAACTTTCTCTAAGCCTAGCCTTATCATCCTCAGTAGAGTGTGATATGTCTTTAATGAGAGTAGTAATTCACCTACTAGCTACTGACATTGGTAGCATCTGGTTACCCTAACCCATGTGGACCTCGTGATAAGTGCCTTTGTGTTTAGATGTATTTGGTAGAGATTGTATTGCAATTCTTAATTTATATTTTAATTTGATTTGTGCAATTTAATGGTTTAGTTAATTATTTTTATAGTTTAATAGCTATTTATGATTAAATGAGTTTTAAATTATTTTTGTATGATTAAATGTTGTTTGGATGTGTTTGGAGCTCTTGGAAATAAATCGGGTTTAAAAGGGAGGTAATTATTAATTTTTTAACTATGGCTTATTATTATGCTGAATTTTATAGGTAAATGTTTATTCGATAATTAAAAGAGTTTAGTTGATAGTTTAATGGTCTTAATATGACGTATTTATGCTCATTTTAATCAGCATTACATAATGAGTGTTAATTGGACATTTGGAAATGAAGAGAATACATTTTAGTATTTATTTATTTTAAATATTTTTAAAAGGGAATGGTAATGCAATTTTAAAAGGGGAAAATAGAGCTATTTTAGACTTAGCCATTTTTGTGAAGAAAATACTCTCTTCTTACTTAATTCTTGAAAAGGTGATATGTGAATGAATTATGGATGGATTTGTGTGAGATTGGATGCATTGGATTAGGAATTTAAAGAGCTTAAAGTTGCCCATAATATTTGCAAATTCGTTTGGAATGTAGGGAGTTCTTTGCATTTCAACTTTGGAGGAAAAAGAGGTAGAACGTCACATAACTTTCTCATTTCTCCATCTTTTGGTTTGAAATCTATTGCAAATGATTTGTAGGAAAAATTTAGGCTTGTTTTTTTTTTGTAGAATTGGATTTGAGTGGGTGTTTAATTTGTTTGATTCAATTTCCAAAATGTGGGTTTTTAAGAGAAATGTTGCTAGAATTTTATGGGATGCTTGTAATGAATTTTTATTTTCTTTTCTTTTGTTGGTTGTATTTAGACCAATGGGTTTTCTCATATTTTTAGTTTGTGCACTTTGAATTATTAATCTTTTTGACCTCCATTAATGAAGTATTGCTGGTTTTTGCATATGAAGTTGAAAAAAAATGAAAGTTTGAATTTTAAGGTTTTGATGACATTTTATTTTGTGGAATAATAGATGTATAATGCAAAATTTCATGGTTGCTTCAATTTCAATCTGTTTTCATGTAGTTATGGTCATTTTAGCATCAAAGGCATATGTGAATAGTTACTTTAAAAATGCATGAATAGTTAAAACATTGTGAATGGGTTTTGAATTCAATTGTAGATTAAAAGAGAAATGGTATATTGAAATGATGGAATTTCTTATTAATGAATGAATCATATGTTAGTTTCATGCTTTCTCTTGTGTGAATGAAATTGATGCCTTATGGAAAGTGTAATTGTGATAAATGTACATGTGCATGTTGGAAATAAAAGTGATTTTAATCTTGAGTGTGTCTTCTTGGGTGTTTTAGTTGATGTTAAAGGATTTGAATTCATGATCATGTATTCTTGGGTGATTGAGAGAGTGGTATCTATTGTTGTGTTTCATAAGGCAAATAATATGGTTACTAAGAATCAAAAGTGATAGAGGTCTCATGTTATTTATGTGATTAATGAGTGCAATGAGACATTACAAGCGTGATGCATGGGACCTATGATGCTTCCTAATTTATGATATGGCACATGATTATATTTTTTTTTTGTGCATATGTAGAGCACAATGAGCCTTGGGCATAGATGATAGGGACGGTTGAGAAGCAACTCTCAATCCATCACTAAGCATGAGAAATCACTTGGTTGGCCATTAGGAGTAATAAAAATTAAGTGGATAAGGTGAATTGTGACAAGTGATAAGTATGGAAATGTATATAAATGAGAGGACATATGGTTAGTGGGCTTCTCATCGTCTTGAGAAGACTTTCCATTCCATGAGTTTTTGGTACCACACGATGACACTTCTCTATTGTTTCCCTATCATCTAACCCATTATAGCTTGAGTAGTGCCCTCAATGTATTTTATTCTATATTCATGATGACTCTTCTTACTCATGTGATAAAGTTTTTTCTATGTATGGCATGTGTGTAAGTCTTTACCCAAGTGTATTCTTGTTTGTTGTGTTTCGGTCATGTGCTCACCTCCTTAGCACAATGGGGTGGCCTTGAGGGTACCATGTGTAATACCCCAAAAATAGGTTATAAGTTCATTAACCTCCTACATCGACAAATCGAACGAAATCGACATCAAAGTCCCAACTTAAGGCACATCTAAACATCATCGAATCATAATTGATTATCTTAAATTTTGCATCGAGGAATATTCCTAGCAATATTCTTAATTATCTTAATTATCTTTAATTTAATGATTATTTGGCAATAAATCACATTTATCCTAAGTTTGATTAGTTGAATATTTTCATATTTAATTAATTAGATTGAATATATTGCCACTTAATTGTTTAATTAAATTTAATTCTATCTATTATTAATTGTATTATTTAATTTTGACAATAGATCAAAATTCCTATCTTTAATTGATTAAATTCTTATTTAATTAATTAAAGCATGTTGTCATTATTTAATAATATAATTTTTAATAAAAGTTTGGTAAAATAGTTAATTAACCCATAAATTAATTATTTTATTTCAAAAATCAGTTGAGTTGAGGATAAATCACTTTATTTATTTATTTAATTCTTAATTATTATGCATATTCAAAAGAAACAGTTAAACTCCAAATCAGAAAATCAATGCAAGTTATTAACTTTTTGGAACTCAACATCCTTTTGGAGTTCAAAAAGCTGATCTAAACTCTAATTTGAGTTAAAAAGCTGTTTTTGCATGTTTTTGCATGATTTTGAGAATTAACTATCTTTCATGATCAGATAACTCAAAAATCAAGATGAGTTAATTTGAGTGATTTATGGCTTTTATCCATGCACCTCCAAAGCCCTGGATTTCTATAAATTAAGGCTTTAGCTCTTCACAAATCATCTCATATTTTGCACAATCACGCTAGAGAATTGGAGGCTGAGGAATCAACTTGCGAATTCAAAGCTTTGTGAGATCAATTTCAATTGCATAATTTTTATATCTTAGCATCGAATTTCATAGTTTTCATATCATTGTTAGAATCTTCATTGTTAGATCATTTAGCATCCATAGCATATCAGTTTATCATTCTTATTGCATAGAAAATATCAAAAATATAGATTAATTGCATTCAATCTCATATCTAGATCAATTGCATTCAAATCTTTCATTTAGGTGTCGTCTAGGTCACTGATCTCGATTACAATCTGAGAACATCAATCTCGCACCTATTAGAAGGCAGTAAATCGCTTGGTTACATAGTTTTCAATTTTGCACGATTTCGATTATCACTAACCTCTAATGTTTTACTGAAGTGTTGTGTCTACAGATCAGGTACAATTTTCACACACACACCATGCGGTAGGGTGGCATGGCCAACAACCGTGGGGTATTCGAGCTTCTATAGTAGAATGTGGCATTAGATTTATCTGTATCTCTCCCTTCTCTATGTTATTTTGTGCACTTATTTGTATTCTCATATAAAATAGCTTTGATAAGATAAAATAGTTATCACTCATATTAATATTATGAGAATAGATTAATTTATGCACATACATATACATACCAATATATATAATAATAGCTATTATTATTATACATATTGATATATATTCATACATTCTTAATTGATAAAGTTAATATTAATATATTCTCACATTATTAATATAATTAACTAATTTATTCATTTCTTAAAGATCGAATGACATCTAATTTTATATCTAGTTATCGATATACATATTCATCAATCCTACTACTACCAATATAAATTAACATTATCACCGATTGATATCAGTTGATTTAGTCCTTTACATATTTCACCGACTAGTATCGGGTTGGCATTATCACCGATTAGACTAGTATTGGCTACCAATCAGAATAGATTAAGAAACTATCGATACTATCGGCTATTATGTGATACTATAATATTAGTATAAGTTTTTTATAATTATCGTGAGGACATGTTAATGGAGAGACATGTCTCCACACGTGGGGACATGTCTATCCATTAGCATGTCTTCACATATATTTATATAGACTTCTAATAATTGAATGATATGAAGCATATACAAAAAGAAATGCAAGATTAATACATTCGATCTGCAATACAAGGATTTGGCAATATAAATATTGTGCATTTTCATAGAATTAGGATATTATCTATATATAAACTTTGAGAATATCATCTTCTCTTTTTGCTGCAATTTGCAAGATTAAAATCAGTTAGTAAGCATATAGATCAAATATATTAAATTGCAATCCTTCTTTTCACAAATCTGATTACCTTTAACAGTTATATTCTAGGACGCATGGCGTATTCAATCTATTTATGTAATTTTATATATATATATATATATATTGGACCCTCTCTATGATGGGAATATTGTAATGTGTTGATGAGATGTTGATTTTATTAGTAATAGAGATTTGTGTGTACCAGTGTTGGTATTACGCACGTTTGATGAGTATTTCTTCTATTAAATGTTCTTAGTTCTTATATGAATATAGATGTGTTTGAGTAGGCACGAAGGATGAATTAGTCATTCTTTGATGCTAGTAGGATTGTATGTTGATTGAAAGAACTTGAAGTTTGGCAGAGATTTCTAGATCGACACCTCTGCCTAGCACTGATGTCTATACTAATTGGCATCTCTTCCTAGCAATCAGCGCCTCCAACTCTCTGGAC
The DNA here is from genome assembly GCA_027943335.1 of Chamaecyparis obtusa. Taxonomy (NCBI): domain Eukaryota; kingdom Viridiplantae; phylum Streptophyta; class Pinopsida; order Cupressales; family Cupressaceae; genus Chamaecyparis; species Chamaecyparis obtusa. The sequence continues at coordinate 145,214 of BSBK01002890.1, read as the reverse complement.
TAAGATAACCCAGTCACCGAAAAAGTCCTAATTGTCGATCGACATCTACACAGATCAACGCCTCTGCTATCTTTGGCATCTCCGCCTAAGGCTAGTTGTGTGCTTGGTTGTTAGTCTATGTTTTGATGCTTGGTGTTTGATCTATTTTTCATGTTGTTTTAGTTAGTTGTATTATCATGATTAGCCTATTATTAAAGTATTATTCATATGATTGGTTAGCGTAGGGACCTTTCTAATTGGTGCTCTTATAGAGCCTGGGCTAGTGAGTCGTCCTTGGAAGTAATTGTAGTCTTCAACTTGTTATTTTGTGACATAAATTGTTGTGTTATTTCTATGTTATGCATAATGTTGTTATTGTGATGTAAATTAAATGTAAGTATTGTGTAGTAAAAGATTAATTGTTTTTAAAAAATTGTATGTTTTTTTCTCATTCCAAAGGTTCTTTGGCATGACATTACATGTGTTGACTCAGATTATGTTGGATCTAGGATGATAAGAAATCAACTTCAAGCTATATTTTATCTTGGATTTGGACCTATTTTGAAGATTAGTAAGAAGAAAATTTTTGTTGTTCTCTCATCCACTAAGACTGAATATCGTGCTATGTGAGGAGTTGTGAGTAATCCAATTTGGTTATGTCATGTTCTAGTTGATATGGATATTTGTAAATAACAATTGTCAAATCTCTATTGCAACAATCAATTCTCTATTGCAACAATCAAGGGGTCTTGAAGCTTGCCAAGAATCTAGTTTTCTAAATGAGAATAAAGCACATTGAGGTCGAGTGTCATTATATTTGAGAGTAGATCATACACCACCACATTCAGCTCTAGAACCACCCCATCAGTTCTCAAATTGCAAATATACTCACCAAGTCTCTTAGCAAGCTGGTGGAATTTGAGAGTATTTGGGATACATTTGCAAGATCAATGTAATAAAGGGGGAATGTTAGCATAAACCTTGTTTATTTATTACATTATACTTATTGTTCTATTTTATTTGTTTTGTTTCACTATTTCTGATCAATTTACTATCATTCCTTAATAGTATGGATTTGTATTTGCTCCTATAGTAATGCATTATAACACATTGAGTTTGGCTTCTTCTTTGATATTTTCAAATTTTACTATCAATGACCATAGAAGAAAAGGATGAAAACTACCAATAGAAAATTTTACCTGTATAAAAAATAATAGGGTATATTGTTGTGTGTCATATTAGATAATACCACACAATGTGCTTTAAAGCTATATCTAGTCATATGATAAAAATTTGTGTACTGTCTAGAATCTTAACACAAGAGTGTTAATGATAGGATTTGGTTCCTAGATTGAGTACATCCATGGGATACAATGATTATCTAAGAGTGAAAAGTAGTAAACTAAATATAAATGTGAGCTTATCTTGTGTGTAAAGTGATAAGTATAATAAATGCATCATGGATAAAACAAGTAGAACATCTCAAAAGATAGATTTGATCTTAGCACAAGGTTGGAAATGATGCGGTCCTAAATGGCCAAGAATGCCCACGTAAGTACATGATACTCTATGCTTACATATGACCCCAATGTGGCATCCAATAGAATGAAAACACATTGGTTAGATGAAACAATGAGAATCTAGTGGTAATAGAAATATAGGAATATAATATTAAGGCTATTGTAGCGTAGGGTACCTATGTAATACCCCTTGCTATAGGAAAATGGTAAGAATCTGTAACCTGAGAAAAGAGCGGAAGGGAGAACACTCCCTCAAAACATATAGCTCTACAATCATGATAAGTAAATGTAGGAAAAAATGGAATGGTCACAAGGAGGGAAAAATGATACCTCTAATTTAGAAATGTAGCAATGAAATCACAATGTACAATTGGGAAGGTATGATGCTCCTATTATAAATATGTGGTAATGAAAGCTCAAAATGGTACAAGAAGACATGATTTCTTTGATTTAAAAAATATGGCTATGGAAGAAATGACATGGGGAAAACATATTATTCTCGATGTTAAGGTAACTCGAAGAAGTTAATATAGTTATATAGGATCAAAATTGAAACATAGGTATGTAGCTATGTTTATAATAAATTCCATAAGCATAGGTGTGAAGTTGTGGATTGATCTAATGATTTATTGTTTACTAGACCTCTCTTCCTAATCTGCATCAATGGGTGTCATATTCTTGGAGATCATTACTGGCAATATCAAGCTCTTCCCTTGTGCAAGAGGTTTTTTATTGCTACTTTTACTTTTGATGAGGAGCCTGATTTGATATTGAGAAAACTATGGGTGTGGGTGAATCACTCTCTCTTGGATAAACCCTAGTTAGCTTCCTTTAACCCTCTTACTGAACCACTTAGTGTGCATCCAATGTGGGGTCATCTCCCAAATCTTTCACTCTATTTTAGGGAGATTTTTTTCTTTGAGACCATAAGAAACTTTATGGTTTGTTCTTAAAGGTGGATGAGGCTACTGTTGTAGTGATTCATTGTACCTTTTCTTGTATTTTGGTGGACATTAATATTTGCACTTCCCTCTTGGAGGATGTGGCTCTCATGGTTGGGGATAGTCCTTGGACCCAATCATTGGATTTTGGGGGTCTTCCCTTTCAATGCATATGGACCTTATCTACTGGTTATTTGGCCATGGATTGTTCTCTCTCACGTTGTAAGAGTGTTGCCAATTGGTGAAAGGATGCAAATGATGATCATTTGACTATCCTAGCCTCCAACTCTTCCTATGATGACTCTGTTGACGATGCCCCCCTCCTGGATGATGATGCTCATGTTTCAGTCTCTTCTAGTCCAATGGATCCACCCCTAGTTGTTGAATCAGCCCCCTTTGGTGACACGAACTCTTCTTTGACTATTGTTTCTTTTGATATACTCCAAACCAGGGCTTCTAAGGTTGGTCAACACTTTGTTCCTATTAAAGATTTTGGTTCTTTTTCTTTAAGGGTCCAACAACGTCAGCACACTGCTCTTGGGGTAAAAGCACAATAAGTTGTCACCCTTTTACAAAGGAAAAGGCTAACGGCACCAAAGCTGAAAAACTTCAAGGGCATAAAAGTCACATTTCTATTTAGAATTTGAAGATTATGTAAATTGATGAAATGTGTGAAATATGATGAATTTTATGCCTATACTTTTTTAAAATTATTTTGGACAAAAATTAATATGTTTTTTTAATTTTTTAGGTTTATTCTTCATATCCTAAAAAATACTGCAAATCAAGGGGTCTACTTCTTGTCAAATCATTATAAGTAAAACATTGTTTTTTCCTCCAATTTCAAAATATGTTTTAAATGACATGTATATCTAGTGCAAGAAAAAAGAAAGAAGTGTTTTTGATCTATAATTTGCCCATTATAAGTATTTAAAGTCAAACTTACCCAAAATCAACAGTTTTTGTCTCCCGCCACTTTTCCCCTATCAAAAATATACCAAAAATTAAATAAATTATATATTCTTGAAGAAGATTCTCTTCTCTAGTGCCGCATATGATTTTAAAAAAATTTTTAATTAAATTAGTATTTTTTTATATTTACCGAATCAACAACTTCTCAAAGCTTTATATACCTACATGTAGTTTTTTACAAATTCAAGTTTAACATTTTCCAATTGAAACAATATAAAATTTATATGTCCAGAATTGTAGTTTTGATATCTAGAAAAGGGTAGTTTTAGTTTTTTGAAATTTTTTATTTGCAGAAGAGAAAAAAACACCAGAAGTGCAAAATTTTGCATTTTTGGTGTTTTTGAAGGTTTAGCTGCCAACTTGGCATGCCACCTAGGATGACTCGGCTGAGTCCTACTTGGCCAAGTACCCTAAGGGGTCGCCGCCCGTGAGCGGTCGCGTGGGCGACCCACCCTTTCAATTTGAAGGCTATATATTTATATAAGTGTTATTTTTTAATATATATATATATATATATATATATATATATATATATATATATATATATATATATATATATATATATATATATATATATATATATATATATATATATATATATATCAATTGCAAATTTTAATTCTTATTTTAGGATATAAGGATTTTTTGAAGCTAGGAGGCATTTTTTCGGGGAAGTTACAGAGACATTTTTTTTCGAAGGAGTGTGAAGGCAAGTTTTTCAGTGACGAAAGAGTACAACAATAAAAAAAATTCTTGCTTAGATATTTGAGCAATGGGAAATAAAAGGACTAGAACAAGGAAATATGATCGTAAAAGGGATAACCAAATGAAAGGTCATAGGAAACTTGTCAAAGAGCAACCAATTGATGTTGAAGAAGAACTTGTCGATGTAGAAGGTACAGCTCAACTAGGGGAGGATATTGGTAGTAGTCGAAGTATACATATTTTTCCTACAATGCAGAATTTGATGGACATGAATGAGGAATCACTTATTAGTAAAATTGCACTGGAAAACCTGGTACCTAAAGAACTATTAAATTACATCTCAAAAACATGTGGATGGAATATTTTGAGAGTAAATCTTTGGTGGGAAAAGTACAATTATTTGCAAAGTTATTCAAGAAAAAAGAAATGACTCCAGTTTTGGAGTTGTTGGGTATTGATATTAGGAAAATTGTAGGAGGTAAAGTAAAAGAGACAATAATTCAAAATTTACAAGATGCATTGAACGTTGTTAACAAGGCAGATCATAGAGGATCAGATTCAACTGCGACTAGAAGAGCGTTGATGACTATGATTGCCAGTAAGAAATTAACACATAGAAATCAAGTTCGAGCAATTTTTGATTTACTCAAGGTATCTCGAAGAACTGTTCAAAGATATATTAGGAAGAGAAATATGTTGGATATGGACATTGAAAAGAATTGGGTACAGATTTGTAGAGTTCCTCGTAAAGACAAAATTTTTGAAGATGTAAGAAGATGGGTCATTGATTTTTGGACCAACCACTCTCGTGTTTCTTCCAATAGAAGGGACACTATACAAATGAACGATAAAGAGACTGGTATGAAGATTTCACATCCAAAACATTTTGTCGATACTACATAAAGTGAATTGTTTGAAGCATTCAAGCATGAATTTTCAAATGTGAAAATAGGTCAGAGAATGTTTGAGATGTTGCACCCTTGCTTCATACACATAAATAAGGTTCATGAAACATGTTGTTGTCAAAATCATGTTGAGTTTCACTTATACTTGCAATCATATAAAAAGGTTATGGCAATACTTAATCTAGATACATGGTTACTGGAAGTACAACAAAATTTGTAAAGTCCATTTAATGTGATAAATCAAAAGATTCAGATGAATTCAATGTCCAATGTATAAAAAATGAATGCAATAATTGTGGAAATTTATAGAAATTTCCTTTATAATTTGATAATATTAATGTTACAACACCAGTCCATTGGAAGAGATTTGAATATGAGCACTTGTCGTAATGTCTTGTACCAAGTTTAAATACATTTAAATTTAAATTTAAATAAATATAGAACTATATGTACATATATCTATATAAATTGTTCAATTAAACCCAATTTCTTACCTATTGTAATGCACGTCCAAGGTCAGATAACTCAGAAGAGTGAAAGGACACCGCATTAGGATCAATGGCCTCATCCATAAGCAAATTTGAGAATCGACTATGAAATCATGAGGTTGTAGCATGTGTCTGATGTACAGGATCCTGTGTATGTTGTGGAGGCAGTGTAATATCATCCACACTCTATCTAGAGGTACATGCCTCTGCATCTGAGCCCTATCCTCGACTGTTGCCTATGGAGGATCTATGACACTATCCTCCTCCAATGAAAGTAGGCATATCACATGGCTCAATCCCATGCAATGTAGAAATCATCTCATAAGCTTCCAGGAGATCACTCACTAACATAGAGCTAATTTAACGCATGTGATCCTTGGGTAGTCATCCTATCTCATCTGGAGTAGGAAGATCAAATCTTATGTACAGGTCATAAAATGGACTAGAAGATGATACACCTGCACTTGTCTATGATCAAAGCATGTACCTACCACCATGATCAGATGAAAACTCCTTGACCCGAGTGGCAATGGTGGCAATGCTAGAATACATATCTAAACGTGTGTCCTCAGCTGCAACCTACCTAGCTCTAGTGTAGGTCTCCAAACCTTTTGGAAGAACCAAAAGGTTTTGACCCACCAATGCCCTCTTACGATGGGGTTGTGGTATATCGGGCCATCTCTACTTATCCCGATATCTCCTCCGAACCTAACCAGCATGTGGAGGTAAATCTGTGTAGTTAACATCGTAGCCCAAATGAAACTCTATAAACAATTGTTTGTAGAAAAATAGTGGCACCTAATCCTTTTGGGGCCACATATGATGGGCTGCCAACCATCTAGGATATATAAAGGGGGCCACTAAGTCATATGTACATTTTGTGACCCTGTATGCTCTAACCACCCTCTTATCTATGTAATGGGTCCCAAACATGTTCTTAACCTGAGTGACTAAAACATCCAAATCAATTGTCCTCCAACCCAATATCCATATGATAGTGTTAGAGAGGCTATAATAAAAAGTACCAATCGATACATCATCATATAGATTGTATGATTCATCCTTCTGAATCATACTCAGGTAAGTGCACAAAGATGGGGGACCAAAAAGATGCCACTTTTCTTTTTGGCCCCCCATCACGCATAGTGCACACGCACTAAAGGGCGTGTGCCCTATGGCTTGGGTTGCCCAAGCCTTAGGCTTGGGCAATCCAAACCAAAGTGTGTGCTCCCTATAGGGCGCACGTGCTTTGGAAAACACTTTTTTAGTGTTTTTCAAAGGGCGTATGCCCTATAGGGCGCACGCCCTTTGAAAAAAACCTTCTTAATGCTTGTTGTGTGGGTTTGAAAGCTCATTTTTCTTTCTCAAACCCGCATTTTCAGCTAAGAAAGGATTCTAAAGCGTGCACGCCCTGCTATTTTTGCTCATGAATCAATTTTTTTTGTTCATCCATCCATCAAATGGCTCCACAGTATCGTCATGGTCGATCGGGAAGATGAGGTAAGTATTTTTACAGCCCATGCCTCTTATTTGTTTTAAAATTTTAGTTTTGTTGCAATTTGTTTTGTTTAAATTTGTTGTGTAATGAAGATTTTAAAATGTAGTTTTTTTAATTGCCAGGAAGAAATAATCTCCCTCAACCAAACTCTCCACCAAACCCTCCACCAAACCCTTCATCTCCTCATGAAGAACCAAATGAAGAACCGAATGAAGAAAATGAACCTCAATTTCCTCCACCAATTGATAAACCTCCTCCTGGAACACAACAAAATTTGATAAACCAAATTGAAAGAGGGCAAAAAAAATTAGAATCTTTAATTAATAGGTTAAAATATTCTAGTGGTACAAATCCTAGAAGGGAAAGACTTGCAAAATCATTGGAAGCAATCTTGACCCACGTAATCGCGGTTAGTGGGAAAATTAATTTATGGCAGGATAAAAGAGAAGAACAAAAATAATATTATGCAAATAAATTATCTTATGCGAACATAAAAAAGAAAAAAATCACAAAAGATGACATTTGCCAACTATTTAAAAAACCAGGGGACACAAATACTCTTAGAGCTACAACAAGGAGGTTCCTAATTCATTGGTGCGTAAATGAAGACATTAAAAATAATTTTTGGGAGAGATGGTGGATGGTCTTTGATTCGCCTCCTTGTAACAATCATGAGGTTCCTATATATTTCTTGAGGAAACTCTATTGCGAGTTTGTACTCAAGGAGGTGCCAAACTATTTTGACATTCTAGATTCTCAGGGTAGAAGAGGGGGGTCATCATTTGATCGAGAGGGGGCACATCATAACCCTAACGCACCTAGGGCTGCTATTGGCAAGCCATAGGTGGATCATGTTAGTATTCCTTCCATTGTGAAGGAACATGTATGTTAGATTTGACAAACGCAAATCATCCCAAGAACACCTGCATGCAAGACTGTCACAAAGAAGAAGCAAAAAGACAGAAAGCTATGGCGGCCAAAAGGCCAGAGACTGCAAAACCATGTTGCAAGAAAATAATCTTCTATTAACCAATGATGAAAATAATACAATCTCCTTATTGAAATGAAAGAAGTGAATCCTTATAAAAGGAAACACGAAACCCTAAAGGCTAAAACCCTAAAGAATTATAAAGCGCCTAAGTGAAACTTAAGCCTAGAGTATGATAAACTAATAATTAAATGATTTAATTATTAGCTAACATAAGACTACTCTAACACCCCCCCTTAAGTGTAACTTAGGGAGAAGCAAAAAAAGCTAAACTACTGCAGAAAGCAGGAAAGATGGGTCCCGGCAACTAGGCCTGATCAGGTACCCAAACATAAAGCAAAAGATGTCCCAGAGAAAGGAACAAGAAGAGAGCAAGAAACTCCTCTGAAGCATGTCTGAAAACTCTGTCAGAAGATACTGCTGGAACCCCCACTGAAGTGCATGACCAGGTAGAGAAGACAAGTGTCTGAAGAGCTGATCAATTGAACCAGGAAGCAATAGAACCAATAGGTGAACCCCCCCATAGTGATGAACTGGGAGAGGTGACAGGAACACTGAAATGCGATGCCAGAAACAGCTGCAGAAGAAGAACCAGGAACACCAACAGTGCAACAGAAGCACACACACAGGATAAAGGGTGGTGTCATAGACACAGTCTACATGGGCTAATGTCGTGGAAGGTACGCTCACTTGACAAGAGTGGATGCGCCTATAGTGGCAAATGCATCAGAATCCCCCCATGGCACTTTATAACTGAGTGCGAATACTAAAACTGAACCAGGTGAAAAAGATCCCAGAAATGCAGAAGAGGGCACTTTATCTCAGTGCGTTTACAGAACAAAGATGCATCAGAAAGAGCATGCAAGCTCAGAAGTTAGAAAGAAGAGTGCACGAAGAAACCAAAAGAAGAGATCCCCGGACCTGTAGAACCAAGCACACCACCAGAGGGCATAAACTGCATAACTCGGAGGAGTGAAAACCTGGAGCAGAATCTGGAAGAAATATCTCTGCCACTGAATAGTACACAGAATCAGCTTTCCGACGATATCTCGTTTGCCGAAAAAGGAGTCCGGATGAGCCAGATATGACTCCCGGAAGGCAAAAAAAGACATCAGACTTCAACAGCAACAAAAGCTATTGAAATGGTAGAACCCAAAACCCTAACCTCCTTCATCGGAAAGAGCTCGGAAAGAGCTTTCCGACGATATAAAGAAGTCAGAAAAAGGCCCCCGTATGCTCCCTGTAGAGCGAAAAAGGCCCAAGTACCCCCAAAAAACTCACCAAGGCATGTTTTAAGCCCCTGGGGCTAAAAAAAAAGGGCCCCTGGGCGCATGGCGCGCGCAGGGGGCTGGAACCGGAGCTCCCGGTCATCCATATGACCGCCTTTAGGGCCCGCGGGCTTAAAAACCCGCCGGGGGCCCAGGCGGCGGCGCGGCCGGCGGAGCGGTGCGCCGCTGGAGCGGAGCGGGGCCGGGAGGCGGCTGGGGCCGCGGAGGAGCTGTTGTGCAGAGCGGAGCGGGGCCGGGAGGCGGCTGGGGCCGTGGAGCGGAGGCAGCGGCTGTGCAGTCGGCGGAGCGGCGGTGGGCCGGGCGGAGCGGGGGACGCTGAATGCGGCGGAGCGGGGGCCGGGGCCCGCTTGAACGCGGTGGCCGCCCGGGCAGTGGCTGCTATGCGGTTGCTGCTGGGCGGCGCGGGGGTGGCCGCTGGGCGGCGCCCCCCAAAAATTTATTTTTTATTTTTTAAAAATCGCCGTCTCGATCCGCGTGCCAGGTCGTACGGCCTGGTACCTAAAAAATTTTGCCTCAAATTGCAAAAGTGTCCAAAATGGACAAATTTTATATAGATTCTAGCTATCTCGAACCTTCCGGACGCAATGGTGGCATCCGTTTTTTGCTCAAAATACCTCCCAAAATTTTTTTTTTCTTTTTTGCAGGCAAAAAAGAAACAAAAAATAACGTCCTACTTCTGAATCACTTCAACAAAAATACGAACAGCGAGCAGCAAGATGGCTCTGATACCATGTTAGATTTGACAAACGCAAATCATCCCAAGAACACCTGCATGCAAGACTGTCACAAAGAAGAAGCAAAAAGACAGAAAGCTATGGCGGCCAAAAGGCCAGAGACTGCAAAACCATGTTGCAAGAAAATAATCTTCTATTAACCAATGATGAAAATAATACAATCTCCTTATTGAAATGAAAGAAGTGAATCCTTATAAAAGGAAACACGAAACCCTAAAGGCTAAAACCCTAAAGAATTATAAAGCGCCTAAGTGAAACTTAAGCCTAGAGTATGATAAACTAATAATTAAATGATTTAATTATTAGCTAACATAAGACTACTCTAACAATGTAGAGGCAGACACACTAGGCACGAATAGTGCTCTGACACAGACTCTCATTCAGTGTGCCACTCCTTTAGTTGAGGGTGACTATGGTCAATCCTCGAGGGGACATGTTTTTTAGTCATGTGGATGCTTGTGCACATTTGGTACTAGCGAGAGAGAGGAAGAGGATTCTAGAATGATGACTGATAGCTTTCTAAATATGACATTTGGCATTGACACACAGATAAATATTTCCAAGTTCATTAAACTTCTTTGATCATATTTCATTTATAAAAGAATAACTATTTAATTTAGTATCTATTGTTTATGATGAAAATTTAGGGCAAGAGTGTTAGTGGCGGTGGCAGTGGAAGTGGCAATGATCCTAATGTCCCCTTTTACACATCGTCATCAATTCCACAAGTATGTATCGAATAAAACATTTTAATTAACATATTTGATTATTATGTAATTATATGAATAATTGTATCATAACTTATTGTGCATGTGCATTAGATGTGCACTGGTGGACCATCGATGTTCACAACAAACAGCAAAGGGCATTGTGCAACTTTCCTTGAGGTATCTTCATTTGCATATTAATTTGATTTATTTGATTATATTTAATTAATGAATGAATGACTAAATTACTAGATAAATTATGATCAAAATCCAGAGGCACGATGATTACATTCTTTCACCTGGGTTTGTGAGGTCACCATTGAGTCCATAGGTATATATGTAATAATGCATTATAATTAACATGTCAATAGTATGTTCTTATATGAATGGTTATCTTATAATTTTCCATGTACATGTGCACTAGTTGAATGTTGGAGCTTCAACTTCGACACCGCACACTCGAGGACGCGATGGAACCTTCACGGAGGTATCATTTACTCATTAGTAGGGTTGTAAAAAATATATGTAATCTTGATAACTGCATAATACTTTTTTTGTTTCATTTTCAGCTTTTGACATCAGAGACTCCTCCTTTTTTTCATGATACTTTGGATCGTGGAGTAGTTGCAGCAGTAGCTAGTTCTGAAGCACTAACTGAGGTATGAAAGAGATCACTTAACTTTAATTTTTATTTTAATAGTTTGTATTGAATTTCATAATGATATTCATGTATGTATTTTAATTATTATTTTGATCATTGTTGTAGGGACTTATTAATCCAGATTACCAGCATGCGCCTTCGGTGGATGAACATAGTGACTATTTTCTAGCGGTAAGTGAATATTCAATTTTATGTCATTGTATAATTCAATTTTTATGTATATTAGTTATCTCTATCTAAATTTTTATTTTATTAGGTCGAGCTACAGAAGAGTCTAGACAAGAGGATGAGTGAGTGCACTCGGAAGACTATAGCATCCACTGCATCTCCATCGACGCGACGATCGAAGACAACTCGGGATTTGTTTTCTTCCCCTAGCGGGAAAGGACTAAGATTAGGGATATGGATTGTATGCCTATATGGCATTAGTGGACATATTTTTTGTATATTGTATAAGTGATACGTTGTACATCCATTTGGCTTTGAGGAAGCCAGTTTTACTGTATTGAATATATTCAATGTATGACATTATTGGACATATATATTTGGCTCCATGCCCTACGAATATTTTGTTTTGTTTTAGCTATGCAATTCATGTCTTTGGTGTATTGATGTATACTAATTTATGTCTTATTGATGTATAATAACAAAAGTAATGAAATGAATGCAGAAATGTATAAATATAATATAAGGCAATATTTCTACGTCACAACCTATCCAAGATCACATGGAATCAAACATTTATATTCATTGGTGTGTTCCCTATTCCACAAGATAGTCATAATATAAAGACATGACCTCAAATAGGTGAGGTAGCATATGGTAAGGTTGTCATCTATTGAACCCAATACCAGGCCTATTTTGATCTATGGGTACCCTAATGTTGGCAAGAGTTCTTTTATTAATAAGATTACTATGGCAGATGTGGATGTGCAACCTTATGCTTTTACAAACTAACTTCTAATTGTCCCCTAACTGACTGATTATTTGCTAACACGGTCCCATAGCACCTGACGGATTGATTCTACCTCGCATGAGCTCTGAGATATGACCCCGCAAAGATCATTGATTTCATGCTGAAGGGACCTTGAGGGATACTTCGGCACTGAGTCATCGATGGGGATCAAATGACTATGTGTGGAAAATGAGGTTGCCCATAGCATTTACCTGACCATTCAGAGCTGTCGAAACAAACGGTTTGATGCTACGACCGACGGTTGGAAAGATATGCAATGTTGGTCATTTTCCACTGAGGAACACTGTGAGTTCTGACATTGACCGAGAATATGTTGCCAAATATAAATGAACTTGAATCTCTAAAAACTAAGACAGGCTATTGTAGGCCTCGGCAACATGATCTTGTAGCACCTAACGGATCCATGCTATCTTGCACGAGCTCCAAGATATGACCCCGCAAAGATCACTGATTTCATCCATTTGGGACCTTGAGGGACACTTCGGCCTAGAGTCATCGGTGGGGATTGAATGACTGTGCATGGTGAACAAGGTTACCACTAGCATTTACCTGGCCATTCAGAGTTATTGGAATAGATGATTCGATGCTACAACCGACGGTTGGAAAGATACGCAACGTTGGCCATTTGAACTGAGGAACACTTTGAGTTTTGACATCGACCGAGAATGTGTTGCCAATTTTAAACAAACTTGAATCTCTAAAAATTGAGACAGGCTTTTGTAGGCCCCGGCAACACAATCCTGTAGCAACTAACAGATCAATTCTACGTTTCACAAGCTCCAAGATATGACCCCACAAAGATCGCCCATTTCATGTTGAAGGGACCTTGAGGGACACTTTGGCACGGAGTCATCAGCGAGTGGTGAACAACTGTGCATGGTGAATGAGGTTGCCACTATCATTTACTCGGCCATTTTGAGCTGTTGGAACAGACGGTTCGATGCTACGACCGATGGTTGGAAAGATACACAACGTTGGTCATTTGAACTGAGGAAAACTGTGAGTTCTGACATTGACCAAGAATGTGTTGCCGATTATTAAAAAAACTTGAATCTCTAAAAACTGAGACATGCTATTGTAGGCCTTGGCAATACGGTCCCGTAGCACCTGACGGATCGATTCTATGTCACATGAGCTCCGAGATATGACCCCACAAAGATCATTGATTTCATGCATTTGGAACCTTGAGGGACACTTCGGCCTGGAGTCATCGGCGGGGATCGAGTGACTGTGTGTGGTGAATGAGGTTTCCACTAGCGTTTACCCAACCATTTAGAGTTGCTACGACCGACGGTTGGAAAGATACGCAACGTTGGTCGTTTGAACTGAGGAACACTTTGAGTTTTGACATCGACTGAGAATGTGTTCCCAATTTTAAATGAATTTGAATCTCTAAAAATTGAGATAAGCTTTTGTAGGCCCTGACAACACGATCCCGTAGCAACTAACAGATCAATTCTACGTCACACAAGCTCCAAGATATGACCTCACAAAGATTGCCCATTTCATGCTGAAGGGACCTTGACGGACACTTCAGCACAGAGTCGTCAGTGGGTGGTGAATGAGGTTGCCACTATCATTTACCTGACCATTCGGAGATGTTGGAATAGATGGTTTGATGCTACGACTGACGATTGGAAAGATACACAACGTTGGCCTTTTGAACTGAGGAACACTGAGTTCTGACATCGACCGAGAATGTGTTACCGATTTTAAATGAGCTTGAATCTCTGAAAACTAAGACAAGATATTGTAGGCATCGGCAACATGGTCCTATAACACCTGACAGATCGATTCTATGTCGCACGAGCTCTAAGATATGACCCCGCAAAGATCGCTGATTTCATGCATTTGGGACCTTAAGGGACACTTCGACCTGGAGTCATCAGCGGGGATCGAATGACTGTGCATTCTGAATGAGGTTGCCACTAATGTTTACTCGACCATTCAGAGCTATTGGAACAAACGGTTTGATGCTACAACCGACGGTTGGAAGGATACGCAACGTTGGTTGTTTGAACTGAGAAACACTTTGAGTTCTAACATCGATCGAGAATGTGTTTCCGATTTTAAACAAAGTTGAATCTCTGAAAACTGAGATAGGCTTTTGTAGGCCTTGGCAACATGGTCTCGTAGCCCCTAATGGATCGATTCTACCTCGTATGAGCTCCGAGATATGACCCCGCAAAGATCACCAATTTTATGCTCAAGGGACCTTGAGGGACACTTCGGCACGGAGTCGTCGGTGGGGATCGAACAACTGTGCGTGGTGAACAAGGTTGCTAGTAGTGTTTACTCGGCCATTCAGAGTTGTTAGAACATATAGATTGATGCTATGACTGACGGTTGGAAAGATACACAACGTTGGTTGTTTGAACTGAGGAACACTTTGAAATCTGACATCGACCGAGAATGTGTTGCCAAATTTAAATGAAGATGAATCTCTAAAAACTGAGATAGGCTTTTTTAGGCCCCAACAACACAGTCCCGTAAAACCTAATAGATCGATTCTACCTCACACGAGCTCTGAGATATGACCCCGCAAAGATCATTGATTTCATGTTGAAGGGACCTTGAAGGACACTTCAACATGGAGTCGTCGGCGGGGATCGAATGACTATGTGTGCCAAATGAGGTGTCCACTAGCATTTACTTGACCATTCAAAGCTATTGGAATAGATGGTTCGATGCTACAACCGACAGTTGGAAAGATACGCAACGTTGGTCGTTTGAACTAAGGAACACTTTGAGTTCTAGCATCGACCAAGAATGTGTTGCCGATTTTAAATGAAGTTGAATTTCTCAAAACTGAGATAGGATTTTGTAGGCCCCAACAACACGGTCTTGTAGAACCTAATGGATTGATCCTACCTCACACGAGCTCTGAGATATGACCCCACAAAGATCACCAATTTCATGTTGAAGGGACCTTGAGGGACACTTCAACATGGAGTCGTCGGCGGGGATCGAACGACTCTGCATGCCAAACAAGGTTGCCACTAGTGTTTACCCAGCCATTCGGAGCTGTTGGAACAGATAGATCGATGCTACGACTGACGGTTGGAAAGATACGCAACGTTGGTCGTTTGAACGGAGGAACACTTTGAGTTCTGACATCGACCGAGAATGTGTTGCCAAATTTAAATGAAGTTGAATCTCTAAAAATTGAGATAGGCTTTTGTAGGCCCTGACAATGTGGTATCGTAACACTTAACGGATTGATTCTACCTTACACAAGCTCTGAGATATGACCTCGCAAAGATCATCAATTTCATATTGAAGGGACCTTGAGGGACACTTCAGCATGGAGTCGTCGGCGGGGATTGAATGACTGTGTGTGCCCAACGAGGTGTCCACTAGCATTTACCTGGCCATTCAAAGTTTTTGGAACAAGCGGTTCGATGCTACGATCGACAGTTGGAAAGATACGCAATGTTGGCCATTTGAACTAAGGAACACTTTGAGTTCTGGCATCAATCGAGAATGTGTTGCCGATTTTAAATGAAGTTGAATTTTTGAAAATCGAGATAAAATTTTGTAGGCCCTAAAAACACGGTCCTGTAGAAACTAACGGATTGATTCTACCTCACACGAGCTCCGAGATATGACCCCACAAAGATCATCAATTTCATGCTCAAGGGACCTTGAGGGACACTTCAGGACGGAGTCGTCGGCGGGGATCGAATGACTTTTTGTGCCAAACAAGGTGTCCACTAGTGTTTACCCGGCTATTCGGAGCTATTGGAATAGACGGTTTGATGTTACGACCGACAGTTGAAAAGATATACAATGTTGGCCATTTGAACTGAGGAACACTATGAGTTCTGGCATCGACCGAGAATGTGTTTCTGATTTTAAACGAAGTTGAATCTCTCAAAACCAAGATAGGCTTTTGTAGGCCCCAACAACATGGTCCCATAGCACCTAACAGATTGATTCTACCTCACATGAGCTCTAAGATATGACCCCGCAAAGATCGCCAATTTCATGTTGAAGGGACCTTGAGGGACACTTCAACAAGGAGTCGTTAGCAGGGATCGAACGACTGTGTGTGTCAAACAAGGTGTCCACTAGTGTTTACCCAACCATTCAGAGCTGTTGGAATAGACAGATCAATGCTGTGACTGACGGTTGGAAAGATAAGCAACGTTGGCTGTTTGAACTGAGGAACATTGTGAGTTCTAACATTGACCGAGAATGTGTTTCTGATTTTAAATGAACTTGAATCTCTGAAAACTAAGATAGGTTTTTGTAGGCCCCGGCAACATGGTCTCATAGCAACTGATGGATCCATGCTACCTCACACAAGCTCTGAGATACAACCCCGCAAATATCATTGATTTCATGCTCAAGGGACCTTGAGGGACACTTCAGCATGGAGTCATCGGCAGTGATCAAATGACTGTGCATGCCGAATGAGGTTGCCACTAGCATTTACCTGGCCATTCAGAGTTGTTGGAATAGATGGATTGATGCTACGACATTGCAGATCCATGCAAAAACCTTTTCTTTAATATTGCTCACTAACCCTTTACAAGAGAAAATGTTTACAAAAATTGGCATGTACTTGCATGAGGACATTAAATATTACAGAAATCCCGCATAGAAGCAACTGGAAAGCCACTCAAAAAGTAGTAAGTGATAGCAAGTGGGATAATGCAGATGCTTTAATAAACCACTATCTTCTTTACTCAAGCAACATCTGGCTCATCTGCTCGACTGGGGCATGTTTGGGAACAGACAGTCTCCATTTAAACTCAAGTCTCTGGAAGTAGTTATATTTGTCAATGGAGGAGATACACCCATTGGATCGGCAATAATTTCATGGTCACTAGAATTTCCATTTGTCTTCAATTCGGATACTCTTTCCAAAATTGCATCTACCCTTTTACCAATTTGGGAAATTAATGGGTCTATTTGTGGACCTCCAGGGAGTTGGTCACCTAAACGAGAACCTTGAGATGAATCGAGAACTTCTCTATGAAGGAGATCAGTACCTTGAGAAGCTCTCCACTTGTCAGCTGAATTAAAACCTTGTACCATAGATGGCTGCCCTTTGTTGTAAAATGAGGAGTGAGACTGCCTTGCCAAAGGTGGCAATGAACTTACATTTCAGGGATAATGCCCAACATGAGTAACCTAGTTTCCCAAGTCCCGTAAATGCAAGTCCATTGACAAATAGGAATTTCTAATAGAAATATTTGTGGTGCTAGAATGAAGTGCATGACCAAATTCTTTGCTTGCTAATGAACCAATTTGAGGCTTCATTTCACATTGCTCTATGGATAATTCCACAGCACTTGTTACTTCTCTATCTGAATTTTTTGTGTCAGTGTACATGTGCACTGAATAGCTTCAGTCACTACTTGAGCTACTAGCAGATGATGAGTACTCATTATCATCATCTGACATAGGCTCACACGCATATCTTACTTCTTTCCTTTGCCACTTTCCACTTCCTAGCTCTTCCTCCTTATCTGTAACTTCTATCATGGGTCCAAGAAGTTCTTCCCACTCTTTCCCATTAATTGTGGGCTTTGTCTCTTCGTCCAGAGTAATTGGCATACCTTGGATGGCACCAAGATAACCATTTTCTTCTGAAATGTCATTTTCTCTCACATTAATCTCTCTATGAAGAATATTTTCTATATCTTCCTCTGTCTATTGAATAGATGTAGCTACAATCCCATGTTCATCAATAATATTCCTTGCACATTGAGTAATATATCATGCAATTCCTTAATATTTTCATTCTTAACAAAAGCTCTCCACTTGTCAGCTAAATTAAAACCTTGGACTATAGATGGTTGCCCTTTGTTGTAAAATGAGGAGTGAGACTACCTTTCCAAAGGTAGCAATGAACTTACATTTTAGGGATAATGCCCAACATGAGTAACCTGGTTCATCTTCTCAACTGGGGCATGTTTGGGAATAGACAATCTCCATTTAAACTCAAGTCTCTGGAAGTAGTTATATTTGTCAGTGGAGAAGATACAGCCATTGGATCTGCAATAACTTCATGGTCACTAGAATTTCCATTTCTCTTCAATTGGGATACTCTTTCCAAAATTGCATCTACCCTTTTACCAATTTGGGAAATTAATAGGTCTATTTGTGGACCTCCAAGGAGTTGGTCACCTAAACGAGAACCTTGAGATGAATCAGGAACTTCTCTATGAAAGAGATCAGTACCTTGTGAAGCTCTCCACTTGTCAACTGAATTAAAACCCTAGACCGTAGATGGTTTCCCTTTCTTGTAAAATGAGGAGTGAAACTATCTTGCCAAAGGTGGCAATGAACTTGCATTTCAGGGATAATGCCCAACATGAGTAACCTGGTTTCCCAAGTCCCGTAAATGCAAGGCCATTGATGAATAGGCATTTCTAATAGAAATATTTGTGGTGCTAGAATGAAGTGCATGACCAAATTCTTTTCCTACTAATGAACCAATTTGAGGATTGATTTCATTTTCTTCTTGATCGTTGCAATATTTTCTCCTCAACTGAACATTTTGTAATCAGTTGATATACAATCACAGTTTTCTCTTGGCCAATCCTGTGGGATCGCAATTGTACCTGTAGATCCACAAAAGGGTTGAAATCTGGATCTAGTGGAAGATTATTATTAACAAGAAGTATTCTAACATTGGACATGGAGGAAAGAAGAAGAGTTTGCAAGTTGAGAGTGATTGAAGGAGTTTGATGAGTTTGAATGGTGCATAATGGTCATGAAATTGGTGCAAGGGTACGGAAATAGATGTTATAGCCTTTGGAGGGGGTTATTGTATGCATGAATCCATCATAGGATGGTCATATGATGGTGAATCAACTTTGGTTCAATTTCTATGGTGCTAGGAGATGAGACATTGGGCGAGCCCTAGTTTCTAGGGGGTTTTGGGACCAATTTGGGGCTTTTACATCTACAAGTGTCAAATATTCAAATTGATGGTAGAATAATCTAATTAGAGTCATTTTAAGACACTGTTGAAAGTGGCAAGGTCTGGGAGTGAGTCCTTAATAGGGCTGCTTTGTTAATTGAGCCTATTAGGCCTAGTTGGGAAACATGAATCAGCAATTTTAAGGTGTGATGTTCCAAAACACATAGTCTTTGTTTTGACATATGTTATGCAACTTGAAAAAGGGTATTCAAATACTTTGATCACCATTTGAAGAGGTGATCAATAATTTGGTTGATGGTCCAACTAATTGGTAAGCTTAAACAATCATGAACCAAGAACTTGTTTTATATGGTGGATATGGAGTTGTTGAAGGAAACCTAAGGTGTGGAGTATTAAAGAAGATGGTATGAAAGGAGAGAATGAAGTAAAGGATTCTCTAAAGCTGAGAAAAGAAAATAAAGTGATGTTCAAGCCCACAAAGGATTCAGTAGTCAAAGCAATGAAATTTGAGAATACAAGGTGTTGAAACAAGTGCATCCCTCCAAGGGAATATCCAGTGCTGCCATGGATATCATGGAGAGCTTCATGATTGATATTTTTGATAAGATTACTCCTGAGGCTGCTTCTCTACTGAAATATAACAAGATCATGACAATTTCCTCCAGAGAAATTGAGATTGTTGTCAAGTTTGTTCTTCCTAGACAGCTGGCTAGGCATGTTGCTTCTGAAGGAAGTAAGGCTATTACCAAGTTTCGTACTACTCTAGGTTAGGTTTTGTTGGAAGATTTTAGGTTTTTTGTATGTGGTGTATATGGCAGGCTTGTTTAAAAGTTGGTTTTGGCTTGGGTTTATGTTAAAATGGGCTTGTTTGGATGTTTTGAGGTAGAAGTGACTGTGAACTGAATGTGTGGAAGTTAATGTTGAACTGGGATCTTAGTGTATGTAAAGAATATATGAATTATGCTATGTATGTTACATTATGAATATAGTTTATGGTTATTATCATACATTATGCTATGTATGCTGTGAAAAATCTTTGTTATAAGATTTATATTATAAGGATGTGGTTATTGTATAGATCTCTCATTTTAATAACTTGGAGTTTAATTAATTTAGCCTCTTTCATGAGATCCTTGGCAAATAAGACTATTTATTCTAGTTTTACATAGTGCAAGTGCACTATAGGGCATACGCCCTATGCAAAACAAAACAAAACAAAATGTTATGCATAGTCTTAAATAGGGCGTGCGCCCTATAGCGTGTGCACCCTATAGGGTGTACACCCTATGTAAAACAAGAAAAAGGGAGGAGAGAGAGAGAGAGAGAGAGAGAGAGAGAGAGTAGGAGAGATAGAGAAGGGGAAAGGGAGAGAGTAGGAGAGAGAGAAGGATAAGGGGGGATATATATATATATATATATATATAGAAGGTCAGAGTGAGAAGGTGAGAGAGAGAGAGAGTGATAAGGGGGAGAGAGAGAGAGAGTATGGGGGAGGGAGAGAGACACACACAGAGAGAGAGAGAGAGAGAGCTCTCACTCACTTTGACTATTTCTCATCACTATATGAATCTATATCTTACATAGGGTGCACGCCCTATAGGGCGTGCTCCCTTTAGGGCATGCGCGTTGTGTAAAGGATTTGAATTTACCAATCCTAAGGCTTGGATTTGCCTTGGAGATCCAATTCAAAGGCTTGGATGATTGAAATAGGCCTGAGACATGTTTTCCAGCAAACATACAAAAAAATGACATCTTTTTTTGTGTGCTCCTCATCAGGTTTACTCGTGGCTCAAGAACGTAAAAATCAAATGACGTGATATTGCAGATCTCTCTGTTAGCTATCTAATCATATAATTTATTTTGAATTCTGATTATGTTAAGTTTTTCAACTCTAATTTCTTGTGTGTATGTCCGTTTTTTGTAAAAAATCAACATGCAGTATTTTGGGCATAGATTTTGGCTCGTTCATCAAATTTTGTAATAAGTTACATTTTTAGAAACTAGACTCCATTCTACACACTTTAAAAAAAAATTGATTTTTGATTAGTTTTTAATGATTTCTAGGGGGAGCACACAAAAATTTCATGTTTTCAGGATGTGTGCACTTCGTAAATTCATCAAAAATTATACATTTATCAAAAAATTACCAAAAAAATCTGGGATAAACTACGTGGTGTTAGCTAACTTTTCACCGGAGTGATTAAAAAAATTCAAAAAAAAAAGTGAACATTTTAGGGGGAGCACACCAGACGCTATGTTATGTTTTTGGACAAAAAATAGGACCACTTTTTGTGCTCCCCCTTTTTGAGGGCCTTAATCTGCACCATTTTCAAAATAAGTTATTAGTTTAGGAACTAGATTCAGAGTATTAAAAATCTTGTTTTTGTCGCATCTTAAAATTTTGAGTCTAACTATCTTCAATTTCTTGTTGAAGTTCAGAGTTTTCTGATTTCAGGAAAAAAGTGGCATTTATACCCCCTTTTTGGTACCACATCTTTGTGCACTTACCCACTCATGATCTCAGTGCGTATAGATGTCAATTTCTCCCTATTAGGGAGAGTAGTACCATTCTGCAGTGTCTGCTCTAACGCAGTCAGAGCGGCCTGCATCCTAGAGATAGTGTCATATGTATGACTATCTCTACTTTGTGGGGCCTGGGTACCATGTTGGTCTGAGGGAGCTCGTGATCCTTAACTATTATGGACACTATGCTCTGAACCACTAGAAGCCATGAATGATGTGCACGCAAAGGTAATATATATATATATATATATATATATATATATATATATATATATATATATATATATATATATATATATATATATATATATATATATATATATATATATATATATATATATATATATATATATCAATTGATTTTCTAATGAATGTATGTATATGTGTATGTGCCCACTTGCAGCGAGTATTTACATATACATGCATTCATTAGAAAATCAATTGATATATATATATATATATATATATATATATATATATATATATATATATATATATATATATATATATATATATATATATATATATATATATATATATATATATATATATATATATATATATATATATATATATATATATATATAATAAATTAAAAAAATAACTTGATTTACATGTACATACTTCAAGTGAACATGAAAATATTTAAAACTTCAAACATGAACTAATTTTCAAACGCATTTACATATATAAATTAAATATTTAAACATTTAAATTCATGCATTTACATATGTACATGTAATATTTTTAAATATTTAAACATAATTTAAATTCATGCATTTAAACATGTATTCAATCATGGTACTAGAACTAATTCATGCACGCATAATTACTAATTTGAATGCATATTTATACATATTTAAAAGCACACATGAGAAAATTGAATTTAATACAAATTTCCAAAATCTACCTAGATTCAAGTGACAATAATTTTGGTCGATAAATTTTAAATCAATTTAGTAGAATTTGAATGTAAATTTCCATAACTAGGGAGGGAAAAACATTATATAAATTATACTAAAAGAAATGGTGAAAATATAATAATCTGGAAAGGGGTTCATTTGAAAATAATTAGGTACTAGATGAAATCATGTTCAAGTCCATGAAACAATGGATTTTCTAGAAATAGTTTTTTGCACTTTTTCCATGAACAAAACACTTCCATGCAAAGCACAAGAGGAAACATATAGATTTCTCCTTATGAAGTTTAGGAGGGGGAAAATGATCTAGAGTTTAAATACTTAACCCATTTTGGGGAGAAGATAAATATATAATTAGTTGAGTTAGGATCACCTCCAAGGTTTCATTTTTTTTTAGCTAGAGGGGATATCTAAGGGTCTTAATTGGGTCTTAAGGGTCTTAATTAGGTCTTGACCTGGTCTTAAGGGTCTTATGGGTCTTAAGGGTCTTCATTAGGTCCTATTGGGTCTTAAGGGTCCTATTAGGTCTTAAGGGTCTTATTGGGTCCTATTGGGTCTTAAGGGTCGTATTGGGTCTTAAGGGTCTTAATTAGGTCCTATTGGGTCTTAAGGGTCCTATTGGATCTTAAGGGTGGACTATTTGGTCCTATTAAGTTCTATTAGGTCTTAAGTGGTCCTATTAGGTCTTAAGGGTCCTAATAGGTCCTAATAGGTCCTATTAGGTGGACTAAATTAAGTCTTTTAAGTGGTCTAATTAGGTCTTAAGTGGTCCTATTAGGTCAATAAGAATCTAGGATTATGTCTTAATTCGTACTATTAGATCAGGTATTGGGTCTTAAGGGTCCTATTATGTCTTAAGATTAGGTATTATTAGGTCTTAAGTATAATTTTGTCTATCAAAAAATATATAAAGGATTTTAGATCTATATGTTCTTGATATATATTTATTTTGGAAAATAACTTAGTGGGATATATATAAGTTATATCTCAAGTAATCATTTTAAATAAATTTTATTAAAAAAAATATTTAAATTAACTATGTATTGTGTACTATTTACATTTTTTTAGGTTTCAGTTTACGTTTTGGGTAAACTGTATATGTTTTTCTAGGATTTAGGTTTGTACGTTTAAGTTTCAAACTTTTGAGTTTATTTTTTTATTTTGTACATTTTTTAGGTAAATACGTTTCTATGTTTTAAGTTTACATTTATGTTTCATTCATCAATAATATAAATTTCAAAAATGGAAGAACAATAATATTTAAATTATAATGCTAAGTAAAAAAACACATTTTTTTGCATATAAATATAAGAAAAAAAATAAAAAAACACAAACAAATTAAAAATGTCACTAACCTGGAACTCGGCTGAGTGGGCACTATTGCTCACTGGTCGCCAATCCTTACCCCCTCAATGTGCAAATGAGGGGCTTTGGGCACTTTTTGGGGTATATAAAATACCCGATAGACTCGGTCGAGTCTCTCACTAGTACATTTGACCTAGTTTTTCTACCAAAATTTTTGACCAAAAAATAAAAAGGTTTTGCTTGGTCAGATTATAGAAGGAAAACTTTGTTTTTTTTTAAATTTATGCCCGTGTTTGTCAAAATATCGATAAATCCCATGGTGGTCAAAAGTTCGACAAACACAGGCATAACTTTTTAAAAAAAGGGAATTTCATTTCTCATTTCATTATTCTTGACTGGCGAATAAGAAGGGCAGTGCGCGCGAAGGAGATTGAGCGGCTGAAAGGACTCAAGGAGATTGAGCTTAGAAACCTTAACCTGGGGTTTTTGGAGGTTTTTCATTCTTTCTCTCAACTTTTTAATTTACTGGATACCCAGTCAGTATTATCATTTGCTTCGAGACTTATTTACTGTTTGATTTATGCTTTGAGACTGGTTTTACACCTCTTGATTGCATACATTTGGGTTTTACACCTCCTGATTGCATACATTTGCATACCCTACTATAGTTGAATTCTCAGAATTGCATGGCTCTAGCCAAGCCATCTATGTTTGGCGGTGAACAGCCTCTATGGGGTTGGGTGGGGGGCCCCCCACTATAGTTGTCTGGTAGGGGCAGTCATGTTCAGTTAAGTGTCAACTATAGATGTGAAAGATGCAGTGAAATTGGGGATAAGAGCTGAGTTTGGTGAAGTAGATAGTTAGAGGCCGAGCCCCCCCTAAAGAGAGTTGAGAGCAAGCCCGCTTTAGAATAGTAGGGGAACTCGCTGAATTGATGAAAAGCGGTGATGCCCCTTTTGCATACATTTGGGTTTTATTGTCTTAGCTCCAGCAATGACCATGGGTTTTCATGGGTAAGCCTTTTTTTCCCCTCCCTCCTTTGTGCTCTACATTGCATACATTTGGTTTTACGTGCCCTATTTATGCTTCCACATTTGGCATACCCATTTTGTGTATGTCCTACAATTATTGCATTCCATGAGATAGCATCTCTTTGAGGAATTCCTTCAAACACTTTATGTGCCTTGTCTAATATCTATCAGAGAATTTGTGGGCTACTAATATCCAACAAAAATCCCCCTTCCATTATGCTTCGATGGATGCCCATACCTTGTTCTAATTCACTCCTATTTCGGCACAGGCTGGTAGGATGTTGGCAAAAGTTGTGGTTGTTGGTCTGCCAATTTAGGCAATTGTGGGAAGCAATTGAGGCATTGAAGTTTTGGATTCAATTTTTCTTCCTACCAGTGAGCTTTGTGAGCTATTGGTTTCAATATTTTTGGTGGAAACCTCACCCTAGTCTCCTTTGAAATATGCACTAATCATTGGCAGACCAGCAACCTCGGTACTCTAGTAGTCAGCATTCTATAGAGATCGCAACATAATTATCATTGTAGGTCTAAACAAGCAATGTGGAGATTGAATTAGTGCAATTGTATGGGAGTGCTCATTGTAGAGTGAGTACCAAATTGATACCAAAATGAGCATGTTCAACAATCATTTTGCACCTCCAATAGAATCAAGTTCATCGAAAAAATCAACACATTCATTCATTCAATGTAGTTGTGTCCCGATAACTCCTCGCTGAATTGTTCATTGTTTCAAATCCCTCCAATGGTGATACACTCTAATATACCCATTGTACCCTCCTCACACAAGCCAATCCCAGTCACTTCATTGTTCATTGTTCCTAATTCCTCAGTTCAAATGAGCACTTTTCTTCCAAACACTCATCTAATGAAGGAAACAGAGACGGTGTCTCAGTTTGGCAATACATAACAATGAAAGGAGTGATTGTAGCCTATTTACCAACAATACTAACTTTGCATTTTAGAATAGGAGAAATAATGCTAACCGCAAGAAGCCTTTGTGAATACTAAGTCATACTAGTAGAAAATATCTCTATTATATTCGTGTTTTCACTGCCCACTCTTACCCCTAGAGAACTTGAGTTTAGAAGAAAACCACAATTGATGAATGAAGATGTTAAAGGTAAACTAGAAGATGGTTGATACATAATAAGAGGAAACACCAAAATATTAATGATTTCATTTTCTAAGTTTCTCAAACCAACTCTGCTTCCAAGAGGTCTAGGAGTATCGACTTCTAGTAATAGAAAATTAACAAATCCATGTAGTAACTAATAGATTCTCAGCTGGATTATAATACAATAGATTTCCTAGAGGATTTCTCATCTCTTGTTGTATATGTCAAACAAATACAAGATTCATCATTCTACCATTGAAATTTCCTATCATTATTGGCACTCAAGATCATAGAAACATCTAATGTGCGCAATTACAAGACTCCATGGTATTTCACCTCCTCTGATCCTTTCATCTTCTTTGATTTTCATAATATTGCAATGTTTTTAAAATCTCTAATAGAATTCATATGGTCAAGCCTGATACTATCATTTTCATTTAAAGAATACATCATCCAGCCAACTTTCTAAATGTAGATGAAATGCACATCCTTTTGGTTGTATAGAGAGATTTGATATGCTTCCATTTCTAATGAATAGTCGATCATCATCAACTTCCACTCTTGTAGATGAAATGTACATCCCGATGATTGTATAGAAATATTTGATATGCTTCCTTTATAATGAGTAGCTCATCATCACCAAATCCCAATCTTGTGATGTACCACAAATAATTAGTATTTTCCCTTGTAGTATTTATCTTCTCTAGAAAAATCATATCAGTGATGGAGCCATCTTCATATGAGGTGGCATTTTCTTTAAAGGATTCTCAAACAAGTTTTCCAACATTATCATATTCATTTAAGATCTTTCCACCCTAACCTTTGCAATATTGAACACGACACTCTTACTGTCAGGGGGAGTACTAATAGATCAAAGAGTTATGCTATTATTTTTATTATTAAATATGACTATTGCATTGGAATCTACATCAAAGTTGGCAAATAATGCAACATAATTGCTAGCCCCTACATATTCACCAAAAATTGATCTTGTTAATGTCCCTAGAAGCATATTCATTTGATCATCTCTCTCAAGGGTTGACTCAAATTTGTCACCAAAGCATATTAGTTAAAGATCTATTGGGATCAAGATGATAATACTAAAAGTTGATATTTATGCCCTTGACATTACTTCCATTGTTCTTTGACTGATGTTTCCTCTTTAAGGCTCATTATTCTTTACAAAAATCTAATTTTCTTTAAGAGAAAACTGACATTCTTTATGTTCATTGTTTTAATCATGTTTATCTCATTGTTCACTACATAGTTTCTCATATTCTTGATGTCATCAATACATTGTTGATCTTCATTGGGTATGGTAATCACTATTTTTAAAATTTCAAATCTCTTTAAGGTGTCTTCTTTGACATGCATCTTTGATATTACTATTTTGATCTTTTGCTTCTTGTTCTTTTTTACTTCTTCACATTCCATCTCACTATCATTCCAATTCAAATTTTCATTGTATATTGTCTTCTCACTGCATTTATTTTTTTGTCACCGAATTTTCATGATAGAGATGTACTATCCTCTTCTTCTCAAATTGTGTCTATCTATGTCATACAATAACAGTATTTTGATCTCCATAATAACACTGAGATCTCTCTTTTATCTTCTCTTCATCACTAGTTTACTATTTTGCATCTTTGATCTTACTATATTTTGATGCACATCATTGTTTTAAGCCTTTCACAGTGCCACTTCTATGAAAATATTAGACATCGTTGTCCTTTGTTCTATTATTGTTTATCATTGCCTCATTTTCACCATCTATTATCACATGCTTTGTGACTATCTTGGTTCTTGATAGCATTCTATCTCCTTGCTGCCATTAGATATGTGACATTACTACCCTTTAATACATATTAATGATATTTTATTTTCATTGTCTATGATATGACATCAACCATTTTCCCAATTTACCTGGGGTCTAACAATGAGTAATAAAAAGGTAATGAAATACATGAAAAGAGGCCTTTCACTGTTTCATGACCTTTTGAAACCTGATCATTAAAGAAGCCTAGAATCTCCTACTAAAAAAAGGAAAAAACTTGTGGTTTGAATGCTTATCAATTTAGAAGCATAAAATTAAGGGTAATTGTAATATTTGAAATTTTAAAATTAGCCACATGGTCAAAACCATAGGCAACATAGGATAAGGATGATCTTCTCTT
Source organism: Chamaecyparis obtusa (assembly GCA_027943335.1). Classification (NCBI taxonomy): domain Eukaryota; kingdom Viridiplantae; phylum Streptophyta; class Pinopsida; order Cupressales; family Cupressaceae; genus Chamaecyparis; species Chamaecyparis obtusa. The sequence goes on along the minus strand of BSBK01002890.1, from coordinate 116,886 downwards.
GTGTGTTGTCCATCTTGCCACTAATTTTTATTTCTAATCCATGGGGCCCTTTGTTTATGTTGGTGGTGTATTTGTCTTTGATCGATGTAAAATGGAATAAATGTGTTAGTTGCAAAATCTCTGTTTGAGAAATCATCTTATGGGCCGACAACATTACATTATATATGATCATGCTTTATTTTGTTTGACAATAGATCCTCGAGAATTTAACCATGTTGAAGGTGCCTCATTTTATTGTTTGGCCAAGTGACTTCTATTGCTATGTTTCATTCATTATTGGATGATGGATCTGTGTCCTACATTCCATATTTCATTTTATCCAAGTCCAGTTTTGTGGCACACATAAGGGTTGTTACTAGACAATATTAATTGTTGTTTCATTAACATGATTTCTATTTTGTCTTGGAAATTCATTTGACTTAATATTTCTATTATCTCCCATTATTCTAACGACATATTCTCATCTTTGTAACCATTTTGTTTAATTTTATTTCTGTTAAGTTTTATATTTTGTTATGTATCCGGTGATGTCCAGTATTTTCCTGCCAATAGTATTAGATTTAAGTGTTCAATTTGACAAATAAAAATAATATTGGTTTATATTCTTTTCTTTGTTAATAAAGCTCAATTCAAGAAAAATAACAATTATACCAACACAGTTAGAAATTAGTAATACCCTAAAAAGAGATGCTATCATCCAAAAAAGTGCTCTTCATAACTCTGCTACCATTGTTTTGATTGTCTAGTGATTTAAACCAAAGACTTCGACTTACTAATAGATTTAATCTGCCAATTACTAATAGATTAAGCATATTTTTACTATGCTTAATGTTCCATTTAAATGCATTTAATACAAAAAACAAATTTACAAAACTGAACCAATGACATGTTTACAACAAAGGTCTAATAGAACTCCCAACAATTCTTAAACATACGTTATCTGATATGATGAATTCTTAAACAATTAAGGTTGGAGTAGACATAGTTATTCACAGTTTTTTGTGTGGTACAAGGAAGATTTGGCAAGGTCAAATCTTCCTTTGTGCTAGTAGTCTACAGAATTAGACCTTTATTAAGAATTCATCATATCAGATAAAGTATGTTTAAGAATTGTTGGGACTGGTCCTTTGGCGTGTATTAAACAGGATAGAATTTTCAGCATATTATTATCATTCTATTTCTTTGTTGTAAACATGTCATTGGTTCAGTTTTGTAAAAAAAAATTGTGAATTAACATGCCATTGGTTCAGTTTTGTAATTTGTTTTTTGTTGTAAACATGCCATTGGTTCAGTTTTGTAATTTTTTTTCAGGAACAATCTAGCCAGTCACTGTCTACACAATACCAGTTACTCCTTTGGTATCACAAACAACAAAAACAACAAAGTTCTTGCATAAACAAGTAAAACTAATGCTTGGAAATGTTCCTACGTTACCACCAAGCAAAGATCACGTTCTAAACTTCAAATCAATACACTGTTATTTCAACTGTACCTACGGGACAATGTACTCCAAAATTGCAGAGAAATTAAGTGTACTCCAAATAAACTGCCCTCTACAAAGAACCAACTAGAATCTATTAACCAACCTTCTAACTGTCAAATCATTATGCTTTCAAATCAATTACCTATCGGTGTATCCCTTGTGAGGGAGAGAAGCCAAACACATAAAGAACATGCACATAAACACGACAGCTGAAAAACTTAAATGGAATACACCAAGAAGTACCAAATGATGAATGCTCAATTGTTGTAATGGCAAAGCAATATCAGAACCGTCCATTTCTAGAACTTGATTTTTCTATAGTCCTAATGATTTTTCTTATTTCTTGTCTTTTGTCCCTTTTTTATTTCCTATGTTTGTGCTTGGTGACAGGATTTTGAACATTGTTGACATACTTAAATGGAATACACAATACCAAATGATGAATGCTCAATTGTTGTAATGGCAAAGCATCAGAACCGTCCATTTCTAAAATTTGATTTTGTATAGTCTTAATTATTTTTCTATAACTTCCTAATGATTTTGAAAATTGTTGACAAAGAGTGTTTCTTTTTTTTATTATAGTCTAAATGATTTTTCTATAGTCGTAATGATTTTTCTTATTTCTTGTCTTTTGTCCCTTATTTATTTCTTATGTCTGGGCTTCGTGATAGGATTTTGTCACCTTCTTTTGATGGTATATTTCATTCAGTCTATGTGGAATACTATTTTGTTCACTATTTTATTTCAGCTTGATATTTCTTTTATTTTTCATATACATAGAGACTACACATGCTGATAAAAAAATGAGCTATTTGATTTAGGTTTAATTTTCATTATTGTAAATGGTTAATATTTCTGATGGTACTCCTTAGTGTATTCCATATAAAAATAATTAGGTTTCTTCGGTATGATAAATGTCCCTTTGCGTTGAGAAAATTAGAGTTGAGAAAATGGTTGTCCAGTGACGATTTGTATTTGCAGGTTGCAAACAAATCATCCTTCTTCCACCAACGAGTCATTCCATTCAAGAAAGACCATGTTTGATGATATCAACCCATAACAAAATAGGGAGACAATTGCTAGATTGTAGTCTAACTTTAAAAGAAAAGGTGATGGAAAATGTTATCTACCATTGATTGTAAACATTTTTTAAGTACTTGAATCTACAATGGAACAATAGTGGTGAATGTATGATTATATGTTATAATATTTATGTAACAAATGTAGTAACGATGGTGCGGTGCATTATTGATATAGGCTCGATGACTCTTCTCAATGTGCCAAACTGTCAATGTGGTGGTGGTCATTGTGTGTCGAAGACTTCACAGACACAGAACAACCCTGGATGACAATTTTGGTGCTGCCCAAATAGAAAAAAGGCTGCTAATGTGTATATATTTAATGTTTCTAATGTAAATACTATTCATTAGATTATAAGAACTAATGTAGACTAGGCATCATAGGGAAATAATGGCTGCGAATACTTTAGTTGGGTTGATGACAACTCATCTGCATCTATCCGCCCATCTCCACTTATCTGCGATGAAGGATTTGAGTGCAAAACATGTCAGGCTAGGGAAAATGCCAAAATTATATTTTTATGATGCCTTCTCTGTAGTGTAATCGCATATCTTTGTTGCGACCATATGTGGAGATGAGCTCAGGAATTAGTCAGTTTAGTATTTTCATATTGTAACTAATATTTTAACATGGATATGGCGTAACTTCTCTTTTCCTCAAGTGCGCATATATATGGTTTACATCTTTTTTTACAATAATTCTTCATGTTTATGGCTTAGATGAGCCCCAATCTACTATCAATCACATGATTTAACGTATAGTATTTTCTTGGTTATTCCATTTGTTCCTTGATACATCAATTCGACCACACCCACTCCACTTCACGTGGATGTCTTTGAAATAGACTCCTAACTCTAATAAACTGACTATAACTACTAACTTACCTTATAAAACAATGGAAACTAATAACGATTGCTTGCTAACATCTATTGAATATAAGGTCCTTGAGAGATCAATCAATCAGGATGAGTGGACGAGGATGATGAGAAGGGGGAAGTAGAGTTGAATCCTGATGAAAAGGAAGCTCTGGCTGCAACTAGGAAGAAGAAGAAGATGTTTATCATCAAACACAGATTGAAGAAGAGTACTATAGAGAGCAAGCCTATCGTACCAAGGAAGTTTGACAAGAACAAGGAATATGGCTTAAACAGAATGGGAAGACATATTTCTAGCCTGGGCTTGGATCCTTCGACAATTAACTTGATAATAAATGAAGCAGATGAGAGCTAAGTAATTAGCTTCCCAAGAAAATTCTCATAAATGAATTGTGCATACCCCAATTCCTGTGCCCTTTGTGCGAACTCAAAGGATATATTTAAAACAACAAGGGTAAGGAGGTTAGCCTTACCCTTGTTGTTTCAAATATATCCTTTGGGTACGCACAGAGGGCACAGGAATTGGGGTACACATAGTGCATTTATGGGATTTTTCTTGGGAAGCTAATTGCTCATATGTCATCTACTTCATTATTATGAAGCTAATTGCCGAAGGATCCAGGCCCAGGCTAGAAAGATGTCTTCCCAAACACATAAAAAATATGCACATAAACACGATAGTTGAGCAACATAAATGTAGATATCACAATAGCTGAGAAACATAAATGTAGGCATCATGGTCACATTTATTTGGAGACAACATAATTGAGTTGTATACCCAGACAGTGGAGAGAAACTTTTGCTCCTCCGATTCCAAGTTGACATTGCGGGATCCAAAGACCATAGATAAGGAATAAATTTAGAGAGCAGAGGAGGTTCATAACAACCAAAATAATACAGGACAAACCTCAAGTTAAATGAGGCAACTGCAAACATTTTAATATATTTTTATTATTAAATAATGAAATTTGCATATACTAGTGTTCTAAGCCCCCTCATTACATGATTTATTATTGTAAGCTCCCTTTGACTTGCGCATCTAGAAAATGAAACTACAACCTATTGGGATTGAGACAAACCTTATAAAACAATAGCAGCTAAGAAGGATCGCTTGCCAACATCTGCTCATGAATACAAGGTCCTCCAACAGATGTATTCATGATGCATGGGCATTCTAGGGTACTCAGTGAATCTGCATGGGAGGTGTGTTGTTTGGCTGGTGTTACTCGATTGCAGCCTTGATCGACGGTCTCGGTCATTGAAGGAAGCTCGGTCGCTGAAGGAACTCATTAATCTCTAGCACTCGGTGAAAGTTTTACTCGGTGATGCTTGGGGTTCTCGGTCGACACTGGTGCTCGGCAATGCCCGGCATGCTTAGTTATTTCACTGTTGCTCAGTAGTTCTGGTTTACCGACTGGAGTTCTATGTGATTTGTTGGGCCAACTTGGTGCATTTATTGTTGGTAGCTGTTGTTACAGGCTGACATGTTGTATTAAATGTTTGTAAGGCTATTTTGAAGCCGACTTGTATTGCATTTAATAATTATTGGGGGGAGTTAATGATTTCATCCAGCCGACTTGTGGCTGATGATTAGTATTTATAGGATGTTTGGAGTAGGTGTTTAGGAGGATCAACAGTAGAGGGAGTTCATGACTTGGAATACTTAGTGAATCAGATCTGAGGTTCTAAAAGTTGGAGTTGGCAAAGTTATGGAAATGATCTTGCATGATCTTGCAGATCAGATTGTTATCTGATAGTTTATAGTTGCAGAGCTAGTGGTTTTCACACTTGGAGACAAGGAGATTGCTTGGAGGCTTGCGAGCTCAAGTTTAGATCTACCTTAGGGTTTCCATCATTTGTTGATTATTTTTAGAGCTGAAATAGTTGAGATTATATTGGATCTATGTGGATCTTACAGAATTGTTTCTGATTCTAATTGGCCCTAACCCGGAAGGCCTTACAGTCGGGCATGTTAATGAAAATCAGATTTAAACAATTATTTTTTTGTTGTGTGGTTGAGTATTTCATTGTTTTGAGTATTGGCTGCAAGGTTTGGACTATCCTTAACTAGATCCACCATCCTTGACTGCATCAAGTGGTATCAGAGCAAGAATTGATCTTGTGGAGTGAAGGTTGACCTAGCAAGGTTGATCTTGCAAAGTTGATCTTATTAGTGAAGAGATCGTATGATCTGGATTGTAGATCCATAGCACTAAACTTGTGGATCTTGCCCTAGTTGTTTGTTCAAGGTGGCAGGTTGAGATCTGACTTGCATACAACTTGGAGATTGCCACAAGGTGATCGATGTAGGGTTTGTTGCAGAGGGTTTCTCTTGTCTTTAAGGATGCCTCTAAGAAGCTTGGACCCTAGAGTACTTGCAGATCTCTGTGATACTATTGAATCTAGGATTACAGAGAAGGTGAAATCAGATTTTAGATTTGAGATGAAGTTGATGAAGAATGACATGGTCACCGAGATCATGAGAACTGTTAGTGGTGTACCTCAGAATGTTGGTACTGAAGATGGTTATGAGGAATTTTTTGAAGACTTTGAACCTATTAGATCTAGTGGTGATGACCGGAGGGATAGATCTGGTGAAGATAGAACTGCTCGATTGCCTAGATCTGGAGCTCGGCTAAGTAGTAGTTACCGAATGGAAGTTTCTACTTTCTCTGGTACTTTGAAGCCCGAGAACTTGATTGATTGGATTGGTGAACTTGAAGATTTCTTTGATCTGGAAGAAATTGAAGATCCTCTTCGAGTGAGATTAGGACAGACAAAGTTGAAAGGACATGCTGCTCTTTGGTGGAAAGAACTACAAAGAGATAGAGAAGATGAAGGTGAAATGAAGATCAATCGATGGAGGTTGATGGTGACAAAATTGAAAGCTAAGTTCATACCTTCTGACTATGAGCTTGACTTGTTTAAGAAGTTGTAGAATCTGAAATAGAAGGATCTATCTCTTGAAGATTATACCAAGGAGTTCTACAAACTTACTATTCTGTCTGGACACCAAGAGCTCGGTAAGGAAAAAGTAGCTCGGTATGTGAATGGTTTGAGATTCAATATTCAGGATGAGCTTGGTATGCTAAAGATTGATTCTGTTGAAGATGCTTATCAGTATGTTCTGAAGGTAGAAGATAAGTTGAAGAGGAAACAACATAGTAATCCCTGAGGGAAGGAAAAGATTGATCACTCGGTGAAGGATAAACCAACTGATGCAGAAGATGAACCAAAACCTGTGGAACCGAAGAAGAAGACAGGTAGAGTTATCGTTAAGGGTAATTTCTATAACTATGGAGAGGAAGGACACCATTCTTTTGAGTGTACATAGAAGAAGCTTGGTGATCGACAAACTGCTATAGTGAATGATAATGAACCTAAATTTGAGAATTTGCTACTTTGGCAAACATTGCTCGGTACAAAGGAGGAACCTTTTCAGAGGAGTATCTTGTTTAGGACCCGATGCAAGTCTGGAGGTAAACTCTATGATGTTATTGTTGATAGTGGTACTACTGATAACCTTGTTGCTGAGGACATGGTTCAAAAACTTGGGTTGAATAGAATGAAGCATCCTTGTCCTTATAGGATTGGTTGGTCACAAGATGTTCATGCTCTAGAAGTAAGAGAACAATGCTTTGTTGATATTCAGATTGGCCAGTATAAGGATCTTGTTTTATGTGACATTGTGAAGATGAATAGTTGTGACATATTGCTGGGTAGACATTGGCAATATGATTGCAGAGCTATGTATGACTATGTCAGGAATGTGTTTACTGTTGAGAAGGATGATAGGAAGTTTTCCCTGATGCCTTTGCTAGAAACAACGCTCGGTAGGAGAAGCCTGAGTATTGGTAGCCGAGTTGAGTTGGCAGATCCAAAGAAAATGAATGATCAATATGGAGAACAGACCTGTGTGTTGTCGAGGAAAGACTTGAAGAGACAGAGAAAGCTAAAGTGGAAGAGTATGCAAGCTAAAAAGGTGGAGGACTTGTATGTGAAGAACCATTTCGGGGTTTATGTGTTGAATCCCAGAAGATGTTCTTCTCACATATGAAAATCTTTTCAAACCTGGGGTATCTAATGCAGGGGCATTCTAGGGTGCTCGGTGAATCTGCATGGGAGGTGTGTTGTTTGGCTGGTGTTACTCAGTTGCAGCCTTGACCGACAGTCTCGGTCATTGAAGGAAGCTTGGTTGCTGAAGGAACTTGATAATCTCTGGCGCTCGGTGAAAGTGTTACTCGGCAATGCTTGGGGTGCTCGATCGACATTGATGCTCAGTGATGCCTGGCATGCTTAGTTATTTCACTGTTGCTCGGTAGTTATGGTTTACCAACTGGAGTTTTGTGTGATTTGTTGGGCCGACTTGGTGCATTTATTGTTGGTAGTTGTTGTTACATGCTGACATGTTGTATTAAATGTTTGTAAGGCTATTTTGAAGCTGACTTGTATTGCATTTAATAATTGTTGGGGGGAGTTAATGGTTTCATCCAACCGACTTGTGGCTGATGATTAGTATTTATAGGATATTTGGGGTAGGTGTTTAGGAGGATCGGCAGGAGAGGGATTTCATGACTTGGAAGACTTAGCGAATCAGATCTGAGGTTCTAAAATCTGGAGTTGGCAAAGTTGTGGAAAAGAGCTTGCATGATCTTGCAGATCAGATTGTTATCTGATAGTTTATAGTTGCAGAGCTAGTGGTTTGCACACTTGGAGACAAGGAGATTGCTTGGAGGCTTGCGAGCTCAAGTTTAGATCTGCCTTAGGGTTTCCATCAGTTCCTGATTATTTTCAGAGCTAAACTAGCTGAGATTGTATTGGATCTGTGTGGATCTTACAGAATTGTTTCTGATTCTAATTGGCCCTAACCCGAAAGGCCTTATAGTCAGGCATGTTAATGAAAATTAGAGTTAAACAATTATTTTGTTATTGTGTTGTTGAGTATTCCGTTGTGTTGAGTATTGGCTGCAAGGTTTGGACTGTCCTTAATTGGATCCACCATCCTTGACTGCGTCAATTCAACAAATGTTGGCAAGCGATCCTTCTTAGCTATTATTGTTTTATAAGGTTTGTCTCAATCCCAATAGGTTGTAGTTTCATTTTCTAGATGTGTAAGTCAGAGGGGGCTTACAATAATAAATCATATAATGAGGGTGCTTAGAACACTAGTATATGCAAATTTCATTATTTAATAATAATAATATATTAAAATGTTTGCAATTGCCTCATTTAACTTGAGGTTTTTCCTGTATTATTTTTGTCATTATGGCCCTCCTCCTCTCTCTAAATTCATTCCTTATCTATGGTCTTTGGATCCCGTAGTGTCAACTTGGAACCGGAGGAGCAGAAGTTGCTCTACATCGTCTGGGTATACCACTCAATTACGTTGTCTCCAAAAAATTGTGACCATGATGCCTACAATTATGTTTCTCAGATGTTGTGTCCGAGGACCCCTTATGACCCTTTACGACCCTTTACGATCCCTAAGAATACATCTTAGAGGTCTTAAAATGTTGTAAAGGGTCATAAGAGGCTCCTAGGAGGGGCCAGATGAGCTTCCACCTTCACGTGGTTGGCCCTGTTAAGTAGAGAATGTTATACTCTTCTCGAAACAAAGAGAAGCTCAATAATTTAAGGTCTCAGTCCACGGACAAATTAAATTAGACTTACTATCCAAATTGGTACATTGATGAGAATCAATGATGGGCCGAAGTTTTTAGATTCTGAGAAGACCTATATACAGTGGAGGTCATAAGGGATTTTGTGGAGATTTTCTAGATGTGGAGATTTACTAGAGTGGCTATATACATACAAGGGTTTCCAGATTGAGTACCAGTACAGAGATGATGATTCAGTAACCTACGTCTATAAAACCTTCACAAATATGTCCTCTTAACAATTATGTGCTTATTGACTATGTATACAACTCAATTATTGGTTATTGAAAGGACATTGTGCACTCGAGTAGTTTAAACTAATCCATTATGGATTTTTTGCACATGGTATCAAGGGTGAGAATTTTTTTGTTACAATGGAAAAGCTTATTTAATGGGAATCGGTTTATTTAAGAGGGAGAACTCTTTAATTTATGGATCCAATCTTAATGAAAAAGAATATGCTATATTAGTATTTGTGTTTAGACTCAATATTGTTGTGACTTAATTGGTCAGTCTTGTTCAAATCATATCATATCAAACTATGCTATTAAGCCTTTGGTGTCATTGTGATCTTTGGATATATGAAAAGTCCTATGTCAAGAAAGTGATTTATCTTTATCTTAGTTTTTGTAGTATTGAAAAAAATGAGTGGGTTGGACATTAGTGGTGGATCTATTCTTTCTTATCATTCTTCATAATCCCTTTGGTAGTTATTATTTCTTGTAACTCGCCTTAATCGGTGTGCATATATTTGAGAGCAATCTTTTCCATGGTTTTTCCCTTTACAAGTTGTTCCACATAAATCTAGTATTTCTTGTGTTTATGTTTGCTATTATTTTTGTGTTCCTATCCTTAAAAGGTTGTAATTTCAAAGTAAGTTTGGTGGAACTAATTAAAGGTTTTTAAGGTTATAATTTGTGGACAACCGATTCACCCCCACTCTCAGTTAGATTCTTGCACATTCAACAATTGGTATTAGAGGTTTGGTTCCATGGAGAAGAGATTAACTTCTTAAGGAGGTCATGATGGCACACAAACTTTCATTACCTACATTTGATGGATCTAACTATGATTACTAGAAACTGCAGATGCGAGGATACTTGGTTTTTGTCATATATAAGACCTAGAAGGTTGTTGAAAGAAAATATGTGAAACTAACTAGTGAAGTAAAACCTTCAGATGTTATATATAAGACCTAGAAGGTTTTTTAGTGTTATATCAAAGGTTGAGTTAACTAAAGTTATATCATTAGAAATAACTCATGATGTTTGGGAAAAGTTAAGAAGTTGTTATGAAGGAAATGATATGGTGAAACAAGATAAGTTGTAGAATGCTAAGGCTAAATATGAAAGAATATGTACAACTGGAAATGGATAAGGAGCTCTACCTTGTCATACGTGGTGAGAAGTATTCCCAAGAAATGGGAATGCTAAAGTGGAAATGGCGGGTGGTGGAGAGTGGCAGTCTAAGAAAGCCTTTCAAAATTCCAGAGGATGTGAATGTGGGTGGAATAAGAGCCATCTTTGAGTAGGATTTGATGTGTCTTTCTATGCCCAAACTCTCCCACAACCCATTCACTCCTCACAGCATCCCCCTCTTTCTCATCACCCACATCAACCCCACAAACAAGAAGAAGGCAAATAGTCTGGCTAATAAATTGGGAGATTGGTTTTAGATATAAACTTTAAGTATTATTTTTGTTGAAACCCTGCCCATTTTTTCCTAATCAGCGGCCTTGAAACCACAATGTTAAGTCCATTTCCATATTTTCAATAATTATTTTTGGGGAAATCTATACGTGGCTACAAAACAAACTTGTCCCCGGCTCAAGAATCTACTAGCATAAAGCTCCAATATTTTAATGAATTGTGGTTTCATGGTATGTTATATGCTTATAGTGTCCTCGAAGCCATATTTGCAAAATATTGAAATATAAACAAGGAACACACAACTGGTTGACAAAATGCCTCGCATAAATATGGCCTCAAGGTGCTCTACGATGGAGAGGGTAATGATGGCATTTTGAAGAAGATCTCCCAAGTAAACTTTCCCTAAGATCAAAACTTACCCAAATTAATTTGAATCTAGATTATAATTGTAATCTTAATCTACCTTTAAGCATGTTAAAGAGTTAGTGGACAATCACTTCTATTTCATTATTGAAGGGTTGGAGGTTTTTGCCACTAATTTAAAATTAGTTTGAATTTTTTTTTGGAGAAAAAATCATCACTAACTAAATAGGTGATTGAGAGTGAGTAATGTTGTTGAAAATAAAGGCATAGTTGTAGATTGCTTAGTCATCTCCTATGAATGTCATTGAAATATTGTGAGGCTTATTCTTTCTTTTGTTCAGACTCGGGAAAATCTTTAGAAGTGGAAAGTTTTATTGAAAGGTTAATGACCTCGAGAAAGAACATGTTTGTGTGAAATAAGACAAAAAATGTGGTTTTATTAAAAAGAAACCTCCCTGCCCTTAATATATTATGCAGGTATATCTTCCTATCAGTGTAACCATTGCACCTTATTGGGGTGCAATTGCTAGTAATATAAACACTAGACCGTGTCTTCACAAGCAGAAAAGTGACTGTTTGTAAACAACTACGACATAATATTGTTGTGCTTAATTTGATAATATTTTATTTTATTTTTTAAAAAAAAATTGTCGCTTTTTCAATGGAAAAAGAATATACTTATCGACGAGAGTGCTATATATTCAACGACTATTCCGACCAGCTCTTGTTGAAAGAGCGACGAACATTCTTTGTCATTTTGACAAGAATTCTATACACTCAATGACAATTTCGACCATAAGTCCTCGCAATTTTGACTGACATTGGTCGCAGAGATGAAAGGTATGATTGATAATTCTTCCAAGTTGAAGCGATTATTTCGACGGTGAGTCTGTCGATAATTCAACCACTATATACGTCAGAATTTTGACAATGGTTTTTTGTGTCATATAATCGACAAAAAAACTTCGACAATAGTTATGGTCGTTTGGTCGACCAAATGGTGTCAAAAATTTGACTAATCCTCATTGAAAAACAAGCTAAAATTTACTAGTGTCTCTAGCCACGTAGGCCGCATTCGGCACCATGTGGCGCCTACGTATACTCGACGGAGTCCTACTGGGCCGAGTGTAAATCAGCCAAGTCACCCAGGTTAGCCCAAAAGGTGACACTTGATCGTGCATCTACCCCTTGGTGATGTTGTCAACTCTTACCTTGGTGGTGGGGACCCCTTTGATAGCATTGTTTGGATAGTTGTACATCAACAAAGGAAGAATCATTTTGCAGCTCTTCTTCTCCATCCAATATTGTAGGTGTGTTGTCTAGCCACACTTGACGTGGGTTACTAGCCATGTGGCTAGTCTGTTGTGAATGGTCCTTTTGTGACCTTGTTGTTTTTTATTTATGTTGGCACCCCTGTTGTTTTGCTATGGGTTTTGTAAGGGTCATTCCCCTTGTTAAGTTGCTTTAATAATCAAAAACATAGGTGGAGAAATATGAACATAAATATTTTTATAAAAATAACATAAAAATGGAAAAGAATCATATAATAAGAGGTAACAAAATAAAATGCTACACCAAAGTGGTATGGTTTGAGCCATAAAATCATGAGTAAATAGTTTAAAGTGATGAGAAATTAGCAATTAAATGTGTATGAAAAGTGGAAACCATACTCAAAGGCAAGAGTGAATACTACATAGTTTCAAGGAAAATATACACAAGTTAAGAAGCAAAGTTATGAAGTAAGGAAAAGTACAAGTAACTCCTAGTTGGGAAAAGAAAGCATGACACTAAAATGGAAGGCTAAATGAGCATGTAATGTACAACATACAAGGCATAATAATGAAAAGGAAAAGGTATAAAAGCAATAAGGAAGAAAAATAAAACAATAGTCTAATAAATAGCTATATAGGGATCTAAATAGTACAGTAAATGCTCATATGTACCATCGAACAAAATTTGGAGGCTCAAACTTTTCCTCCAAATTATCATCATTTAATTAAGTTTCATCATCCCAACATAAGGCATCAAACTTGTCTTCATGGAATGCTTTAACTTCTCTTTCTTTTCTTGTGTCCCCAAACTTTATTTTTGCATGGAACACTAACATTTGTATTACTTTTTTTTCTCTTTCTTTGCATCACCACCTTTTATTTTGGCACATGATTCTCATTTTGAGTATATTTTATTTTTTTAGGATATTATCTTGTCATTTCAATCTCTTTTAAATTCTTCCCAATTCATCCAAGTTTAGCTTGCAAATATCATATATGGTAACCTCATTATAATAAAGTAAAACATGTGGTGTTTTCACAAATGTGTCTAGTACATAAAGTGACTAACATCCAATTTTGTCTCATAGTAGGTCACATAAAAAATTTACCACTTTTCCTTCATACAAAAATTTAACATATTGATGTCAAATAGAACGTATATATTCATTTCATTAATCCTTAGTCTCCCAAGTAAAAGAAAAAATATAATAGAGAATAATATCGCATGATATAAAACTACTAATTATTCATGTCTATATTTCTTAATTGTAAAATGGTCATTCCTAATGTATTGATCAATATTCCATTAATTATATTTAATAAAATTATAAAATATCTTTTCTATGTTCAAATAAAAAAAGATGAATAACTCAGAATGCTTAGCACAAACTATAAAAAATAAATTATGAATGTAAAAGACCTTAAACAATGAAATAAAAGATTTTCAAACTTGCATTATCGTCAAAGAAGATGACCTGGAAACAATATAGATATCTCCATCAAAGGGACTATGGTTGATTGTTGAGAGCTTATTTCTCTCTCCTTGATCACTGATGAATTGCTTTGCCATATTATCCAAATAAGAAAGTAAAGGTGGGTCCACCTCATTTTCCTTTGTCCTTACATTTGTAGGTTAAACCATTATGGAAATGCTTCAAATAGACTTTAATATGCACCTTGGATTTTCACCCTACATGAATGAAAACTCCTTTGCCCATGCTTCTGTTATTATTTATTTCATAAAATAATTTAAATAACAAAATACCTAAAATCAAGCCTAAAATGAGATTGTAATGGCATAAGGCAAGTTGAGGCCCTTGTGGGTCTGGCTAAAAAGATTTTGTTCCAAGCAACTTGTCCATGGAATCAACTATGAGCATCCCTAGTGTTAGTCTAAACCAAAAATACCAAGTGAGTAATCAACAAAAGATTTATTTCTAATCTTTTTGTTTAGTTCTCAAAGAAAGCCCAAAGCCTCTAGTACTGCCCTTAAAAACTAACAAAACCATATCATTAGACCACAAAAATTGAGAGGCTTGTAGATTGAAATATTGGAAATCAAACCATAAAACAGATTTGAATGATGTTCCTTGAGGTGAGAGATTTTAATGCTCAAAGTTGACTACTTCATTGTTTCTGCAACTGGACACACCAAAACTCTTTTAAAACTCACTAACCATGTGGCTTGCAAAAATAGAAAACTTCATTCTAGGGATTTGCAACCAAGCATGTGAGTTCATTTAGATACAAAGAATACTTGTTCCTAGAGAATTTTACCAGATCTATTTCTTGTGCAAGATATCAATGGTCAAAGAGGGCCTTTTCAAAACTATCCAAAACATATAGATGAAAAATTTATATAGACTGTGTTCGGTTTTGGCTCTAAAAAAATACTAAATTAAGCCCAAGATTGAAAAAAATGGACCAGGGTGCACTTTAATAGGCAAACAATTGCATGAAACAATCTTCTTAATATGGCAATCAACTTATTCCAAAATATTAATTTTCAAAGTTGGCCCTATGATAGACTGAACAATGTGGGCATTTGGTTTTGACTTTTGGCTTATCAAAAATATCAAACTAGGTAACTAAGGTCTGAAAATAGACAGACGAGTTCATTTATATCATGAGAATCATAGGAAACAATCCTTTTACTATGAAAATCAATTGTCCATGAAATATAAACCTCTAAACTAGGCTACTTTGGCATATGAGACCACATACAAATTGCAAACTTGTTTTGAACACTCAAATTAGGTGTTTCAAAAACGTGTCAAATCTGACTGTGGGGAGCTGCAAATAGTCAAGCACACTTACCAATAGAAAATAAACATGATCTCAAAATCATTTCTCATCAAAATCATCGGGAATCAAGTTATTGATCTTTGAAGTAGGCCACTTAGAAAAGCTTTTGCAAGAGTTTATCTATGTGCCATAATTGAATTTTCATTAAAAGCACTTCATTTGACAAAGTTGTGATTTAACTTGAAACTAATAAATCTTCCAAAGGAATGATTCATTTTCAAAATATTACATCATTGACATTTGCTCACGTCAATTGTAACTACATAATCCATATTAATTTGTTATTAATAGATTGTTATCCCTAATACATCCCTTAACATAATGGTGACAAAATGTAACTTCTTTATTCAATGAAAATTTTAATAAATACATTTGTAATTAAAATTTTAGATTTTCCCTTCTTTTTCATTATATTTTTTAGCTACGTCTTCCATCATATTCAACATTTAAAGCAAAAGATACTATTTTTTCATAGGCTAGAAATATGTAAACATACAAACTTTAAATTCTTCTATGAAGAATTTGGAGGACGGGAAATAAGGCTGGTCTTATGGAGACTTTAGGATCTATCTTCAAGGTTGAAGAGGTTCTATAGAATTAAAAAAGACTCTTACTAAATCTCTTCTCTTCCTCCAATATAACAGCCCCTACTTTTTTGAACTTCATATATCAATTATCACTAATTTTTTAATTTTACCAATTAATTTTTTTGTTATTTTAAATTTATTTACTTTGTTAAATTGAATATATTAATAATATAATATTCATAAGAACGTGACCTTTCATAAATTTTAAAACTTAAATATTTAAACTTTTAAATACACTACAAAATTCATTTCCTAAAAATTTCTAACACCACCATTGGATGCCCCCTACACGACCCTAACTTAAATCCTGAGAACCATAATGTTTATGCATGGTGTTTATGCATGGAAAGCAATATTCCAGCTTGGGCTTCACCTCTGAGCTCGCTTATTCTGGGCATATACAAAATTTATTTGAAGTCCCTGCGTGATCATCTCGGTTCCAATTCAGAAGACATTGTAGCGGCACTAAATCCAGTCAAGCTGGAGAGCTCCACCCGGATCTCAGTCATGGTGGGACGCAATGTCAGATCTTTTTCCACGCATGATTTCGCCAAACAAGCAACCCTGAAAGCCGCTTCCAAATCATGCAACTCCTGCAAATTGGGGTCCATCCAATCGCTGAGCTTTTCCTTGGAATTTTCACCCTGCAGCAGATCTCTGATCTCATCCGACAGAAGCCTTTCGCCATAGCCGGAGCGCCAAGTCTCCACAGCCCTTCTGCCCGATAAGATTTGCAGGACAATTACCCCAAATGCAAAAACATCCAGCTTTGGCGTCACTAGCCCGTCTCGAAGATACTCTGGAGCCATGTATCCGTGAGTTCCGATTATATGGCTGGTTAGGGCAGCGACCCTTGCACCAGATTTAGCCATCCCGAAGTTTGCAATCTTTGCCCTAAAATTTCGATCCAAGAGAATATTGCTGGTTCTGAGGTCCTTGTGAACACAAGGAGGATTGATGCCGTGATGGAGATACTCCAATCCCTCTGCTATGTCCACGGCGATCTGGATCCTCTGTTTCCATGAAAGGGCATCACGGGCTCCTGTGCCCTCAATCCAGTTGCTCAGGGACCCGTTTTCTACATACTCGAAGACCAGATAGACATGTTGTTCTTCGTGGCTGAGACAAATGCCCAGCAGGGTAACCAGATCGGCGTGATGGAGTTTGTGAAGTAAGTTGATCTCCTTTGAGACTTCCCCTTTCATCTGCTTTATTGCCACTTTCTTTCCACGCAGTAAACCGCTGAAAACAGAGCCCTCGATCCTGCACGCCGCGCTGAAATTGTCTGTAGTCTCATGGAGCTCTTTCAGGGTGTACTGTATTAATCTGTCAGACCCTAGTAGATCCGACAGCTCGGAGAGTAATGGGTTCGAGTCCTGGGGAGTCTCAACCGCCTCTACTTTTTTGGCCTCTGTTTTCTGGAATAAAAACAACTGAATATGTAAGCAAAGTTTGAACAAATGGCCTGCAACCCATGCAGATTCAGATCTATAATGTCATTGAAATATTAAATTGTGTGATTAACATAGATAACTGAGGATTTGAGTGTCAAAAGTTGACCTTCTTAAACTAACATGATCAGGTGCACAAAACAATTTATAGAAAAACTTTTGAAGTAATCAGTCTGTGACTATTGGCAATTCAATCAAGAATGGTACTCCTTTATATATTTATGCTGTTGTGCAGCCTTCTGAGTCATCCTCAAACTAAACAAAGTGCTTAGTTTCATTGACATATACTTTTGGAATCAGGGATTATGGTTTTGAGTTATGCTAGGTTTTTTTCCCTTGTAATGGTGACAATGTCCTGATGTCAAGTCTTGCGCTCTTGATGCAGGAAATCTGTTACTTTGCTGTCTTATTATCGCACTCTTCAGGCAGGAGATTTATTAGTCTATTTATTAAAATTTAATTTGATGATTTCTGGATTTAACTGTATCATAGGAAAAATTGATCATCCAGTCAAATCCAGAAACAATCAAATTCACTTATAAATTTTGAAAAATTCATACATTATATTGAAATTTGTTCTCTTTATAACTTCAGAATATTGAAGTTTATTATTTAGATTCAATCTTAAAAATTTATAAAATCTTTTTGTTTATATTAGATTAATTATATTGAAATTTGTTCTTTTTATAACTTCAGAATATTGAAGTTTATTATTTAGATTCAATCTTAAAAATTTATAAAATCTTTTTGTTTATATTAGATTAATTATATCAGATTTTCACAGTTCATTTGTCATTGACATGATAGTCTACTTAACAAAAACGAAACCAGGAAAAAAATGTATTGAATCAGAGCATTGCCATATTCTTGAGAATTATTTATAGATCACACATCAATTGTAGGCACGATAAGGTGCCTCTAAGCCATCTGTAAATTATTGCCCTATATTGCGAACTATTAAAAACCTTTCTTTTTTTATCTTCATTCTAAGCCTAAATGAAGATGATGATTTAAAAGTTGACCGATACTTACTAATTTTAGAATGAGAACAAATCTATATATGACATCAGAACCTCAAATCATAAAAGGGTGTTGAACTAAATAGAATTGAATTGATCCTGTAAACTAACAGTCACTCTAGCTCTAAGTGAAGATGATAATTTGAAAATTCACTGATACCTACAATTTTTTATGTGACCGTAAATCTAGATTAGAACTGCAGAAAAGCCAAAATTTTAATTTTAAAAACAGTTGCCGGCCAGGGTTTTAAAGACAATTTGTGTTCATGTGACAGAATCTTTGTGGAAATTATGATACGAGAGACTAATAATCTTATCAACGACACAGACAATATGGAATCTATAAATCTTTAGCCATACGGATTTCAAAGAAGTTACCTGTACAATTTTCCGGCGCCTCCTCTTCATTAACCACACGGTAAGTGTTATTAAAAACCCCACCACAATGAGCAGCGCAGCAGCAACAGATATAAGTATGACAGGGAGTCGATCATGGGATTTGGAAGGAGGAGAGTACAAAACCTGGGGAGGCGAAGGGGGAAAGGTAGGGGGAGGCGGAGGAGCAAAAGGCCCCGTGGGAGGGACGGTGGGGGTATCATTTAGGGGAATCAGCAGAGTAGTGTAGGGATAAATGGTGGGGTTTGATTCCTCCAACCCATTTGCAGATATGAAGTCCTGGTGCCGGATATTGAATTTCCTGGTGATGATGTCGTCATCGTCCTCAACATCAGCGATATAACTGAGCAGATATTTGATGCCCTGGTTCAGCTGTTGACGCGTAGGGCACGCACAGCGGAGCGGCGCCACCAGTTTCATTCCGGTCTCTAGGTCATTCTCCCCGACTTTAGGGTTTTGTTCTCTCATGGCCTGGCATGTCGTGAGTCCCTCCAATGTTTGGTTCGCGATTTTCAGATACGTGTCCTCGCTCTTCACGGTGTAGGTCAGATTCGCCTGCGAGAATTTACCGGCACATTTGCAGTCGATGGGGAAAAGCACAGCCTTATCTTTGTCCAGAGATTTGGAGTAATTGGTGAGGGTTAAGTTGCTTGCAGAGGCAATTGTGGCGGGGCTCGTGATGAAAAGGCTGCCAATGCTCTCGAGGGACATGTAAAACTGCTGAGCTCTGTAGAGAGCAAAAGTTTTGCATTCTTTAGCAGCGCCATTGCAGAGGTAACCGGAGCTCTCCTTGTGAAAATTGTCGCAATCTTCACTGTAGTCCTGAGAATACACTTGCTCAGCCATTATTTGGGATCCAAAGTTGCCTATTATCAAAACCCCTAACCAGACAGGAAGTGTTACTGTGCCCACGGCCATGGCAGCTAATTCAACTGAAATGAAGCTCTGTTCTCTTTTACAGGAAAGGCTCTCTCCTCTGGTTGGATTTCTCTGCAATAAATAGCAGTGTAGGAAAATCAAAGTCAGGTTTTTTACGCGTATGAACAGATGTGTAGGTCAATAAATTTGTAGGAAAGTCAAGGTCAGATCTTTTAAGCGTCTGAACAGTTCTGGAGGTCAATAAACTTGCAGGAAAATCAAGGTCAGATATTTTAGCGTCTGAACAGATCTGTAGGTCAATAAATTTGTAGGAAAATCGGACGCAGCCCTTGAATTTCTTGTGTTGCCCGTGACTGTGGTTGACATGACTCAAGGAATGAAGAACATGCGATAAATAAATGTACATACGCATCTTTAAAGTCTGTTCCACTTTTTCACCATGAGTGGTTTCGTCGCAGGTAAATTCTATTTAAATCCAAAATGCATGAAGTTTTTTCTAGGATAAATTATTTGAATGGTTTTCGGATTTGATCATGTAATCATTTTACATCAAACGTTTCCAATCATAGATGGATCTTAGTTAATGCAGGTTGATGCTATATAATAGAGTGTGATTTAAAAGTTGAATAAAAGAATTAAATAATGAGCCAAATTTAGAGACGCACAAGGTTGTTAGGACGTGTGAAATTGTTATTGTATGCTCGACTATTAAAATTTATAAAAATATTAAAATCAATTTATTAATAGTTGAGGTGGTCATTTATATATCAAATGATATGTAATGTATATTAAATATAATAATTTGATGTGTTTGTGTCAACTTAATATATTTTTAATATTTCTAAACAATCAAACAATTTAATATTTTCAAGAAACAAGTAAGTATATGTTTACATCTCTCAAGTATATTTAAAGTTTTTAACATCATATCAAAATAGAATAATTATTTACTATTTTATGGTCTAGTGAGGTTTAAAATTGTTAATACATATTTGACTATAAAATAATTCAAAATAACCCTTCATAAAATACAAAATATTAGTTTAAATTGCAAAAGAAAAAGATACATAAATTTATAAGAAATAACCATTCATAAAATACAAAATATCAGTTTAAATTGCAAAAGAAAAAGATACATAAATTTAACTTCTATAAGTACTTCATAATTTGATATGAAGCATTATATAGGATTGGTTCCTATACCTTGTTTAATATATTTTTCTTATAATTTAATTAATTTAATGATTAAAGTTATTCTTTTGGAAGATTATTGTGAATTTTTTCAATGGTCAAAAATCAACTGATTTAAATGTCAAAGTTAATTTTGTCTATTTTTTAACTAATTTTGTGCGAAGTGAGTGATTAATGGAGTGATTAGATTAAATATGCACATGCTTAAAGAGGATGTGGTTGTATGTCATCAAAGCAAGGGAGAGGACTCAATAATTTAAGAGAGTGCATTTGTGATTTTAGTTAGAATTGAAGGACTATTACTTGTTAATTTTTATGTAATTATTAAGTTAATGAATAATACTTATATTTTTACGTTATAAATAATAAAAACTATTTTTTACAAGTTACATGAAAGAGTAATCAATTGTAGTGTCTCTTGTGGTTACATTTTCTTGTCTTATTATGATTCAAGCTAAGACTCTTTTATGTAAGTCTGTGACTATTTGTATTATGTGATTTTGTGTTGGCATTGTGAGATGCACCTAGTTACAATATGTTCTTTTGTCCATATAGATATCATTGCTGATGTAGATGATAGATTATATTTGTGCTATCAGTGATGATCATATATGCATGATGACTCTATTATGAAGTGACATGATGTTGTATGATGATCTGATTTATTATATATCTAGGGATATTTTGATCATGTTCATCTTGATGTGATTTTATGAGATTCGTTGATGTATATGCCAGTGGTTATTGAAATGATATTATTGCTTCACTAATTATGTGTCAGTGGTCACTATTATTGTTAGCTTGTGGTGACTGATCAGGAAAATACTATCCAGGAAAGTACTGTACATTTTTCCTCCCGACCTCGCCGGGGTTCGGGAGGAATTTTTTTGAGGCCGACATATTTTTGGCTATTTTTGGGCCGACATATTGTAACTCATTATAACCCTAAAGTGGCAAAATATTGTATAATATGGCTTAGGGTTAGGGATTTTCGTAATGTATGATTTTAGTACTTGCGGCGGAATTGAGCTGTAAGGGATTATGGATTGTAATTAGGTTGTAATCACTGGATAATAAAAATATTGGACTCGTTGTTGGTGGACGTAGCCCAGGGATTGGGTGAACCACGTTAAATTTTTGTGTCTTGTGTTCTCTTTTGTGTGGTTTATTATTTTCTGATATTAGTTATATTTGCATGTAATTGTTATTTCTGCCTTGTTAATCCTAACAATTATATCGTGCCTCACCATGCTTAGTTATTATCTAATTCGGGGTTTTATTTGATATATGCTCTTAAATGTCTTAAAATGCTATTTGATGTTTTAATTTAAATGAAATGATTATTTATGATGTTTATTGAGGATTAAATATGAAACGAATGGTTTTGTAACATTTAAATACATAAGAATGATTACGTTGTTAAAACGTCCTTTCTTTAGTTTCATTTTTATTAAATATGTGTTTCGACTATTTATATTGTGAGCAACAACACTTGATGTGTGAGTGTTTTAGGGATGATAGGTATCAAACATTGACTCCACCCAATTCCATAGAATTGAGTGTGTTTTATCCCCTACAATGGCATATGAGATAGTTACATTGGTCATTCATGACATTTAGCCTGTATCATTCTATTATGGACGATGTATCTGTATTTGCAGTATCATAGGTCTATGGCTACTAGTGTAATCAGGTAATAGAGGATCAATAGAAACCTACAATAACATATGAGATCTCAACCACAAAGAGATTTATTAGTGTAATTAGTATTCTCAATAATCAAAAAAGAATGCAAGATAAACAATAAGCATAAACATCGTACATAATGAAATCAATTTAAGAAAATAAATTTAAATTCTATTTAAATCCAAAATGCATGAAATTTTTCTAGGATAAATTATTTGAATGGTTTTCGGATTTGATCTTGTAATCATTTTACATGAACATTTCCAATCATAGATGGATCTTAGTTAATGTAGGTTGATGTTATATAATAGAATATGATTTAAAAGTTGATCAAAAAAATTAAATATTGTGTCAAATTTATAGACGCACAAGGTTGTTAGGACATGTGAAATTGTTATTGTATGCAAGACTATTAAAATTTATAAAAATATTAAAATCAATTTATTAATAGTTGAGGTGGTCATATATATATCAAATGATATATATGGTATATTAAATATAATAATTTGATGTGTTTGTGTCAACTTAATATATTTTTAAGATTTCTAAATAATCTAACAATTTAATATTTTCAAGAAACAAGTACATCTCTCAAGTATATTTAAAGTTTTTAACATCATAATCAAAATAGAATAATTATTTACTATTTTATGGTTTGGTGAGGTTTAAAATTGTTAATACATATTTGACTATAAAATAATTCAAAATAACCCTTCATAAAATACAAAATATCAAATTAAATTGTGAAAGAAAAAGATACATAAATTTAAGTTCTTGTAAGTACTTCATAATTTGATATGAAGCATTATATAGGATTCGTTCCTATACCTTGTTTAATACATTTTTCTTATAATGTAATTAATTTAATGATTAAAGTTATTCTTCTAGAAGATTATTATGAGTTTTTCAATGGTCAAAAATTAATTGATTTAAATGTCAAAGTTAACTTTGTCTATTTTTTAACTAATTTTGTGGGAAGCAAGTGATTAATAGAGTGGTTAGATTAAATATATGCACATGAGGATATGGATGTATGTCATCAAAGCAAGAGAGAGGACTCAATAATTTAAGAGGGTGCATTTGTGATTTTATTTAGAATTCAAGGACTTTTATTTGTTAATTTTTATTTATTTATTAGGTTAATGAATAACACTTTATTTTTTGAAGGCACTCTTGCCCTGGCATCCGAGTCTGTGCCTTGCTCTATTGACGTACGCCCCTAATCCTGCTCTTCTCTATTTGGGCCTTCTCTGGTAGATGGGCGTGGATCGGTTTTGGGGTCTGCTGCACCTACGTTTGGTGGGATCTCCTATGCTGACTTGGCTACCTTTGAAGCAAGTATTCTTTGGTAGAGCGGCTCTTCTCTGTTTGGGCCTTCTCTGGTAGATGGGCGTGGATCGGTTTTGGGGTCTGTTGCACCTACGTTTGGTGGGATCTCCTATGCTGACTTGGCTACCTTTGAAGCAAGTATTCATGTTCCTGCCTCTGCTGGTAGGGGGGTTCCTGGTCCACTCCTCTTGTGCAACATGTTTCTGTAAGTAAACCCCTTATGGTCAATCTTGATACTGATACAGTTGATGAGATTTCAAAAATTATGGAAGACTTCTCTTCCAATGCTGCTATCTTTCATTTTGGGGGTTTCTGGCCCTCTCTTTCTAATTTTCATGCTCAG
The DNA here is from genome assembly GCA_027943335.1 of Chamaecyparis obtusa. NCBI lineage: Eukaryota > Viridiplantae > Streptophyta > Pinopsida > Cupressales > Cupressaceae > Chamaecyparis > Chamaecyparis obtusa. Next base: position 92,822 of record BSBK01002890.1, on the reverse strand, counting down.
ATTTCCAAGCATTGGGAACCCATCTTAACCGATATTGTTCAGATATACCCTATGGCAAGGGGTTTTTTATTGTAAAGTTTGAAAATGCTAAAGATAGGAAAACTATTTTGTGTAATAGTTGTTTCACTTGGGAGGAGTGTTTCCCCCTGATGGCCAAACCTGGGTATCAGGGGTTTGACCCTCTTTCAGAGTCCTTTAATAAAATACCCTTATGGGTAAGATTGTCGAATCTCCCCCTTCGTCTTTGGCTGGATTCTGTTTTGGAATTTGTGGGTCATGCTATTAGGGATTTCCAAATGGTGGATTTGGACTCCTCTTAAATTTTTAAGATGACATATGCTCGTATTCTTGTGGAGGTTGATGTTTCCAAGGGTCTTCTTGAGAAGATAACTTTGGCTTCTTCTTTGGGCTCTTGGACCCAGAATCTAGATTATGAGAGTATTTCGTTCAAGTGTAGGAAATGCCACAAGACTGGCCATCTTGTTGCGCGGTGTTTATCTGATAAGGTTAAATCGAAGAAATCACCTACTTGGTAGTTGGGGGCTTCTGACCACCATTATACGGTTCGCAAAGTCTCTAAGGACGGGGGCTCAGTTGATTGTTCTCCTCAGACTGATCATGCTTTGGTTGGAGCTTCTGGAGCTTCCTTTGGTGCTTCTGATGTTTTCTTTGAAGCTACTGATGTTGTCTCTGATGCGGCTTTAGTTCATATTTTTATTGTTGCCCCTTCTGGTGTTTATACTATTGTCCCTGACCAGATCGTTGGTGTTGTCTCTAGTTGTGGTGCTATTCCTATCCCTTCCGTGGTTTCTGATATGACCTACCTTTAGTGGGCTTTTCTAGCTTGGCTTGGCAGAAGGCTGCTGAAAAGGTGGAGGATGGATGGACAACAGTTAAGGGAAATAAATTTAAATCTTCCACTCATTCTTTTAATATGAATTTATGTTCACATAAGGATGGGCAAAAATGTAAATCTTGATCACCCTTTGTTGTGGTTGGTTTGGATGTTTTTTATTCCAACTAGTAGGAACTATGGTTTGTTCCTTTGGTTTGATTGGTGGGGCACCACAGTTGTATTATGGTCTTCCATTGCCCTATCTTTTGATGTTTTTGTATATTAAGGTTTCTGGACCTTTCAAATCTTATTTTTACTTAATCAGATGACTTTATTTTTACCTTATAAATAATAAAAACTATTTTGTACAAATTATATGAAAGAATAATAAATTGTAGTGTCTTTTGTGGTTACATTTTGTTTTGTCTTATTATGATTCGAGCTAGACTCTTTGATGTGATTCTGTGACTATTTGTATTATGCGATTTTGTGTTGGCATTGTGAGATGCACCTAGTTACAATATATTATTTTTGTTCATATCGATATCATTGTTGATATAGATGATTGATTATACTTGTGCTATTAGTGATGATCATATATGCATGATGATTGTACTATGATGTGACATGATGATATCTAATTTGTTATATATCTAGGGATATTTTGATCATGTTCATCTTGATGTGGTTTTATGAGATTCGTTGATGTATGTGTCTGTGGTTATTGAAATGTGATTATTGATTCACTAATTATGTGGCAATGGTCACTATGATATTGTGCCTCACCATGCTTAGTTATTATCTAATTCTAGGTTTTATTTGATATATGCTCTTAAATGTCTTAAAATGTTATTTGATGCTTTAATTTAAATGAAATGATTATTTATTATGTTTATTAAGGATTAAATATGAAATAAATAGTTTTGTAATGTCTGAATACATAAGAATGATTACGTTGTTAAAACATCATTTATTTAGTTTCATTTTTGGATTATTATATGTGTTTCAACTATTTATATTGCGAGCAACAACACTTGAAGTGTGAGTGTTTTATTGATTACAAGTATCAAACATTGACTCCACCCAATTCCAAAGAATTGAGTGTGTTTTATCTCCTACAATGTCATAGGAGATAGTCACATTGGTCATTCATGACATTTAGCCTATAGTGATTTATTATGGACAATGTATCTGTATTTGCAGTATTATACCTACGGCTACTATTGTAATCAGGTAATAGAGGATCAATAGAAACCGGAAATAACATATGAGATCTCAACCACATAGATTTATTAGTGCAAGATAAACAATAAGCATAAACATCATACATAATGAAATCAATTTAAGAACATGAATATGCAAACCATATGAAATCATTCCTTGGTGTTATCCTTCTCATGTAATGTGGGCTCTCAAAATTGAGCTTGAGGATTATGCCAGCATAAGAATTCATAGAAATTATCATTTTTTTTTCAAATCAGAGATTTAGCTCTCTATTTATAATGTTTTAGGGGTTTCAATCAAGAATGCATGATTGGTGGGCTAATTGACTGTGATTGAGGAGTTGAACTCAAAGTGAGTTAGAATTCAATTGATTTAATTGTTTGGTTTAATGAGATTAATTGATAAGTCAGCAAATAGATTGGAGAGGTGACTTGAATGGACTAGTGAGATAACATAATAGACTAGTGAGATAACTGATTGCATGTATTAGTCAACTGATTACATGGATTAGCCAACTGTTTGCATGGATTACAAGACTAAATTGGTGGAAGAATTAACTAATTGTTGAGGGAGGAATTAACAATGTAGATTGAATAGTTAGGAGAGAGAATTGTCGAGTGAAGAGTTGTGATTGAAAAGCTAACTCAAAGTGGGTGTGAGTTAGGATTTAGGAGGATAATTATGATTTAAATAAATAAAATATTATTTATTTGCACATGTGGAGATATTTTATAAATAGATAATTACTTATTTATTTATGAGAGGAATTATTTTTTATCAAGGGAAAAAATAGGTTTTGAAGGGGCCCTAAAACCCTTTACAAAAATTTACAAGAGATAAGCATTAGAGTCCACCAAAACAAAACACTACTGGAAATAACCCCAGCCAGCAGAACCAAAAACCAGCAACCAGCAACCAGCACCAACTAAAGACCAGACAAAAAAAACAATAGGTCATAGCAAGAACCAAACACAAGCACAGTCAAGCTTAGGCCAGCTTATGAGAGGACTTGTTAGTTGTAATTTAATAAATATTATTTATTTAATCATGAGAGGGGAATAATTAGTTTAATTAAATAAATATATATTTTTAATCATGAGATAGAATTTAATTTAATTAGTACAGGAATGTAATAATTAGGAGGAAATATTAATTAAATTTAGTTATTTAATTAATTCTAATAAGGTAGGGTATAATTAAATAATATTATTTATTTAATTATATTAGAGATGAATGGATGATGAAACATTGATTGGATGTTTAATAATTAAGGTAATTAATTAAAATCACTTAATTATAGAATTAAAGAGAAATGATTATTTTGATTTAAGAATATGGTAGAATGACATAATTAATTAAATAATAAAAATTATTTAATAATTTAAGAGGAATGTTAGTGAAATTGTCACTTGCAGGCATGGGACATTTTTAGGTGTCTACATTTTACCCCTCTTTGATACAATACTTTTTAGGCGTTGTTTCAAAGAATAATAAAAATTATGCCCCGGTATGCCCCAACGAGAACAATGTGATAGTGAGGTAAATGATGCCCCCTTGAGAGATTATTTGTGCAAGAAAGACATGAATGATCTCTAGAAAGAAGATTTAGATTAAATGATGTAAGAAAAGAATAATTAGTAAGAAGTGAAGAATGTTGGTAGGTTGTGATGACTATTTGATTGACATTGGACATAGAGATTGTTGATAAGAATCATGTCTAGTTTTAGGAAGGACCCATCATGTATAAGACTAGCAACAATGTCTAGTTTCAGGGAAGACCTACCCTATATAAGACAAACCACAACAACATCTAGTTTCAAGAAAGATACATTCTATATAAGATAAATGATGATGTGTGGTTTCAAGAAAGACATATCTTATTTAACACAAATGAGAATGTTTGTTTTTAGGAAAGACATATCTTGTATAAGACAAATGATGATGGAATGATTGACCAATTGATTTGACTAATTTGAAAATTGATTTGACCATTTTGACAAATAGATTGAGATCATTAATAGAAGAGAGGGCATTGCCAGTAATCTCATCAATATAGGATCTAGTATCTGTCTTAGGAACATGTTCCCTTCACCCCTCGTGATTTATTCAATCACCACTTCCAAAATATTCATTGACTTTGATAAGGTCACTCTTCTTCTGAAGTTTCAGATAAGTGAAACTATTTCAGCTTCAGCCAAAAGTGATTTATTTAGAGATTTAGAAGAAAAGGATAAAATCATTGAAGAAACCATGGCTACTCTTCAGAGCATTGTACCTGATTGTTCCATAGATGAGTCTATAAGTCTAAAGGTGAAATGCAAAACATTGGTCAATGCACTAAAAAATTTGATTGCATCTATTGATGAAAAAGTGCATTTGAAAGAAGAGGCCAAAAAGAACAAGTTGCTACAAGAATTGAAGGAGTACATAGGTCTTTATTGATCTTCATCTACTTATTCAGGAAGGACAAGATCTTCTTGAGGATGGTAATTCTATGTATGAATACAGTCTTCAATGGCTTGAGGCCACTGGTAAAATTCATGAAGATATTTAAGCTATAGAGATTTCTATCCAACAAGTGCACCATTCCTTTTGAAATTCATATTATTCTACAAGCAAAGCAGGTCTCCTTGGTTGATACCAGCTCTATTGTGGATGGATAAAATCTACTCGCATTGATTCATGTACACACCCATCTTCTAACATAGGTTATTCAGTAGTGGAATACTAATAAGGAATAACGGATTGCAAAACTACATGAACTGAAGAAGACCTTTGAAGAGCAAAATGTAGCAAAACCTGATATGTTGTGTTGTTGAAATTTTTTGAAGATGTGCATAGTTTTTGTGAAGGTTCCCATTTGTTCATTGATGTAAAAAGGGGGAGTAATAAGTAGAAACATAAGTTAAGAAAAGATTTTGAAAAAAGTACAAAAATAGAAATGGGGTTATCCCACATAGGGGGAGTTTTTGGAATTTTGCAATTTTTGGCTTTCCAAAAAAATTTGGTTTGCCATCAATGAAAAAGGGGGAGAATGTCAAGTTATTTGGTTGTCATTGATGTCACTAATCTAGTCGGTTTGGTACAATAATTCTCTGGTTATATCTTTAGACCCAATTAACAACTTTATCGATAATGATATCTATGATACATGCTTATCTCTTATATGTCGCATAGTTGTTTTAGTCCAGATCAATGATACTCAGTATGAGATACATCTTTCTTATGGTCGACCTCATCGACATGTTTTGGTTGTGTACTTAGAAGTATTAATTATATTTGGTTCATGTCGACATGAATGGATATCATAGATGATGGTATATATTAGAAGCAACATCAGCACATACACATGGATATACTATTATGATTGATGATACGTGACTTATAGATGCAGACTACCGATGTATATAATAGATTGTTGTTTGTAATTTAGTGACTGTATAAAAGGATATTTATACTACAATGAGAACTGTGTTTTGTGCATAAACAGATGCATTTGTAATAGCTCAAATTTTGTATTTAACACTTCTGTCTATAATTATTGTTTCGTAGTTCGTGCAGTGAGACCAACTAGTAGTGAACCACCCTTGTATTTTGTAACCGGTTACCTAATACTTGAGATTTAACCCTCTCCATGGTTTTTCTCATCTTAGGTTTCCACGATAAAACTCTAGTGTTATGTGGTGCTTTGTTTGCTTTTAGCTTTTTCATTTTCAGCAAGTTTGAGTTATGTTACGTCAACAATTGCTTAAATGTTGTAAATTTCTCAAGGGAATACTAATTCACCCCTCCCCTCTTAGTATTTTGGGTGCTCAACACTTTGGTGTGATTCATTTAATGAGTTCTTTCAAGTAGGGATTAAATTTTGTAAAATGAGTTACAATGGTTAGAGGAGACTAAATTGGATTAAAAGGGGTTTAATGATTAAATTGCTTGCATGTTTATGCATGACATAAACAATAAAGTGTCTAATAACTAGAGTTTTAGTCATTAATGAAACACACACTGATCTGGTAATTTGACTATGTTTCCCTATGGGGAAGGCACCAATCAATTCTGCTCCTAAAACAATTTCTTTCAAATTCAAAAAAAAAAAAAATCAATTATAGATTTAGTTTTTTATTTTATTTTCTCTATTATTACTTCATGGTAGTGATGAACAAAAAAAAAGAAAAATTAAATAAGGAAGTTGGATATGATGGACCTTTGAAAGTGTGCATGAAGCAATCTGCAAATAACATTATTGATTAATTACAGAGATTTATCATATGATGTTAATAATGGTTCACCCACCAAGGTCCTTTAGAGCCTAAAGAGTAGGGAATTGTAACCATTTTGGTTAATTCCATTTGTTGGCCAAATCCTTTATTTTCGATTAAGGATAAAATAGGTTTTGAAGGGACCCCGAAACCCTGTACAAGAAGGTCACAAAAGATATTCAAATATGTCTGCTAAACAAACCGGATCAAGACCAAAGAGAGGGTTTTACCACAGGCTCCCACAACCTGGATGGAACAAATCAAAAAAACCCAAAACTCAACAAAAGATAAATCATTGAAAATCAACAGTGTAAAGAAAGAGAGCTATCCAATCTTCCCCCTATTATGGGACCGAAGGGTCATGTCAAATGAAGAGGAGGATATTTTTGAATTTTTACCTTTGACAGTAACCCAATCATCTTCAACCTTAGTAGCCTTATCCTGCCAACACAAAAGACCCAAAGCTGAGGAACCAGCACTTAGCAAAGAAACTTCCAGCAAATCATCCAGCACCGAGCTAGCAGAGGCCACAGCCAAAGGTCTACCAGTAGGAGGAATCACCAAACCAGGGCAGGAAGGGCCCAAAACACCAGCCAAACCAACAACCCCAGTCCCACCAGCAACAGGAGTCAAAGAAGGTTCAGCACAAATAGGACTAGAACCCCCAGCAGGACCATCATTGACAGAAACCGACAAAGAAAGAGCAGAGTTAATTCCAGCAGTCTTAGAAAAATTCCCAGCAGCCACAAAAGAAGGGGCAGCTGGAGGGAAAACATAATCGTCCTTCTTAGCTTCCTGAGAAGAGTTTTTTAGAACAATATAGTGTTGTGTAGAAGCTCCCTTCCACCAAGAGGGAGAAGATTTATTTTTCTTAATTTCCAAGCCAGATTTGGGAGGAGACATGGCCAGGTTTAAAACATTTATGACATTTGAAGGGAATAACCTAGTAGTCAAGTTGTTGGATCCAGGATCCTAGTGTAGATTCAATTTTTATTTCAACTGGGAGGCCCTTCGAAATGTCAAGTTCTACTAAAATACGAGCGAAGGTGGAATGCTAAATATTGTAGGAATCATGATCCAACATTAAAAAATCCCCCAAAGCCTCCCCCACCTCCTCAAGGATGGAGTCTTGCCAGAGGTGAAGAGGGAGGTTCGGGAGTCTGACCCATATAGGGACTTTGTTGAAAACTTTGAATGAGGGATTAAAATTTGGATGTCAAGGTTTAATCATAATCATAAATTTATTATCCTCCCAGCAGAAAAAATTATCACATAGAATCTTCGTTCTATCCTCAGCTAGTTCAAACTTAGAGATGAAAAAGCCCTTTTCCATAGGGAAGATGTGAACCAAATCTACAAGCAGAGGTTCCCATTTACATGTAATCCACTCGTGCAGAAGGGGTAGGCTAGGCCAAAAAACCCTAAAAGGACATATCAGACCATGATCTTTAAAGGTTTCTGAGTTGTTCTCCAAATCCACTTCAACCGCAGAAGAGAGCCTGACCAAAAGGGAGCCACGCACAGGAACCGAAGAATAGACCCTAGGTCACTTCTCCACCACTGAAGACTTGGAGACAATATTAGCAAAAGACATCCCCAAAGATCCAAAAGCCACAGGGTCAGGATCTCGGATAGGAGGAGAGTCTGCCGCCAAAACCCTAGCCTGCAGCACATCATGGAAACCTGTCCCCACATGACCAGGAAGCACCACAGAAGAGGGCACTAGAAAAGGAGGATCAGAATCCACCAAAGGAAAAGCAGAGAGGGTGCCTTCAACTAAAATGGGGGCAAGAACCAAATTTTTCCCGCTGCAAAGAAAGAAGCATTTCTCACCAGATTAAAGACCACAACCCGAGCAGAGGAAGTCGGAGAAGAAGAATCTGGGTGAAGGGTAGAGGGCAGAGAGCATCCTGCAGCAAGAAAAGAGCCTCCCGCAGCAAGCGGAGAGCATCGCACTACAGACGGAGAGCAACGCACTGTAGAGCACAGTGCTATAGACGGTCGCCCCAACTCGTAGAGATCCCCATCCCACGCTTCAAACGACCGCCTCAACCCATAGAGATCCCCATCCCGTGCAACAGACGGTTGCTCCATGGTTTCTTCTATGTATAATTGTGTGGCCAAATCCTTTGTTGAACATAATTATAAAATATGGCATATTTTTAGGGTTTGATAATTTCTTAATTTGGGAACCAACATAACCAATCTCCTAAGATCATTTTTTAGGTCCTTGAATACTTCTCATGAGATTACTAATTCTAGAAGCCAATGTTGGAACCTTAATTTCTTATCTAAGGTTTGGCCCAAAACATTCAAAACATTATAAAGCAATATTTTTGCATTGTAGGTTTCAAATGTTTATATGCTATTCAAAAGCTTTTTTTTCTGTTTCTTCTAATAATGTTACATGTTCTCTATGAAAACAACCTAAAAGTGCCAAACATATGTTTATTGACTTCTTCAATGTTAAAGAAATTTAATTAATGTTCTTTTCTAATTTGGTTGGGTGGGGTGACAATAGGGAAATTAATATGCAATAAATTGGCATGGGTCATACTAATGGTCTAAATCAATCTTTTAACTTGTTTTGGCTTATTTTGACTGCTAATATATTATGGTCTCTATGGAAAGATAGAAATAGGGATGTATATAAAGGCATTAGGATAGTGCTAAGTTTGTGAAAAGACTCATGTTTCACTCAATTTTTGGGCAAGTTACTCTAACAATGGAAATCTCAAAGGATAACATCTAGACTTTACTTAAGGAAGGAATTGTAGCTATCAGCAAAGGAGAGGTAAATAATGCAAGGATGTGACCTTTCAATAAGGTTGAAGATGCCCAATATATGCAAACCTATCTAGCATTTCAAAAGAGCTACAGTGAACATTGATCATAGGTGTTGGAGAATGATCTCAATTTCTAGAGGGGCCTAGAGTTTCACATCAACCAAGGAGATACATTCACAAAAGTTGCCAGAGCTAATGAACATATAACAGCTATAGAACTACCTTTGAATGACATGGATTTTATGAGGGTAGTATAAATTCTAATGTAGTTAAGAAGATGATTACTATTATTATTTTAACTATATATATTATTTCACTAAGACAATCCACTCAAGTCCTTTTTGTAATGATGTACAACTGAGTATAGCTTGCATAACTAACCCTACATGGTCTATAGTATCTATAGGATGTTAGGAAAGTTATGACATATATTTGATTGGTAATTTTGTAACTTTTTTTTTTGTTATATGATCTATAATACAAAAAAATTCACCAACCTAATTGTAAGATATAACAAAGCACACAATTAATCGACAAGAAGAAGAAAGAGTGATTTTATCATACTAGTATCTTTTGATCATAATGATGTAAAATTCAATGTGTTTATGTATGATTGTATAAACCTAACAAACAAATAAAGAGGGCATAAATATGTCAATCTTGACCAAAATTACTAGGTGGGATAGAATTCATCAAGATATTACCAAATGTAACAACTAATTAGGTGGCACAATAGATTCCTAGAAAGAAAGAAATGTAACCTTAAAACCAAAGTCAAAAGTGGTTTCCTTCAATATTTTATACCAAGAGAACGTGAATAAGAGTGGAGTTTTAGAAATGCAACTAATGATGTAAGAATATGTTTGTGAACAAGATTAGGATATATGGTAGTGATATAAATTCAATAAAGCTTGAAAGCATAGAGTGGGCTAAGAGAGTGAAGGTGAAAATTTTAGTTGGTAGTAAAACTAATGGTTTAACAGATGAGGTGAATGATGTCATTGGTCTAAGCCTAAAAGGCTTGTTTCATGGGAAGGATCCAATGTCCTATAGTAGAGTTGGCCACAACTGGCCCATTTCTTATAATTAGTCGATAGGCTTCCCTTTTGAGCTTTCTCATATATGGTAAGCCGAAATTCTTGTCTCATGTCAGAAAAATAACAAATGAAAACTGAAAATATTACCTCTACGTACAAATCAAATGTCGCACATATGAAACTTGAGTCCTGCCTAAAAATTGGATGACACATTATTGATACATCAAGTAGCTTTTACATGTACCCCTACTTCATCCTTGCATTTTTTTCCTTATCTATTATCTGTGCAAGAGTATGGCTTTTCTGATTAAGAGAACATGGTCACATAAGGTGGTTGTCAGTAACTAATGTTAGGAAAGGTATGGGCTACCATCGTCCTAATCAACTATGGTGATCTAGCAGAATCGACCCAAGATATGACATGATCTTTCTACCATTTCATTTCAAATATAGTATTTCACTTGATAGGCAATTCCTCTATTTTTGTTCACTTTCATAATACTTTCACATTTGGTGTGTACATCTCTATCATAGCTCTTGCAATGCAATGTCCCCAAGTTCCCATTTATGAGCATAGGCAAGGAGGAAGCAAGCTAAAAGGTTGTAGAAGTGGGCTTTATAGCCGCCCAATGCATTGGAACAATAGTTTCAAATGCCTTCTCACCATATGTTTTTCCTGCACCTCATTGCAGTCCATGAGACATTATCTCATTGTATTTCATGAGACGGCATCCCTAGAGGCACCCTGTCAAAAAGTTTACGGGCCATGTTTAGTACTTCCACAATTTTCCATACATCTCTACTAGACGATGAGAAGATTGGGACAAAAAATGGCACCTTCATTATTCTTTGATGAGCGCTCATACCTTGTTTCAAAGCTCCCATTTTATCACGGGCAGGAAGGACACTACCCAAAGGTTGTCAAATATGGATTTACACCTGCCAGTTGCATTTACTTGGAAAGTTTCTAAACCCCTTTCAAACAATCCATTTTTTTTATTTGTTTCTTACAACCATGGTAGACCTCAAGACCACATTTTTAAGTGGCTTGTAGAAGGGAAATTGGCCTACTAAAGGGGACATTTATTGGAGTTGTGTGTTTGTTAATGGATTGATATGAGTTTAGATGAATAAAAATATTGAGTTTTCTCTTGTTTTAACAGTGCAGATGTGATACATTTTGGCTTTCTAGTGTCGTTGTTTCTATGTCTCCCACATCCATCGTCGTTGCTCCAAGTGCCCCTAGGGCCCCCTCTTATGTTCCTCATGTTGTTGTTGTTGCTGCAGTTGGTGCCCCTAGGGCTTCTTCTCCTATTGTCGATGCCTCTGCTCTAGTTGTCCCTCAGTTTGGTGTGGTGACTACTTCTGCACCTGTGATCGTGGCTCCTACAGTAGGGCATTATGTGGCGGCCTTGGGGTGAGGTCCCTCGGCTGCAGCCCTTTTTCCAACTATGGGGAAGACTACTACTTGCAGTGCCTTCCCTGTTTCCAAAAATATTGTCATGGAACTAGAGGAGACAGTCACTAGTACATTTGACCTTAAATTTTGACTAAACAATTCGACCATCAAATAAAAATGTTTAGGTTGGTCGCATTATAGAAGGAAAACTTTTGTTTTTTTTAATACATGCCCATGTTGGTCGCAATTTCGACCAACATAGTGTTAGTCGAAATTGCGACCACCACAAGCATGTATTAAAAAAAAACAAAAGTTTGAAACTTCATTTCAGCGCGCGCGAAGGAGGTAGAAGCTAGAACAGGGTAGAAGCGAAGTAGGTGTGTGCTTTGATCTTTGTTCTTTGATGGATGGCCACAACCTGTTTTATAGTTTAATTTATGTGCACTTAGTTCCAAAACCATAATCTTTGCATCGACTCGAAGCATTTCTCTGAACAAATATTATCTTGCCTAATCTATGAATTCACATTTCATTGAAGCATTTATGAATCGGTCCATAAGCCTTGTCTGTGTTCACAAAAGAAATTATGTGTTGAAGTGTACTCAAATACACTCACGGGAATGGTATTTTGTTACCTAAACTGTTCATGATTGCCACAATCGACCGTGAGGAAAACATGTCGTGGTCTGTTAAAAATGAATCTTGTTAAGTCATCCCAGTTCACTTGCATTGGATTTAAATTTCCAAAACTACGAGACACTCTGGCAGACTGAACTCAAAACCAATTAGGGTAATGTTATTTAACTTGTTCAGTGCTCGGAATTGGGAAAGACATTAACTGCGCTTCATGGTCGATGCCCTAGTTTGGGTGTAATCAATGTGTGGAACCACTGAAGTAAACGAATGTCTGCAACAGTGAATGAAAAGGGATTAATACAACAATATCACCAGTCTTAGGTACCCTCTCACAATCTGTTTCAGTCGACACCAACCTAATTTGATCAACTAGGTTGAAATGCCCAAAAATTGGTTGCGGACGCATTTCATTTCAAACTTCATTTGAGCATTTCATTTCAGCATGCACGAAGGAGCCGGTAGAAGCTAACAGGGTGAAGAGTTGAACCAGAGGGTTAAGGTATGTTGAATTGATTTCCAATAAGAATCGAATGCTACATATAAACTGTGGATTTAGGATTTATGAAAAGTTGGTTGAATTAGTTGTTTAGAATTTATATAAGTTGAAAATGGATAAAACCGTAAGCAATAGAAATACTCTATTTTCTGCAAAATTCATTCATCTTGAAGTCTCAATTCGGTTATTCTGATGCATTAAAGGAATTGCAACGTTTCTTTGTTCAATTCATGCCATTTTTTAATGAGTCTCATTTTATATTGAAACTGTTGTTACGCCAGTGGTTTATCTAATAGCATTTCTTATTTTAGTTTACTGTTATTGCAATAGGAACTTAGAATAATGAGAACCATTCTAACCTAATAATGAGAACCATTCTAATTGTTGTTACGCCAGTGGTCTATCTAATAATGAGAACCATTCTAACCATGGAATGTTAATTCTAACCTATATTATTAGATCATTAACCGTGCATATGCAGAGTTGTGTGGAGTAAAGGTGATCACAGTTAAAGAACAGTGAGAAAATACAATGAAATTGGATGCAATGTGTAGCAGTGGATGATCTGTTCAAATAAGGAAGGGTTTTTATGTTTGAAAATTTTTTGTCATGTTGAATGAATGGTGATTCGATCACTAATTTGATACAGGAGTGAGTTGTAATAGGAGATTGGGGAAGCCCTAGCAAACCAGGGTTTGGAGTCAAGATTTGGGGGTTTTGGTGTTGCAGGGCTCGTGAGTCTAATTGCTTGTGGATTTAACCATTTTGAGTCATTTTATAACTCTTCTGAAGGTTTGGTGGGATAAGGGAATGTGAGAAGAGTAGTTGCTTTGAAAATTTGGTCATTTTCATGCATTGAAAACAAGGGTTCAGACATGGTTAGGTGTGTTGGTCCAAAGTAACCCTATAAAAGCTTTTGATGTGTTATAGAACTCTGAAAAGGGTGTCTAGAAATGTTTTCATCTTGTCAATTTTTTTGAGGGAAGACAAAGTTATTACCATCCTAAGTCTGCTGCAGGGTTATTGGCAGCCTATTAAGCCTTTGGAACAGTTTGAAAGAACTTTGTGTATTGGAAGCATGGGAATTAAAATAGAGTCTTAGAATTCCTTGAGTCTAAGTGGTTTAAAGCCTAGGAAACCTAATCCATCATTGTGTAGTATTGTGGAGGCCTTGACAAGTCAGATCTTTTAAACATTTGAGGTTGTTGATAGGCTCGAGTGCCTAGATCTCTGAAATTACCAATTCTCATTGTGTTTTGAATACCACCACCCTTATTCCTTTTGGTTTGGAGTAATTTTATTTCATTTTAAATAAGTTATGGAAGTTTTATTTAATTATTTGAATGATTAAATGAAGATTGGATCATCAAGATCAAGATTGGATTCAAAATTACTCCAAACCAAAAGGAATAAGACTCCAAACCAACGAAATAAAACTGCCATAACTTATTTAAAATGAAATAAAATTACTCCAAACCAACGTAATAATTGTGCAATGATTATTGGAAGCCGTTCTAGACTCAATTAATGACCAGATTTAAATTGCATTCTCTGTCGCACAGAAACGGTTTCCACAAGTTGATAAACATCTTCAATAAACTCGATACTAAGACTTGAGTTACATCCAAACGCAACATAAAACATTTAAAATAAATATTTGTTCTCTGTTATCGAATTCCATCACAACATATTCATAATAAATACGTGCTCGATCGTGACGAAAATATGGGTGTTAGACTGTCGAATCGAAAGAGCAAACCAAACAAAATGAGTTGTAAATAATAAAAATGAAACATTTGGGAAACACTGAACAATCACAGAGAAGAATCAAATGTAAAACTAGACTGTTATTTTCATTCATCATACATATTACATTGATCATCTCATTCCCATTGATCTCTCTCTTCACCAATTCTCCACTCTCGTACCCCCTATTCTCGGCTTCTACATTGCAGAGATAAAGATCTCCAAACTCACAACCCAGTAAATAAATCATATAACTTAGTGAAGAATACTCAAAATAGAGATCAATGGTGAAGACAAAAGGCATTCTTACATTTAGTTAAGTGTAGTACTTAAAGAATAATATAGATCAATAGTGAAGATTAAAAGTCACCCTTACATTTAATGAAGAGTCTATTATATTTGAGTCTATCAGAAAGTCATGGAAAGTTCCTTATAGATATTTGAAGAGAGTCCTATTATTCATTACATTACTTGCAATATGTATGCTAATATTTCATTGTCTCTATATATGCTAAGTGTTTATATAAGAGTGGGGATATGCTATGTAACTTTACTTAGTCACGGTCTTAATTATATAAGGATATATACTTAATCGTAGTATAAACTTGAATAAAAAATAGATAATTTTAAAATAGAAATATGAGGGGACTGGGATATATTAAAATAATGAGCATATCTTTGTGAATTATCCTAAGATTGTAGGGCTCAAATATTCATTGTGATTAATACAAGTTTGTAAACATTGATTGATGTATTTTGAGGTCATATAATATGGAAATAAGACAACACCTACATAAAACTTGATATCATCACAATATAACATATTTTGATTCTCTGCAAATTTGAACAAGTTTTCATTCACAATATAACATAAAATGTTTTGATTTGGTCTTATATGTTAATTATATATAGTTCCAGATTTATTCCTTATGAAATAGTGATGAGATTTATTCTTTTATCTCTGTTAATGTAATTATGGGTCTATTATTCACATAATGTCTGAGATATAATAATTCTAGAACCCCTAATTTTCTGATCTAGTTATGTCTTAGTTTATTGTATAGCATTGGAGTTCTACATTATGTTTGTACCAAAGATATTCTTCCTCTTGTTCGACGACTTCTTCACTATTCCTTAGTATGATCTTCTCACAATTCCCCTTAATCATCTCACAATTCTGACAAAACTATCAACATGCCTCATGTTATATGGAAATTGGTAAACAAGGAGCCACTGTAGTTCAATTCCCTTTTTCTAATTCCTTCATGGAAGTTGAAGTATCACTCTTTAGGAAACTTATATCTCTGGTTCAAAGTTCCCATTAAAATCATTCAAATATTCGAAAACAATACCCAAATTCGCTACAGTGGTAAAGTATTAACAAAGCATAGCCTCATAGTTCCATCAATTTGACAATCAATGGTAAGAAATTCCTAATAATATTATATTAGAAGTGAAATGTTGATGCTAAGACAATTACTTTGTGACCATAATAATCCTACATATGTTTTTTTGCACAATAGATAAAGTCTGCTATTCAATTCCAAGAGAAACTCACAATTTCAATTATGACCACACTAGCCTCATCACAACAAACTTGTTAGAAACATGAAAAGAAAACATGTTAGCAATTCCATCATTTGTCTGTTGTTTGGGACAGTCACCATAGAATTATTTGGGTTGTCTCTCCTCTTGCCTTGCAAGGTTAAAATGACCTTTTTTTCATCCCTCCTTGAATAGACCCTTATCATCTTGCACTTGTGCAATTATAGGACAGCAATGTTGCTAATTAAGGTTGGTGGGATGATTACGCCTATCCTGAAAAAAGATTGTCAAATCATTATGCTTTCAAATCAATTACCTATCGACATATCCCTTGCGAGGGAGAAAAGCCAAACACATAAAGAACATGCACATAAACATGGCAACTGAAAAACTTAAATGGAATACACCAAGAAGTACCAAATGATGAATGCTCAATTGTTGTAATGGGAAAGCAATATCAGAACCGTCCATTTATAGTCCTAATGATTTTGGAAATTGTTGACAAAGAGTGTTTCTTTTTTTTATTATAGTATAAATGATTTTTCTATAGTCATAATGATTTTTCTTATTTCTTGTCTTTTGTCCCTTTTTTATTTCCTATGTCTATGCTTCGTGATAGGATTTTGTCACCTTCTTTTGATGGTATATTTCATTCACTCTATGTGGAATACTATTTTGTTCACTATTTTATTTCAACTTCATATTTCTTTCATTTTTCATATACACACAGACTACACATGCTGATAAAAAAATGAGCTATTTGATTTAGGTTTACTTTTCATTATTGTAAATGGTTAATATTTCTAATGGTACTCCTTGGTGTATTTGGACTTTAAAAATAATCATATAAAAATAATAAATGTAGTAACGATGGTGTGGTGCATTATTGATATAGGTTCGATGACTCTTGTCAATGTGCCAAACTATCAATGTGGTGGTGGGAAGTGTGTGTTGAAGACTTCACGAACATTAAACCACCTTGGATGACAATTTTGGTGCTGCACTAATCGAAAAAAGGTTGCTAATGTGTATATATTTAAAGTTTCTAATGTAAATACTATTCATTATAATATAAGAACTAATGTAGACTGGGTATCACAGGGAAATAATAGCTGCGGATACTTTAGTTGGGTCGATGACAACTCATCTGCATCTATCCGCCCATCTCCACTTATCCGCGATGAAGGATTTGAGTGCAAAACATGTCAGGCTAGGGAAAATTCTGAAATTATATTTCTACGATGCCTTCTCTGTATTGTAATCACATATCTAATTTATTGCGACCATATGCAGAGATGAACTCAGGAATTAGTTAGTTTAGTATTTTCATATTGTAACTAATATTTTAATATTGATATGACATAACTTGTCTTTTCCTCAAGTGCGCATATATATGGTTTACATCTTTTTCTAGAATAATTCTTCATGTTTATGGCTCAGGTGAGCCCCAATCTGCTATCAATCACATGATTTAACGTATAGTGTTTTCTTGGTTGTTCCATTTGTTCCTTGACCTTGACTATGGATTGACTATCATTTTCAAGCTTGAGTGAGGCTTCATACCAAGCAGCGTCCGTAGATTTGTACGCAACGCTGATTTAGGCTGGAGGTAAACTACATGTGTCATGTAAACAGCATGGTTGAATGCAATCTCTTTTGCATGTTTTCAAGATTTTTCCCACCAATACAAGCATAAATAATGCATTGAACATAATCTAAGAACGTTGTGTGGTATGAAGTCTCGCTGAAGAAGAGTACTGCAGAGAGTAGGCCTACCGTACCAAGGAAGTTTGACAAGAACAAGTAATATGGCTTAAACAAAATGGGAAGACGTCTTTCTAGCCTAGGCTTGGATCCTTCGACAATTAGCTTGATAATAAATGAAGCAAATGAGAGCTGAGCAATTAGCTTCCCAAGAAAAATCTTGTAAATGAACTATGTGTACCCCAATTCTTGTGCCTTCTGCGCATACCTAAATGATATATTTGAAACAGCAAGAGTAAATTTAGCCTTACCCTTGTTTCAAATATATCATTTGGGTACGCATAGAGGGCACATTAATTGGGGTACATATAGTTCATTTATGAGATTTTTCTTGGGAAGCTAATTGCTCATCTGTCATCTACATTATTATTAAGCTAATTGTCGAAGGATCTAGGCTCAGGCTAAAAAGATGTCTTCCCAAACACATAAAAAACATACACATAAACACGACAACTGAGAAACATAAATGTAGATTTCACAATAGTTGAGAAACATAATTGTAGGCATCATGGTCACAATTATTTGGAGACAACATAATTGAGTTGTATACCCAGACGATGGAGAGTAACTTCTGCTCCTCCAATTCCAAGTTGACACTGCAGGATCCAAAGATCATAGATAAGGAATAAATTTAGAGAGCAAAGGAGGGTCATAACGAACAAAATAATATAGGACAAACCTCAAGTTAAATGAGGCAACTATAAACATTTTAATAAAATTATATTAAAATATTTGCAGTTGCCTCATTTAACTTGAGGTTTGTCCTGTATTATTTTTGTCATTATGGCCCTCCTCCGCTCTCTAAATTTATTCCTTATCCATGGTCTTGGGATCCCGCATTGTCAACTTGGAACCAGAGGAGCAGAAGTTGATCTTCATCGTTTGGGTATACCACTCAATTATGTTGTCTCCAAAAAAATGTGATCATGATGCCTACAATTATGTTTCTCAGCTGTTGTGTCCCAGGACCCCTTATGATCCTTTACAACCATTTACAACCTCTAAGAATACATCTTAGAGGTCTTAAAATGTCGTAAAGGGTCATAAGAGGCTCCTAGGAGGGGCCAGATGAGCTTCCACCTTTATGTGGTTGGCTCTGTTAAGTAGAGAATGTTAATTAAACTATTCTTGAAACATAATTGTAGGCATCATGGTCACATCGGGGATGAAACTATTCCAAGTTGACACTGTGGGATGGAGAACAACTTGGAACCGGAGGTGCAGAAGTTGCTCTCCATCGTCTGGGTATACCACTCAATTACATTGTCTCCAAAAAAATGTGACCATGATGCCTACAATTATGTTTCTCAGAGAATGTTAAACTATTCTCGAAACAAAGAGAAGCTGGCAACAACCAATAGAACGAGTGTGGACACTTGAAGATAAATATCAAATAGGGGAAAAACACCTGCAACAACAGAGGCAATAGCTGTAGATACAAATGAGGATATCGCAGAAATCCCTAATTTAGTGTTTCAGAGAACAAACAATAGACTGTGAATTAGGGATTTCTGCGATATCGTCATCTAAATCTACATTGGAATGCAACCTGCCGATATTGATACTGCACCGGCCGAGCACGATGGAGGCATCGATTCTAATGTGAATTGTAGTACTCAAGGTATACATTTTCTATTCGAATTTTGATTAATGAATATTTAATACAAGAAAACATATTCAAATGTTTAAGGTGGATTAGTTGTGATGATGAGATGCGCCATTTAGATGTTAACTGTGATAGTCTCTTGGTTTCAGGCAATGTAGAAAGAGAAGCCTAGTTCAATATGCAATCTCAATTCATATACATAGGATATCAGGTGGAGTTGAAAAACACAACAGGGTTGCATTTTTTATAGAGGTCTTTAATTGTGTATTTTAAGTTATAGACCATCATGAAAATGTAAACGTGTTGTGTTTTTTCAACTCCACCTACTATCCGTGCATATTCTGCTTGTGTTGCACACGCATTCTGGATTTAGAGTGGGAAAAATCTTATTTTCGATGCAAGGAAGAGAAGCCAAACACAAAGAACATGCAAATAAACATGACAGCTACAAAACATAAATGTAGGTATCACAACAACTAAGAAACATAAATGTAGGCATCATGGTCCCAATTGTTTGGAGACACAACATAATTGAATGCTATACCCAGAAAATGCAACATAGCCACTACTCCTACAATTCTAAGTTGACACTGTGGATCCAAAAACCATATATAGATTCCTTATCTTTGGTTTTTGGATCCCGCAGTGTCAACTTAGAACTACAGAAGTAGTGGTTGCGTTTGCTCGTCTAGGTATACCACTCAATTATGTTGTGTTTCCAAAACATTATGACCATGATGCCTACATTTATGTTTCTCAGCTATTGTGTCCTAGGACCCCTTATGACCCTTTATGACCCTTTACGACTAAGAATACATCTTAGAGGTCTTAAAGTGTCGTAAAGGGTCATAAGAGGATCCTAGGAGGGGCCAAATGAGCTTCCACCTTCACGTGGTTGGCCCTGTTAAGTAGAGAATGTTAAACTATTATCGAAACAAAGAGAAGCTCAATAATTTATATATGAATATCAATTTTGTTCTTATCAAACCGTCAAAACATTTAAATAGCCTTTTAAACTGCTATTAAAAATAAAATATTTAATCAACATTTACTTACAAATTTGTGTGCTTGTCTGAGTTTGATACGCAGATCTGCGTATCAAACTCAGACAAGCACACAAATCTGTAGGTAAACGAAGCTTTCTTAGTCAGTTTGATTTTTCTTGAGGCTGTGAATATACAGTACAATGAAAATGCTTTGTTCAATCACCGTCATTTTTTTGGACCAAAAATTAGTATTGGTCGATTTTTCAACCTTTAAATAACATTAATTTTGACGAGAATGCTATGCATTCGAAGTCAATTTCGTCGAATAGTGGTCGAATATTTCATCGCAATTACGACGTCAAGTTTGCCAAAGTTGGTCTCAATTCTGCCAGCTTCATGTGATTAGTTCAACGAAGAGTCAGTCAATAAGTCGACTACTACTAAGGTCAAAATTTTGACAATGGGTTTGCCTGTAGAATAATTGACGAAAAAAGATCAACCATGGTTTTAGTCGTCTATTCGACCAATTGTTTTAGAAAATTGGACTAATTCTCGTCGAAATTTAGGGCAAAATTTACTAGTGAGTAACTGAGATTGATGTTGTCGCCTCTATTTTTTCTTCGCATGGCCTGATCTACAGATTTAAGGGTCACTAGCCTTGCTTGCCTGATTTACATTCTTGGATTTCCAAGCATTGGGAGCCCCTTATCACTAGTATTGTTCACATATTCCCTATGGCTAAGGGTTTTTTTGTTGCTAAATTTGAAAATGTTGTGGATAGAAAAAAGATTGTGTGAAAATTTCTTTAGCTAGAATGGACACTTTATGCTAATGCTGAAACCCTGGCATATGGACTTCTCCCTGTCTTCTGAATCCTTTAATAAGTTGTCCATCTGGGTTAGGCTATCAAATCTCCCCCTCCATCTTTGGGTTGATTCTCTTCTCGAAACTGTGGGGATGCTCTTGGGGATTTTATTTTGGTGGATGAGAAATCATCTAACTTGCTTCACTCCACTTGTGCCTGCATTTTGGTGGATTTGGATATCTCTAATGGTCTGTCTGCATTGATCAAACTCTCTTCCCCTAATGGTAGAAGTTAGATTCAACATTTGGACTATGAAGGCCTCCCCTTTAGATGCAGAAGATGCTTCAAGACTAGTCATGTTTCAGGTCTATGTGATCTTCAGAAATTTAATAAGTCTGCCTCGTGGTGGCAGGGTGTCTCTTCACAACACTATACGGTGGAGAAAGTGTCCCCACCCAGGATCTTTTCGCAAGTGGTTGGGCAGGTGTCTTCTCCTCCTCGTCGTCCTAGTTCTGTTCCTACTGTGGTGCAGTCGTGGTTGTTGTTGCTCCTCCTTCATCAGCGTGTGAGCAGATTCCTTCATCGCCTATGGGGCCCCCTCTCTATTGATGTCAGGTCTGCTCTTTCTGGTTCTTCTACAGGGTTTGTTGTTGGGTTTGCTCATGTTGTTTCTTCTGCTAGAGCTATCCCTCTCTCTGGCTCTCGTTCTCAGACTGCTACCTTATTGCAGTGTGTTGCCCCCTCTGGGGGGTTTGTTTCTGTTGTTTTGGACTCATTGGATTGGCAGAATGTTGATGCTATGGTTGAAGAAGGTTGGTTCAAGGTTAAAGGTAAACATTCCAAGCATTCTTCGTTGTCTTTTGATATGACCCTTTGGTCCCATCAGAAGGGTGCCAAAGGAAAATCCTAATTCTTGGGGCTTTCTTTTGGTTGGGTTTGCTCGGAGCTATGCTTGAGATTTGTTTGTTCTGGGTTGTGGGAGCCTATTGTTAAAACCCTCGTCTTGGTTTTGTCATGTTCCATCTTGTGGGTTGTCATTGTCTATCCTTTGATTCTTCTTGTTAAGGGTTTCGGGTCCGTTCAAAACCTATTTTCCATAATCAAAAACAATGCAGATGTGATTGTGTTTCTCTTTTAGAATAGATTCTATTAATTTAATATTGCTTTTCAATATTATTTTATGAGGGCTTCTCTACAATTTCCATGGTCGTCTACTTAGGGTGTAACTAGAGGAGGCACCTCTTACCATTCTAAACCCCCTTTTTTATATTCCTACATGTGGAAGTCATTAAATTTATCATTTTTTGGTGCTATGTGTATGAAAGTTGATTAAAAAACAATGCAACAATCACAATGGGCTTGTTGCTAGTTGCATTATACATGGGTTGATATAGGAACACCAAATGTATCATTTTGGTCGCTCTTGATACTAGTAGTGACCTCTTTTGGCTTCCTTGTGATTGCATTCAGTATGCTCCAAGCTCTGCCTCCAGTTATGTACTGGTATGTTAAATGAGCTCTTGTACTGCTTATTTCAATTAGGTCACTCGACAACGATATTTATGTTTGTAATTAAACTATCTCAAATAACTATAATGATTTTTGCTTTGTGCAAATGTTTTTTGTGGGATTATACATATGTTAATTGTATCCTAATTATGATTTAGTGTTGTTTTTGCTATAGTTTTCTATTTGTGATTATATGTAAGAAATATTAATCCTATCAATGTTCCATTTCAAGCCATATTCTCATATGCTCCTTGCATCAACTTGTTACCTGCAAGTTGGCACTTTGTTTTATACTTGAGATCTTACACCTCTACATCCATAGCTTCTTGGTTGGCTTTGCAGCTTACCATTGCACTATGGGGTCGGCCCTTCAGAGTATTTTATATCCATTCATATTCAATAAGAATGTCCCAATACAAATAGCCCCATGCAACCGTCAAAAATATCTAATTTATTATTTGTTGATTTGTTTTTATGTAATATTAACCAAGAAGCATTCTAGGAAGTGTAAACTAGTCGGGCTATAATGGTGTCTCTTTTATTTATTTGATAAAGCATTGCAAATGATGGTTCCTTTGAGTTGAGTCTTAATTGAAGAAGAGCCAATTCAATAAATCAATCAAGCACAGTCAGTTTCTCCTTCAAGAATAATTATAAAAATCTATTGCATGCATTTTTTTAGTACTAATTTGAGCACTTAAATCTAAATCATTTCATTTAACCAATTATGATTTATTATCAACCTTAAAATCACACTATAGATTTATGCTTTATATGACTCCTAAAACAGAATGTCTAGCCTTCGCTCGAGCATAATTCATATATGAATTCCGATATGATTTATCATATAAACAAAGATACTGTATTTTAAATTTTATAGTTATTAAACTATAATCAAGATTATTGACCATATTTATCACCCAATATAAACTATAATCATAATTTGTATATTGAGTTGATAATTTGTTGGCATCCTCTCTAACACAGTAATGTATTATAATCTTATATGATTTAGATCATAGTAAAAAATTGAAAAGTGAACATTTATAACTTTCATAAATTATTTAAATATAATTTTAAGTAAACGAGAAAAATAAATTGATTATAAATTATTGAAAAAGCTTTAGAAGATTTTGAAATTAATATGAATTATGTAGATTTAAAATCTATTAAATAATTAGAAAATAATTTAAAACGGTACAAAATCCATCAATAATTTTTATTGGTGAGTTTTCAATTTTACTTTATATTTCAATAAATAAATAAAAAATATTCAAAAAAAAAATTTAAAAAGTGGTATAAAACACATTCAAAAAGTCTAACTGTAAAAAGCGTTAAAATGATACAGACATAAATTGAATCATTTTCAAGTGGTAACATGTATGAAACTAATTAAAGTGTATGAATTTTTATATTATTTTATTGTTAAATAACCACTAAATTGAATCTTGATAAATCTAATTCTAAAAGCGAGTGGTATGCTCTAGCTCCCATAGATTAACATATTGCATGCTAACATTGTTATCGACATGATCTCTTTCAGACATAAATATTAACTCATGAGGTAGAATCTCATGAAAATGGACCCTCCTAATCGAGGGTTTACGAGCTCACAATATAAATATTTCAAAGAGTATCAAAAATCATCTATAAGATTAGTCAGATTCATGCGTTTCCCCTGTCACGTAAGGTTTATAAACACCATCGAACAAGCGTAATAATGGCCATAACAAGGTCCAAGGCCTAGGCATGAACACCTTCACATAGAGTGCGTTCTAATAGTTAAGCCACTCCAAATGTAATGCTAATACATGCAAATTGATTAATGAGGCCCAGACACCTGTATTAATTAAGTTGTCCCCTTGTGAAATAGAGGCTCAAATATGATGGCAAGATGTAGATTTATTCCAAAATAGCTTAGAAACTAGTTTGCACTTGCAAAGTCATGCACTTAGTTATTTCTTCTTTGCTAGGGACTTGCATTGGCAAATTTTTAAGAAATCACTGGATTCTTTATTTAAAAATAAGTTTAATGAATATAATAATTAATTGACTTAATTTAGAATTACAATAAATTATGTCAGAATTGTATTATCTAAAAATACTAAAAATGACAGCGTTCATTTGAATGGCTAGCTGATAGATTCATAATCACTTCTTAAGTGTCTCATTACTTTATAACTCATAATCACTTCTTATACGTGTTAAAAAAACACAGAATATAAACTAGGTTGCTCCAAATTTCAATCCCAATATGCAGCTGACTAACCGGTTCGCTAAAGCGATATCTAATCGTTTTAAAGTGGTTGCACAGGTTTGAATTGAGAGAAGAAGCAAGTAACTACCCTGTTCGTCTATGTGATATCTAAATGTTTTGGAGTGGTATCAAAGGACACCAATGAGGAGGAGATAACCAACTCAATAGAGAACACATTCTCCAAGATTAAACCCACTTGCTAGGGCAGATTAACGGCAAAAGGAGATCATGGACAAGATTCACCAACATAACCTATATATGCAGATGCAGATCTTATTTTAAGTAAATAAAGTATGCTCCACTGATTTTTGGCCTGTTTTATATGAATTAGTTGGAAATTAAATCTTCAAATACCATGCAATAGCAATATGTCACAGATATGTTACGTGGCTCATAGAGCTAGTGAAATGGGGTAAGAAGTTCGAATTCAAATTTGACCGTTTAAATCTGGATTCATTTCCACGAGCCTCAACATTGCACCACACTAAATGAACCTCAAAGGTAAAAGGGTAATTTAGAGGCATGGAGTAATATATTGAGATGAGCGTGAAATATGGGAGTAATAATGAGGGGTAAATGGCAAATGTGTAGGCATAGATATAAACTAAAATATATAGAAAATGACAAGGATCAAAGTTCAAGACAAACCTAGAATAAAAATATCACTTGCCAATATGCAATGCATTAGAGACATTCTGCCGCCATTGGCATAAAACTGAATGAGAAATGAAACGGGCTTGCAACTTTCACAATCACACAACTTTGCAGGAGGTTGGTTTTGAGGCACGTGGACAACAGCAGAGGTGAGCTCGTCAACTTGACCATCATTGGCATAAAACTGAATGAGAAATGAAAGGGGCTTGCACCTTTCACAATCACACAACTTTGTAGGAGGCTGGTTTGAGGCACGTGGACAACAGCAGAGGTGAGCTCGTCAACTTGACCATCGCAATTGTCTTAAACATTCACCATTACAAAATATGTAGGAGAATGCAGTAACAGTTGAGGCACAAGGGCAACAGAGGAGGTGAGCTCATCAACTCACCATCACCATTGTCCTAAGAAATTGCTTTCCTGGCCTATAATATGACTCGGTAATAAGTTTTAATACTAGCAACAAGACCATTCACTAAAATTTAATGATACAGAAGATAGAAGAGCAAAACCAACAATTGGGCACAACATACATGTCCAGAATAATAATATCATTGTTCACGTTTGATCTTGATTCATATCATTCTATTGGCTGGCACAGCTAGCAAAGGATCGTCAAAATCTGCCATTGTTTCAAATTGAATCAAGTTTAGTTTGAAGTCCCCAGCTGACATCTGACTTGATGAATTGAACATTCTAGATGACATTTGCATAAAGATCAAGCGTCCCACCAAAAAAAGATACTTCAAACCTACCAAACTTTTGACCAAAGGGCAATATGCCAAACACGAGAAATGAACTGAATTCAACCAAGATACTGCAAGAATCAAACTGAATTCAGAAAAAAACACCAAGATGTGTACACAGCATCCTGTCACTAGAGAGTGAAAACAAACAGTAAATGTAGAGATACAACACCATACAGCAACCAAAATTCACGACAAAGAAACCAATTTCAAAAGAAATGTGGTGACTACATAATTTCCAAACTTAAGTCAGCACTGGCTACATTGTTATTTTTTATTTTAAAAAAGTAAAAAAAAAATTGGACAATTTTTAAGCAATGTGTAAATGAAAAACATTATGTATTACCCTGGAGAAAGTTCATTGTCTTAAAGGCTTCTGCTTTTGAATCTGCAAATCCTTACAGATGCATATGTTATAACTTTGAGACCAAATCACAGCAACTCGTAACAAAAACAGAATGTTTGAAAAAAGAATCAATTTTATAACTTGGAACATTGATGTCATCTAAAGTTTGTTCCAAGAAGTATAACATTAGAATAGCAAAATAATTAAGACCCGGATACCTAGGAGTCAATCCGCCTCTACCTATCCAAAGCTGAAGCCAGTATTACAAAACGAGCATATAATGGCTTTAAAATAGTCCTTAACAGCAAAACTGGAATAAGTCTAGTGACTTTTAACATATTCCTGAATGACATTCAAGCCCTCTGATTCTTCACCATAATCCTGTCCACACACAGGCAAACATTTGGAAAACCAATAAAACCAAGATCCTGAATGTGTTCAATCTAAAATGCATTACCATTAGAAAACTAAACATAACTAGCATGCACTCTGTACCTTTACAACCACACATGAACAGCCAACAACCTTCCTGGCTTTTCCCTCTGAATCAATCTTACAAAGCTGCAGCAAAATTAAGATTTAACCCACCACATATGGCAAATACACAAACAAAATCATAAGTAGAGATAATCTGTGAGACATTACATTAATCAGGATGACTGTCTATTGAGATTTAATTATTTGTATTTCTAATACAATATTTCAAGAAATGGCTTCGCTTATTTAATCAATTTAAGCTGTGTACTACTTACCCCCGCCCATTCACCGAGCTTCTTTGCACTAGGCACAGAGATCAGGCTGACATTGTGATCAGCACATAAAGCTTGAACCAGCTTGGTAAAATCTGGCTGGTTGCAGTCTTCTGCCAGCACACACAGCTGTGCTGCATGCTTCTCAATTGCCTTAGCACCCTCATGGAGGCCCCGCGCAAGCCCATCATGAGCTAGTGATTTCTTCAACACAAGCTGCAATGCTGTCATGATGTCCATGGGCTCCCCCAATGCTGGAGCAGGTTTCTCAGCAACATCACTACAAAGAAAAAGAAATGCAAAATCTTCAACTAACTAACAAACAAATGGTGCATTCATAGAAGACAAAAAGATGGCATGCATTTCTCTAAACAACTTGGCCACAGTCTTCTTAGCAGTTCATGTTTAACAATAGGCATTTGTTTGACGGGAAACATGGGGAAAAATTTCACAGGATCAGTCAATACTTTTTGGTTGGGAATTGAAAGACTTTGGAGCAATTATATAAGTTAGAAGCACTCCAAATTGGACTATTCTTTGCCTTTTTAATTCAATTCCAGCATTCCATTAAACAATTTTTCTTCGCACATTTCTCTTTCCTGTCTCAGTTTGGTATCAACCTATAAAACAACTCAAGGGTTGATCAATTTATCTTATTTGCAGTTGTAACACAGGTCGTCTGTGCATAAAGCAATCACATTGATATAGTCCAAGGTTATGGCTTTTGGAAAACACCATAGTTTCCCAGATTTCTGGGAATGCACATACGATTTGTGCATGTGCGTATGCACTAATTTTTAATCTTAAAACCTAAGTTGCCTGTTCGGGTTCGGGTTCAAGTTTGGGTTTGAAGAACCGGTTCGCTGGTACGGCAGAATTTTGAAATGGGGTTTGGGTTCGTTTGGGTTCATTAGTACAAAAGCATATATATGTGTGTGTGTGTATATATATATATATATTCCTCCAATAGATTTAATTTTAAATTATATTATTAAATAACATAGTCAAATGTATGGGAACACCCCGCAACACAGCAGTAAGTTGCAAGCCTCTTATTTGGGAAGTCTTGGGTTCAAGTCTTCTTGAGCCCCATGTTGATCTTGGCTTCGGCCTATTACCCATAAAAAAAACATAATCAAATGCATTCTTATTAAAATTAAATTATATATATACTCCTCCAGAGTCCAATAGATTTAAAATTAAATTATATTATTAATAATATAATCAAATGTATTCTTATTAAAATTAAATATAATATTTAATTTTATGTATATATATATTAGTATTTTCACATTAAATTAAAATTATTAAAAATAAAACAATATTAAACTATTAAAAATAATAATAATAATAATATTAATAAACTATGGACCTTTAGCAAACTTTAGTTTTATTTATTATTAATAAATAATATACACTACATTAATAAACTAATGGTGATAATCCTTGGAAGGGGCGATCCATTGATAAAGCATAACCATACATTAAATAAATTTAAATAATATCCCTAAGTTCTACCTATACATTAATAAACTACTCGAATGGGCAATATATTCATTTGCCCAGTGCAGAAGCAGCGAACACAAAAAGGGCTGGCACGGGGGATTGTAAAATACAGTTTGGAAATCATCTTGCAGTCTGAAAATATAGTGCAGCAGAGTCAAGACAGTCGGCTGCGAACTTCGAGCCATACCGACCCAGTTAAAACCAGACCCAGGTCAAGCCATAAAACTGCCGAACCCGGTAACATAGCTTAAGCCTTAAAACAAATAACAATTGAGTTAGATCTCGACTTATAAATCATAGCTGGGCAGTGTAAAAAACAAAATTGAATAAATGCAATAATGCTATAGAATAATGTTTTATCACAAAAACATGTGCCCTTAAGTAAGGTCCACATTTAAGTGACTATTCACGTCTTGCAAACAGACAGCTGCATGCAAGAGACACATCAACCATACAGGATATCTTCTGACATCTTAGGCACATCTACTGCAAAGTACATGGAAACAAAAATGAAACACTTAACCTCATCCTTACCAGATCACTCATCAAAGGAACCACCCAAGCATTTCTCACTCACTCAAAAATATAAACAAGCAGGTAAATTAATGATCCAGGAGGATCTAACAATGGTGATACATGGATTCTTACCACATCATTCCAGGTATCACACTGAGGTCATGAAACAATGTAGTTGACACACTGACCCAAGTAAACACTTTGAAAGAAGCAGCAAACAGAGCACTGAGCACCATTCTCAAGAGACTTTGGTTAGACTGGCAGAAACAGAGAATTAAGAAGTCATGTCCTCAGAAAGAATCATTGACACAGATCTCAGTGTTCTAGTCACCACACAAGCAACCTCCACATCTCCAGCTAACACATCACCTGCTGCATTAAAGACAAACCAAATTTGGACACCATCTACACCAGGAACTGCTCTAAGCTTGTATACAAAGTTGTCAAATTAGTCAGCTTCCTCAACAAGCTAAGCAGTTAACCTGGCAACAGCTAGAAGCCAGTGCTTTGCACCTGTTTCCTAGACTCAACAAAATCAGGATTATTGCTTTACAAGGAAGGGTAACTACTCTAAGGATCTGCCAATAGAACACCTGGGCCATTCTCATGGCCATAGAGATGCTTCTCAGGTTTGGGGTACTCCCAAGTCCCAAGCACCTCACAAATGCTTGCAAGAACATAAGGACACTCCATCAATCTCCAAAAAGTTCTGCATACACTCCAATGGTGTCGCAGAGCTCTATCTGGGATCAAACACTTCGGTGGTAACCATGCTATATCCAAACGCTCCACAGTTTCCACCATGGCCTCTAAAGAATCCAGTACACCTCCAGACCAAACCGTGAAGTCCCATTTACATATATTTTATCATTCTAGGTGTTATTTTGAGCTCACCAAACAGTGTAGCCATTGTGGCAATCCAAGCAGCCTCCTAAGACTGCAGTGATCAAGGTGGCACCCCTCGGGTTCGAACTATGTCAGGCCATATGCCAGTACATCACACAACTAGTAAACATTTCGACAACACAACATTCAACCATTGGGAGATGAAAAGTCACACAAAAAATGGTTCAACTGCCATACACAACTCTCAGGCTCTCAGGCTTCAGACATGAATCAATGTAATCTATATAATATTATAAGCATCTGTAATATAGGAAATAGGTTGATAGATAGAAGGCAGCAACTAGACTAGATAGCAGCCATACACCTTTCTCAAGGATATGCATCATACAAAATGAATAGCTGAATACACTACTTCACTTCTATATCTCTCTGCCTTTCTCTCTTCTGTTTCATAAGCTTTCACATACACCATTATTCAAACCAATTCTCATCTAGACAATTGTTCACCAGGATCAAAAACCTTCGCACCAGACTAATAGAGGAGTGCATAAATACATCATAAAGTTTTTGAAGGAAAAAAAAGGCAGGTTTAGGTAGCATATGTTTTGCATAGAAAATAACACAATTCATTTTAATTTTCATAATTTTAAAATCTCAATATATGTATATATATAGACACAAACATGTGTGGTATTTGCATTTATAGATATGCATATGTACATAGACATACCTATGCATTTACATATATGGATGCATATAGCCTGTTCCACTAAAATTAGGGAAAATTAATCTATTGATCAAATGCCTCTTCCTTGACCTATCAATTGAGCTACGCATACAAGGATGCATCCATCCATTACATACATGATACAACCAAACATCAATCATGCCACTCTTAAATAGATGGATGAATAACCCCTGGGGAGCACTTGACCTATAAAAGAACACTCATCTAGTAACCAGCGAGATTGAAGAATGAGCATAGCAAAGATCTCAGCTATTAGAGAGATTTGATTGAGACATGAATAACAAACATCTCAACTTGTAGACAATAAAATAATAAAATGTTATTATATCACTTTATTAATTATATTTCTCCAAGTTGGGCTCTTCTAGATACTCCCATGAGACCTTTATAAGGGGGGTTCCTGGTGATGGATTGTTTACACTTTTGAGATTTGATAAATGCTTGATGATATCTGGGTGCAAAAACCTTCAGGAGCTTTGGCAGAAGGGCTGGACGAAAATCTAGTTCTTCCAGCGATGGATTCCTGACAGAGTCTACATCTGTGCCAAAATTGTAAATAAAGTCTATGCTGGAGACAAATTTGTA
Source organism: Chamaecyparis obtusa (assembly GCA_027943335.1). NCBI lineage: Eukaryota > Viridiplantae > Streptophyta > Pinopsida > Cupressales > Cupressaceae > Chamaecyparis > Chamaecyparis obtusa. The sequence goes on along the minus strand of BSBK01002890.1, from coordinate 61,236 downwards.
CAATAAGGTTAATTACAAATCAGAGCTAATTCGTATTCATCAGAGAAGCAAAAATATTTGTTCTGAATATTATATTAGCCACTTATTTAAGTTTGGCGAAATAATTATTGGACCCAACTCTTTAAAAGAAAAAAATATCATTTGATTATCATCAGCATCAATACAGTCATTATATATTCCATGCATACGAACAATATTCTCTGTGGCTACCATACAAGGTACTTGTTACATCAGGGCCTTCATTGTGGGGGATCATCTACAGAGGGGTCTACAATTATCAGCATAGTTTTCTATGTTCAGCATTTCTCTACTTGGCGGGTGTGATTCATTGGTCTGAGCTGTCAGAGACTGAACGGTCATCATTTCTGGCTTGACATTGAAAGATATATCTTATGTGCATAAGGAGGAGGGTTGGAACCAATTTGTAGCTGTGGAATAATATATGTATGCTCTGTGCAGGCTCTGGAAACTCTCTGTTATTTAATAGCAAGCATTAATGGATTCCATACCGATTGTATTCTGAGATTCATTATAATCTGGTGCAATCTATTCCTACAGCTTAAGGTCAGATTCTATATAGCTTTGCGTATTTACCTTTGCATTAATGCTTGCCATCACTATTCTTTATTGAATTGAAAATCATTGCCAAAACTATTTATGCTGCATTAAGCAAACAAACATGTACTCCTGAAACAAAATAGCAGCAGTATCACAAACTTGTTTTGGTAGAGAAAACAGTGGTTTCTGAGGAGGGGACATTTTAGTGGTATCAGAGCCAAATTCCTTCCAGCCTGTTGGATGTTGAGGTTGATTACAGAAATGGAAGAAAGAAATAATCAAATTGCGGCTTCTAAAAATGCCAGATGGTATAACAGATATCAAAAGACGAAAAATCTATTGATATTTCAGGAATATCTAAGTCTGACAGGGAATATTTAAGTCTGACAGGGAATATTATACCTGTGCATGAGGAGGTTATCAGAATCTTTGATGAATACTCAAGTGAACCTGAGTTGATCAAGACTACCGAATCTTTTGATAGGTTTTGTGTAAGAAAAAGGAAAGAGGAATTGGATCCTGAATCAGGAACTCAATCAGAATCAAAAGAAGGCCGATCTATGTCTAGTCAAGAGGGAGTTTATGCTTGTGAAGACAGAAAGTTTAAAAGGCTTGAGGAGTTTATTAAAGATACAGGTTCTAAGTGTGATGAATCAGAGTTTGTCTTAGTGTCAAGTTGGAAGGAGAAATTGAAATGAATAAGAAGAATGAAGCCATGTTTACAAGTTCACTTCAGCCATATGAGGATATGGACAAGGTTGGAAGAAATGCTTTCGCGGAGTTGCCAAGCCAGCATTAATTGACCAGCTATATGGAGGTATGAATCCTACTAATTTTCCATTGCATAAACCAGCTCTACATCTTATTGGTAAGGAATCAATTTGTGATTTGGATAGTGATGATGTTCATACATATGAAAGCAATACAGAAATTTGGTCATGCAGTGAGATTGATTTTTCTTGCTTCGTATCCATGATTACATTGGGAAAATACGTGTTGAGATCATGTGAGCTATGTCGTCTTAGAGAGCTAATTGTGAAGACTAGGAGGTTGAATACTAAGGTGGTCCTACAATTTGATAATGTCAGGTTCCTCATTGACACTTCAACATGGAGTTGGTTGGATGCGGAAAACATAACACCTAAGGAAGTGCAGGTATGGATCAGTTTAATGGCAGCTAATGCAACTAAGAGGGTATGTAACTTTCAGCTAAACACAACTCATAGACCAGCATTCATGAAGAAGTAACTTACCATTGAAGAAGATGCAATAAAGGACAACGAAGACACTTTGAAAGGGCATGAACAGGATTCAAATTTTCTGAATTTGACCAGCAGTCCTTTGTTATCTCATTAGCCTTGCAGCAAGGACACTTGAAGAGTGGTTTGATAAGTATGGGATGGGTTGAAAGTTGAAAATTCAGATTGATCACTGTCTGATTTTGAATCAGCAGTTCAAAAAGAGCATGATGGTGATCCCTTGTTTGGGCATGATGGTGACCAAGCTTCCAAACATGGATTTGTGGAGGAGATGTCATGAAGGAAGCTGCTTGGAAGAGGCCTTTTTATGAAGACAAGTCAGAAAAGTTGTATGAAGATGATAGGCCCAAAAGTCACATCATTTTAAAGGTCAACTGAAGGTAAATGAGGATATGATTATTGCAACCCTAACTCACTTTGATGATACTCATAAAATGATGGCAGATTATTGTTGGACGGCTCAATACTTACTATTATGATAGTGATCCCTTGTCTGGGCATGATGGTGACCAAGCTTCCAAACATGGATTTGTAGAGATGTCATGAAGGAAGCTGATTGGAAGAGGCCTTTTTATGAAGACAAGTCAGAAAAGTTGTAAGAAGATGATAGGCCCCAAAAGTCACATCATCTTAAGGGTCAACTGAAGGTAAATGAGGATATGATTATTGCAACCCTAACTCACTTTGATGATACTCATAAAATGATGCCAGATTATTGTTAGATGGCTCAAGGGAGACACAAAGGCATTGAAGGAGAGCAATCTCTTGCAGACTTACAGGTACTCAAAGAAGCTTTGGTTGTGATGAAATGAGATTACTTACACCTACTTTCGGATAGAGATCACCTCCTCCTCCTTGATGAGATATATTTTGATGCAATAAGAAGAAATTGGTAAGCTTACATATGCGCTTTAGGTTACTTTGGATTCCTTGAAGAGTACTCAAATGGCCCATCAAGAATCAGAAAATCAAGTTGATGGGTTTTGCTTGGAGTTCAGCTTGACACATTCTTCATCATCTGAATTAGAAATTCAAACATCTTTTACAGCCCCACCTAAGGAAGAGAGAAATAATGCAAGAAAGGTACAAATTAAGCAAGTAATGGAAGATCTTCATAGAGAAGAGAATTTAATTTGTAACCATGAAGGAGATACATGTACTTTTCAGCTGCATGCTTCTTTTGGACTAGCCTTTGTTGAGGAGCAGCCTCCCAATGAAGAAGTTGCCATGGATGCTCAAACTATGAGCAAAGGAGAAAAGATTGTTTATACTCTTTAGGGGCCATTAGGAGATGATAGTGATGCAATCAGGAAAAAAATATATCCTTGATTCAAAATGGAAGATATCTCCTTGTGTTTTGACATCTCATCGTGAAGAGGGTGATTTCTTGATTGGATATGATGCTGCCCTTGTTGGTGTAATTAAGACATTTTACCTTGGTTAATTCACACCTAGATACAAATTGAACTTTACTTAAGCTTACTTAGGAACTACATAAGAGCATTTCCACTTTAGGTGGTGTTATCATGTTATCACATTCCACTTTATGTGTTGACTCCACATTTCGTACACTTACACTTTATCACTCTCCACCTTGGTTGCACATATTGCACAAACTTTATTACACATAGGGGGAATATCCACCCCTAGTGAACATGTGATTCCACCTTCGGTGGGTGATAAGTTGTCTCTTGATTATCATGTAATGAGACAACAAAACTTGTGTCTCATTCACTCCTTTGTACTCACCTTGGCTATATAAGCAAGGGGTCTCCTATGTAATGATCATCCAAATAATTCAAAACAATTCCAGTTGAGTCAATCCAAATCCAACCCAATTCATTGTATTGTTTCTATTGCATTCTTGATAGGAATATAGTTTATTCTTATCATATTATCTCTCTTCTTATTGTGCTCTCCATTGCCTCTAGATCTTGGGTGGCTGCCTTCATAGCCAAATCTTGCATGGTACCAAAGCTTTGTGAGTGCCATTGGATAGTTCTTTGGAAGATTTGAGTGCATTTTTTTTGTGGATTTTGGGGGGTCCTCTTTGTGGCTTTCTATTGCAGGGAAAAATTGGAGCTTGCTAGTGCAAATCAGAGGTTGGCATCACACTAAGGAGGTCCAAAAACCCCAAGATTGACTTTTGTTTCATCCAAATCAGACAGCAAAGGCCAAATCTATAACCATTTGAAATTTGGAGGTGTAGCGGTGATTCAAACAAAATATTTACACATGCGATTTTCAAACAATGATATCTCAGTCATCTGGACTCCCTTTTTCAAGCAATTTTTTTTATTTGGGAAAGAATTTTGTGCTCTACAAAATGGTGCAGGTGGTTTATGATTTCAGTGTTTGATTTTTTCAAAAAATTGCATAATCACGTTCTTGCAACTTCCAAGCCCTCATTCAGCTCATACAACTCCTTTTAAGGTGTAAATTTTTTTGGAAGTGCATGATTTTTTCTGTATTTTACAATGGTGCTATCAATTTATAGCAATTGTGACCAGAAATTGTACTTTCAAATTTCAGCTTAGTTTTGCAATTGTAATGCATAGACCTTAGTCTGGTCTTTTGCATATTGATCTAAGTCTCTGATAGCCTAATTGTGGCAATTGTAATTACTAAAATGGAAAGTCCATCAAAAAAAAGGAAGAAAATTTATTTTTATTTAATAAAGTTTTTTAGTAATAAAATGTATTTAAAAACTTTATTATAAGTTTTTAAAAATGAATTTCAAAAATTGTGAACACAATTTTTTGTCCACCTACCATACTTGTTGCAGCGATCCATCTACAATCTTCTAACCGGAAGCCAAGGGGCCAGTTGCTTCTCTGTTTTATTAGCACATCTGTCCAATCAAAGGGCATCAACAGCAATCAAATGCACCACATTCTTAGTGGCATCCTTATCAATTTCCAAATTTCCATATTTACATCATCATGTTGTATTCTCTTGCATGAGCTATGTTGTATACACACTAATATAAGGTGTCAGCTATTTAATGTAATCAATCTATACTCAATAGATTAGGAAGTATCTTTTGAGACTTGGTGCATGGCTCCAGTCAAGACTTAGAATGTACCAATCTGCCAATTGTGGGTATCCAGTTGATGCTCAAGCAAGTGTCTTCCTGTCTGATCTCTATCATATTGCAGTGTGTGATTCATCATCAATTCTTCATCGACATTGGTACCTAGTTTTGTCACATTTGACATTCTTGGTGCAACATTGGCTCTGTTTTTGTCCTATGGAGGAGTATTGGTCGTCATCTTGGACCATATTTGCAGGAGATTCGACATAAAGGGGGGGCTTCGTGGTCTTTCCTCTTCTCTCTTATGGTGGGACTTTTTCCTCATATGAGGTTTTGCTCTTCCCATTGAGAGCGTTGTGTGTTTTCATCTCTCTTTTGGAGGGGAGTTTTCTCCCACATGGTCTTCTCCTTTTCTTTGTATGTAATAGATTAAATTTGCATTTGTACATGGGTACCTAACATGGCCTAGTAGCCAGGACCCATCTTGCATTGTTAGCTTTTGTACATTCTCCCTAAGTTGCACTTAAGTGGGGGTGTTGGTGTAATTAAGGCATTTTACCTTGGTTAATTCATACCTAGATACAAATTAAGTAGGGATCACATAAGAGCATTTCTACTTTAGGTGGTGTTATCATGTTATCACATTCCACTTTATGTGTTGACTACACCTTTAGTGCACTTTTCAGTTTATCGCTCTCCACCTTTGTTACACATATTGCACAAGCTTTATTACACATTAGAGGATGAAATATCCCACACTAGGATGTTGTCTCAAATCCGATTTGGGTTTTCAATTTTTGCTATGTTTTGCTTCATTTCATTGCAAAATAACAACATGCAAACATGTAAACTAAACATGCAAAGGAAATGATATAGATTTCCAAGGAAATAAGCAATTACAAACACAAATCTATAGATAATAGTTTTGATATAAAACATGCATGGCTGTTACATCAAATATGTTGTTACAATGCTAGAACATGCATAAATTTTCCTCCAAAACCTGTTTAAAACAATGGAAATCTGCTCAATGATGAATTCGAAATGAGTCCACCTCTCAAGTAGCATTGGGTTTCCATCCAACCTACAAATATCCAAGGGTTTCCGTAGGATGATCCACTTAAGGTGGACATGTGATTCCACCTCGGGTGGGTGATAAGTTGTCTCTTGATTATCATGTAATGAGACAACAACACTTGTCATTGTTCATTCACACCTTTGTACTCACCCTGGCTATATAAGCAAGGGATCTCCAATGTAATGATCATCCAAATAATTCAAGTTAATTCCTGTTGAGTCAATCCAAATCCAATCCAATTCATTGTATTGCTTCTATTGCATTCTTGATAGGAATACAGTTTATCCTTATCATATTATTTCTCTCTTGGTATCGTGCTTCCCATTGCCTCTAAATCTTGGGTGACTACCTTCATTGCCAAATCTTACAACCCTAAACTCGGAAAATTCTGATTTTCTTATTGTTGACAGCAGCACTTCAGTTGGGACAGTTGGCAACCCTAAGGAGGATGGCTTTGGGTGGGGTACACACTTTGGGACAACAAAAATCAATAGCACACCTATAAACATGATGGCCAAGAGGATGGAGGCTCAAGTCAAGCTTGAAGAATGCAGTCTTCAGTTAGAGACTTCTCTTGGAGCAGCACTTGATGAAGAACCCTCAACAAAAAAGGAAGGAGTGTTTTAGGCTCTTGAGGACATTATGGAAAGGTATGACTACCATTCTGATTTTTTGCTTGGCAACAACAATCCCTCACCTTCGCATAATCAAGAGATAACAGCCACTCCACATGAGGATGATGGTATTGAGGAATCTCCCGATAAGGACACTCAAATTTTGTGTGAGGAATGTAATAAAGATTCAAGCCACAAAAGTTATGTTTTGTACATCATACTTTGAGGAATAAAAAAGTCGCAAGGGACATGTGATAGATGGCTACAAAGAGATAGGAAGGCCAAGTGATTGACTGCCCGGGCAAGACAGTAATTACAAGAAGAACATTCAGATTGGTGTGAACTAGAGAAGAGGTATGATTCAAAAGATTTTATTGGGATAAATACTTTGCATCATGAGGTTCATGAGTTTCCTTTTTGAGAGAACCCGTTGAAGGCTCAAATCATAGAGGAAGAGAGGATAGTTGAGCAAACACTTGGAGGATCAGCCACTAGTGTTATATCTATCTACACATGTAGAGGGGGGCATAACTAGTGGTCATTTGTGGAGAGATTAAGGAGTTATCTCTTTCAGAAGCTCGCAATGTAGAACAAATTGTTCTCGGGTTAGCCTATAAAGGAGTGTACATGGATGGGGCCATTGGTGATTGTTTGGTGAAGTCTAAGACTGCCCTAATTCCAAGACTTATGACACGTGTCATGGAGATACTTGCTCTCGATTGGTATGCACTTAAAAAAGTGGAGACACAGCTGGTCTATGAACCAAGGTATGGAGAACATGTCATGAAGATACTTGGTTTTGAGTTGCAAATGTTTGAGTTCCAGCTGGGTTATGATTTGTGGAATACACATGAGCATAAAAGCATAAGTGTTCCAACCTTAATTCATGGATTAATACCACATACACTGTTAAGAAATGATTGTTCTACATCGAACATGGATTTTCTTGGAGGCACTTCTTACATCATCATGGGTCTGATTTTCAGATTTATGGGTGCTTTTCAGGTTTGCATCAGCAGCCTAGGATAGGCTGAGGCTGATATGTTTTCTCATGCACCTATGATGGATACTTTGCACATCCATGGAAGATCATCTGTAGTTGGAGAATTATTTGTCGTTGATAGCTTTTATCTCCTCATTTTTTATGAATGGGACAGAATGGGACAGTGTGATGACTTGGAATCCACTAATCAGCTTAATAGTGGGAGGTTTTGGAATAACAGAGTTGCAGGGTTCAAATCTGTGGGTTGCATCAGAGTGGAGCAGCGGAATGCTACACTGTTTTTCATAACGCAAGTTTGGGATCCTGGTGGTACAGCGGAGAATTGCTTGAGGGCAAGCAATGTTTGGGCCAGGAGGACTGTAAAGTCCCCAATTTTTGAAGTGACAATTTATTAAGTTAAATTTTTATTTAGCTGTCAAAAATAAATAAAATATTTAAACAATAAAATAACAATAACAATTTTAAATTAAGTTGATGTTAATTAATTTAATAACAATGATTGAGATAGGGGTCTAGTATGACCATATGCCTATTTGTTTTGTCTCAATATTGATCCAATATTTACTTTTGGGTCTAGGTATCTTATGTTAGTCCTGTGAATGTAATAGATAAGACTTAGCCCTAGCTATGTATATAGATTACTAAACGTATCAATAGGTGAATGGTGGACTCAGCCTTTTGTTCTTTTGGTTATATCTGGTAAATCTGTAATCTTGTATTGTAAATTTACAAGGAAGGTTTTAAAATTAATATATGAAAGTATCCTTTATAGCTACAAAGATTTCCAGCTTTATTATGGTTTGTCTCTGCAAATTAAGCGTTCTATTTGGTGGTGTATTTTTGCTTTGGTTACTTCACAAAGATGATTTGATGATTTTTGTAATGTTGAATCCTTCGAAGAAATAGTTGCTCTTTGAAGTTCACATAGGTTGTGGATGTTATTATGTGATGGTGTAGTTATCAAATGGACCATTAATGAAATATATCTAAATTTATTTGGGTATTTTGAAATGTTTGTATCTCAAGTTATCTTTTGGTGGGCTTTGTTGTTGGATTCTCAGCAGCCTATGATTGAGTGTTCTGTAGAAACCCTTTGTATATCAGCTTAATCTTTTTACCTTTCTCTTTGGTAGGAGCGTGTTTGATTTAACTTCCGTTTTTTAGCCTCTTTAAGATGCACAGAGTTTAGCAGAGAAGGTCCTCCTTCCAGATTGTGCCCTTCATATTTCTTGGCCACTGAATGGCCTCTTTTTTGGAAAGTGGCCTTTAATACCTATAGTTTCTTATCAAATACTTCCGATAGGTAGGGAGTGTTATCAAGGGCAGAGTTTGTGGGGGCCTTAGTTGGCTATGGGGTCTCCCCCCTCTTTCTTTTTCTCTTTCAATCTCAAACCTATTTAGCAGAGTTGGCTCTGGAGATTACTGTCTTCCTTTGTAGCCTTAGCTTTGATTTCTCCTCCTTTTGTCTTTGTCTTGCCCTTGTAGACAGATGTCCTTTTCAGTCTTATGTCTCTAAGTATTCCGGCCATCATCTGCTTCTAAGATTCTATTTGAGCAGGAGTAGTTTATCAAGTAGTTGTAGTTAATTCATTAGGCTCAAGTTTGCTAGATGGTTTTCTGGTCTGCCCCCTGCTGCATTTCATGCCTTCTTTTGACCTTTAGAAGGTAGATCTTATTGACCTTTCAGTTTCTTTTCCTAAGGCTTAGATTCAGGCTGTAGGTTTTCCTTAGGTTTGGCTTGTTTAGGAAAGGCTTTGTTCTTCTATTGTTTTCCCTGGGTGTCCTGTCTAGCTCAGCTTTTCTTTTTGCTAGCTTTGTTGATTTGTTTCTGGCTTTATCTTTCTAGTTCTATCTGGTCTCTTATACAGATTTGGTATGACCAGGATTACTTATATCTTTTGACTAATTCAGTCAGCATTTTATTATCGATTTATGAAAGAGATGTAACCTAGAGGTTCCTAAGGATTAGCTTTTAGATCTTGCGATCATTAGGTTTCTCCCTGATCATTGGGCAAGCCTTGTAGTTCTTTATAGTACTCCCTTTACTATCTTGGTTGTCTTGCAGCGACTAGCTCTTTTAGTTGCTCACTTTTTTGATGTCTCTCTCTCTCTCTCTCTCTCTCTCTCTCTCTCTCTCTCTCTCTATATATATATATAGAGAGAGAGAGAGAGGCCCAGCTTGTGATGCTTCAGCACCTTCTTATCTACAATTGATTTAGTATTGACTCTCTGGCCTCTCGTCTTTTAAGTTTCCTATCTTTGCTCCTTTGCTCAGTTTATGAGCCTTTAGGTCCTGTCTCAGTTCTAATAATTTCATCCATTCGGAGCTTCTCATTTGTATGGGTGGTCTTAGATTATTCTGGTTCTTTGTTCAGTATTGAGAATCTTAGTTTACCTCTTTAGCTCCTTTTGGAAATAGCAGACATTGATCTGTGTTTGATTTGGGAAATGGTTTAATAATCATAGTCTAATTTGTTCAAAACAGGCATGTTTGTATAATGGCTAGGAAAGTCTTGGATAATGGAAGAGTTAGGAAAAGTAGTTCAGATTGGTTTCCATTAACAAATGCAGGTGGTGAATAATGTGCAAATTTCCTTTAAGAGGTTTTTTCTAATAAAGATAACTAATCTTAGGGTGGGACTCTAATAATAGTCCGAATTAAGGTGGTTTTTCTAAACAGTAGATTTGAAGATGGTATCACTGTTTTCAAGGAAGTATCTAAATACCAGTTTTATCTATTAATGAGTATTTTCATATAATCGGATTGGACTGTTAGCAAGTGTAAGGAATGCAGGACAATCAATATATCAAGTATGCATTTATAATAATTGATTTTTCAATAGTAGTTGGCATGATGTAATAATCAAGGTACCATTCTAGAGCTAATCGTAAACTATGATGTGTTAAATATAATGCCCTAATGCAGGATAGCAAATATGGTAAGTTAAATTATTTCTTTGCTTTCATATTAAAGCATAATGACAATTAAGGCATACTGGTATTTGCTTGATGATATAAATATTAATTATATACGTGAGCTAACTTTGAGAGGATCATTGAATTGGAGAAGCTTTGTTTAAATTCTTTTAAAGCTTGGTTCTGATTGCTGCATTATCGTTTAATATAAGCAAATAGACTACCGATATATTTATTAAGAGATATTCACAAATATCGTATCTAGTGATATATGTTTTTCATGATTAAGCTAATATCGATCTTGGCCAAGAAACAAGTGTATGCAGGTTTTGACTAAAGCATCTATTATCCATGAATATAGCCCAGCCAAGAAGGGTATCAATCAAAGACTGGAAGATACATGTTTTCTATAATAGATTGAGGAACACCTCAAGAAATAAGCATTCAACTTTGTAAAATGAGGGTATGCCCTCAAAGCTTAAAATTCTGTAAATAGGGGAATGCCTCTATATATTAACTTTCCTTAATTTGTTAATTTCTGTGTGGACGATAGTCCCGGGCAAGATTGGAGGTTTTCTTTTCTCCGTTCTTTCCTGCCAGTGCCCATTTTGAACGGAGGTAGATGTACCTATTTTTTTAAATTAATAAAATTATTATAGCTTAGGCCTTTTACCAATCAAAAAAATAAAATAAAATAAAAATAACAATAAACTAATAAAATATTATTGTCACTTTAGTAATTATATTTCTCCAAGTTGGCCTATCTTCTAGATACTTCCTAGAAACCTTTATAAGAAGGGTTCCTAGCAATGGATTGTTTATGCTTTTGAGATTTGATAAATGCTTGATGATTTATGGGGACGAAAACCTTTAGGAGTTTTGACAAAGGAGCTAGACGAAAACCTAGTTCTTCCAGAGGGGTGAATTCATGACAGAGTCTACATCTGTGCCAAAGTTGTAAAGTCTCCACTCAAGACAAAATTGTGCAATAAGGTTAATTACAAATCAGAGAATTTATATTCATCTGAAAAGCAAAGATTTTTGTTCTGAACATTATATTAGCTGCTTATTTAAGTTTGGCGAAATAATTATTGGATCTGACTCTTTAAAAGAGAATAATATCATCTGGTTATCATCTGCATCAATATGGACATTAGGAAATTGGGCAATTAGAAGTTTATCGGAAGTAATAAGGTTTGATATTTATGTAGCGTAAAAATTTATTTGGGCCCGATTGTAAATTTGGCTAACTCTTCTTAAGTTTAGCATTTGAATCTTTTATTAAGTCATCATCGCGGATATTCATTTGAAGCTGTTATAATAGCACTGTCAATCCTCCAAGTATCGCAGCTCCTAATGAATCCACAGAAGGTCCAGGATCATGCTTCCTCTTGTAGTTGTGGCTGAAGAGACTTCATTTATTTCAAGGTTGCAGGCTCTTTATTTAATACAGGACTATATATTCCATCCACATGAACAATCTTTCTCTGTGGCTACCATACAAGGTTCTTGTTACATTGGGGCCTTCATTGTGGCAGATCATCTACAGACAGGTCTAAAATTATCAATGTAGTTTTCTATGTTCAGCATTTCTCCTATTTGGCGGGTCCGATTCATTGGTCTGAGCTGTCAGAGACTGAACAGTCATCATTTCTGGTTTGACATTGAAAGATATATCTCATGTGCATAAGGAGGAGGGTTGGAGCCAATTTGCAGCTGCGGAATAATATATGTACACTCTGTGCAAGCTCTGGAAACTCTGTACCAGCATTAAAGGATTCCATATCGATTGTGTTCAGATCCATTATAATCTGGTGCAATCTATTCCTACAGTTTAAGGTCAGATTTTATATTGCTTTGAATATTTACCTTCACATTGATGCTTGCCATCTCTATATTGAATTAAAAATCATTGCAAAAACTATTTATAACTGCATTAAGCAAACAATGCATAGCAAACGTGTATCCCTGAAAAAAATAGCAGCAGCATTAGGAACTTGTTTTGGTAAAGAAAACAGTGGTTTCCAAGGAGGAGACATTTTAGCAATACAAAAAGAAAACTCTGTAACATAGGTTCTACTTAAAGACCATACTAATTATTGCACAGTACATCCATCTAAAATTTCAGGGTAAGAGCTGACTTACACAACATCAATTGAAAAACAGTCACCAAGGATCAATTTTCTCTCACCAATCTATGATAGTACATACTTGTAAATTAGAAAGAAATTATTTATGAATTATGATGGTCATGCAAGGATAACACAGACTGTTGCAGATTTATAATTAAAATAGAATAATGCGCTATTTTACAGTCTTTAAAAAAAACACAGTAGTCTTCCTAGCAATATTTTGAGGGTTGTTAAGTGGTGTCAATGGGAACCCATGGAGAACTGGATAACAGACTCATCATAATATTCAATGTCATTGGGTAGAAGGTGATACCACATCAATACACAGTGTAAATTGATCCTAGATTAGAAATCAATTTAATGGAACGCTCTGCCATGCTTTCAAATACAATTCTTAAAAACTCTGTAGAACAGGCAGTTTTGTATGCTATTGTACTCTGTTTTCCTAAAATAAGGATCCTGCTCCTCTACTCTCTCTATAACTCAGAGAGGAATATAATAACATTCTTAAGGCTCTTCAGAGCTAATTAATAAATTATCAATAAGCTGCACTCCACAATGCCTCTGTATTCCATTACACTCAGTAATTATTATTGTGGTAGCTAGGCTGCCAAACAAATTTCTATATGGCAGTAATCGTTCAAATCTAATGATGAGTAAAGAGATGATGTAACTGCTTCTACAAATAGCAGTAGAATTCATATATGTATATTGCCAGCAGCGATGTACATTGGCATACTTCTTTTTGTTTTAACTTTTTCTTTTTTGTTTACTTCAACATATAACAGTTCTCCCTTTCTTGCAGATGATCTGATCAAATTCGGTTTCAAAATACACTTTTGGTGCTTTTTTATTGCATGAATAGATATTGGAAAGCATCCATCCATCTTAGTAACAATAACAAACTAAACCATAGATGCAGCTCTAGAATCTCTGCTACGTCTGCAAATCTCGTCTACCCAGATGCCACATGTATCAACCAACAAAGATAGCTGTAGCTTTGATCGTGAATTTTCAATGTCGTAATGTAGAATTCATTGTCCCTTTACATAACATGGGCTAAAAATTTGATCATGGATTAACTAAATTAAGTTTAATATTAAACGGAAATAATAGCACTGTGCCAACCAGATTTTTGCCTTGACTTATCTGCCTATTCAAACTTAATGAATACACGTAATAGTGATCTTAGACAAATATTTAAGCATTCAAATTTTTCTAAAGTTGTCTAACAAATATAATTTTCTCGAATCAACTTTGTGAAGTATTTAATAATATAAAATCTCTTAAATGACCTATCCCTCGTGAACTTTAAGGGTCTGATGAGGTCAGTTCCTGTACATAAACCTTTAATGTCGCCCTGAGCTTAATACATACAACAGAGAAAGCTCAAAATTTAACAGTATTTAACTCCCGTCATTATGTCAAAGCGCACATCTAGTAGAGATCAAATTTACTAACTAAAATGCAATTGTGCGCAATTTTTTGGAACCCAATACACACAAAAGAGAAGCTTGTATAGGCATGTGAAGAAAATGGAGTTTTTGCAAAGCTGCTCCCACTAAGCAAATTAAAGGGCTTACTGGAAACAATACTGAATCTGATAACAATGGCAGCTAAATCCATGAATGGTGATAAAAAAAATGATGGCAATAGTATTTATAAGATACGAATTTAATAGTACCTGTCCGCCATGGATAAGATCCCTGAAACACCTAAATCTTCCACGAAATGTCCGAAGAGAAGCCCTCCCTACTAAACAAAGAAGAATTTGACTTAAAAAGGAAAATCGCAGAGCTTCGAACGCGAACCAACAGATAGCGAAATGGTAACTTACCGTGGGATACAGTCTGCAGCAGCACGACACAGACGACGGCAAAGAAGGAAATAGTGTTGTGAAGTTTTCGATATATTTGGTAGGGTTAGGGTTTTATTCTATAGACGTTTGGGTTTAATAAAATCAAATGGAGATGGTAAATTTAGATGAGACTCTAGGAATGCAGAGATTTTAAGGAAACTCTCTACATGGAGTGTTAAAAAAATTTAAATATGAGTTTAATGAATATGATTGAAAGATTTTAATTATATTAGATTATATAGTTTAACAAAAACATCTTTGATTTATCTTATGTTGTGTTTTTTTCATGTCGGATTTCTTATTATAATTGATTGGATGGTGGAGTTAAATGAATATCATTGAAAGATTTTAATGGCACTCACTACTATACAATTTATCAGTTTATAAGTTTCAGAAAAAACATCTTTGATTTATCTTATGTTGTTTTCAGTGTCGGATCTCTTTGTCGGATCTCTTACTATAACTGATTGGATGGTGGAGTTAAATGAATATCATTGAAAGATTTTAATGGCCCTCACCACTATACAATTTATCAATTTATAGGATCCAGAAAAGAAAAAAAATTAATTTTTATGTGATTTCATTGGTTAAAATGAATTAAGCACATATTTTTAGGAACTATCCACTCTACGATATTTCCAACATCTATACGAAATAGAAGGAAACAAGTGCCACATAGTGGCTAGTACTTGCCTTTAATTTTATAATTGTGATTTTTTAATTATAGATGATAAAAAAATTATTGTAATTATCATTGTAATAATAATTTTATAAATAATTATAAAATCTAAATTGTAATTAATTTAAATTGTACAATAAATTTATTTATAATTAATTTTAATGTTAATTATGTAGGCCAAATAACTATTTTTTATGTATGAGATATTTTTCATAAAGAGTAACAATTGAAATCATAATATCAATATTATTATATTATTATATTAAATCTAAATTTATATAATATATATTAAAAATAAATTCAATACTTTATAATATAACAAAAATAGCCAATATTATCTTAATATAATATGACACAAATTACACATTAGACTTTTTTGTATTCAATAATTAAGTAGCAATAAATGATGCAATAGTACTTGGTTAGCCTATTGGCAAGTACTAATAAATATATACATTTTTCCTTTATTTTTTAATTACAAATGTTAAATTTTGAATAATATTAATATTACATAGTTTTATAATAGATATTATAATAAATTATTAATAATTATTATATTTATATTATAGTTAAATTAAAATATAGTATGATATAAATAATTCTAATATAAAAAATAATTTAATACAACCATATGTAAAATGACAATGTATCAAATTATCTCACATTTTTTATTGATCCTTCTTTTTTACCCATTATTAAATTCATAGCACTTTCCTTTTCATCTGATTTTACTTTTATTTAAAACCAAAATCTCCACTTACATTGGCACCATTTCATACTCATATTTAAAAATAATAACTATCCTTATAATTGATAGGGCAATGGTATTAGATCTAGTTGTTTGTTATAAGGTGGGGTTGTATTTGTGAACCATATAAAATCTTCTATTAAAAAATTATTTTAATTTAAATTTGATTAATATACTTATCCTATGCAAATTTAGTATATGGATTCATACATTTTAAATTTTATTTAATAATTATTTAATTTTATTGCATTGCTATTTATTTTTATTCATTTGAAGAGTTTTAAAAATAAATAAAAATTATTCAATAGCTTTATTTTATTTTGTAATGCATGTCAATTGTATTTTAGGATTCATTTTCATTTGCATTTACAATGTCATGATATGAGGCTCTCATGCCACTATAGAATATCTCTCAGTATAGAAATAGGTAATAAAATTTATTTATATCTTTATTATTTATAAATTAAAAAATTATTTATTTATTATATTTTATTTAAGAACTATCCTATCATTATTGGCATCACTATAGTGGAAGTAGTGTGGAAGTGAAACCAATTATGTTTAGCATTATAGAAATGGAAGAAACAGAGGGGTCATTATAATTGGTTGGAAAAGCTCTATGTTGTCTTGAGAGGATATCAACTATCAACTAGGCAGAGCCAATTTTGTGTGAATGTGTGAGAAAGGACCTCGATGTTTTAACATGTCCTCAAAAGGAGTGGGACTTGTTAAGTACATGGAAATCACTAAGAATTGGAAGTTTGTAGTAGTCAATGAGGGGACTGGAGTTGGATAGCTCTAAGAAGCTAATTGCTTAGATTTTTGGTTTATTCGTGAAAATCATGAAGGTTTACAAGGACCATATGAATAGAGAAGAAATGTTAAGTTCATTCCTAAGGATGTTAGAAGAAAAAAAAAAATGATTCAAATAGGTTATGTTAGATCTTCATTACCACTAGCATATGATGAAGTGGCACTCTAAATTATGAGATTAATTATGTTTGAGGTGCACTTATAGGCCATTTGCACTTATCATTTTACTTTTTTGAGTCTTTTTCACCATAAGTGATTTTTTGGTGAGATTTCCTTATTTACTATTACCTTCAATTGAATACTCTATCCTTAAATTTACTAAGGGAATTTGGGTTTTTCTCCTGTATAATCACATATTCTACCTCTTATTAAACATAGAATCCATGTCTTATTATTACAACTAGCAGTGATCACCTTGGTTCTTCATTACTCTTGTATATCTAGAAGAAGTTGAGATCTTTTCATGCCTTTCCCTCTCTTAAAACAATTCATACTTCTTCCCTCAATCTTGAATCTCCTTATTAGGAAAGTCCTTTTGTTACACCCACTTTTTTGTTTGTGGTTACTTATACATTTTATGTTAATATGCGCTAATCATGCATGCAAGGATCTTTTTACTTCACTAATGTTTAGATATAAACACAATGTAGTTGAATGTCTTCCATTAAAGATAATAGAATTATGATATTTTATTATTATTAAATAATGATGATGATGTCATGGCTAATGATGAACTAACTATCATCATGGTTTTCCAAGTTCAATGTCGAAACCACTTTTCCCTCTTGGATGAAGAGGGAGGGAATTCCCAAAAAGATATCTATAGCCATTGTGAATGAGCAAGTGAATGACATATGAAATTCATCACATACAATATGTGTAGGTTTTACATTAAATTCAGATATGTGGTTAAGTTTACTATCTCGTCGTAGTGGTAACCTTGTACCTCAACTTTTGTTGTTTCATCATGAGTCTGCATTATTTATCTAAATTCAATCTTTGAACTAGACCCAAATTTGTTTAATGATGATTTCCTTATCATGCTCCTCATTTTGGTTAGTTATGAAATATTGAGATATTATCATTATTTTTAGTACTATGAAATGTGTGTGTGTTTCATAATTAAATGAAAATATATTATTTTAAAATGGCATTAGTGCCAAAAGTTAAGTGTTTAAAGTGTAATATCATAAATTACACATTGTGTAATTCTTCATGGCATAATGTCTTTGCTTTGGCCAAAAATCCAAATTTTACCTAAGCCTCCATACCATCCTACTTGCCTTGACATCTCCCTTGTTTGGAATATTGAACATATGACCCATTTGGTTCTAGACACAAACACGTTGCAAAGACATCCATGCAACATCCATTCATCCTGCAATTCTACAGATCGAAGGTGGTTGTTGGGATGTTACACCTATTATTTTTCCTAGTGTAACACCTCCTTGGAACCTCCTTGGACAATCCACTGACACAAGGAATCCACTGGACATGTTTAAATTCTTTTTTTCCCTCTCTTGCCATATTTCTAGCCATTCAAATCATTCTTGAACATTTTCAATCACTCTGTTGAGCTCTTGTCCACCATTGTTGATAGTTTCCAGCTTAATGTGTTTATTTGATTGCAACTTCAACACTCTCTTTCATGCATGCAAGCTCATTCTCACCTTCAACCCATCTAGCTCCAACTTTGTGGCTTTAAGAGGAGTAGTCTTACTCTCATTTACTTTATTGAATTAACATATCATAGCTCTTATCATTTTTATCTTGTTATTATCATTTTACCATTTATCAATTTATCCATTGTTGAATATGTCATATCTTAGTTGTCTGTGGAGGTGGAAACACTAAAATAGGGGTTTGACTTTAAAAGGCCTCTAAAACAAATAACCTAGCACTTTTATTGTCATCTTGTGTGTAGGTTTTGAAGGAGGATATGGCTTAGTGACATTGGGATCATTTTACCTCTATTAGTGAGGTTTTTTTCCTTCCTTCCCTCTTTTTAAACTGGTTTATTTGCTCTTTATTTATGATGTGTGATTTGTAATTTCACTACACTTAAGTTATGTTAGCTTAGTTTCTATTTTCAAGCCTTTCTAGTTGAAGCTTTGTCTCTATCCATGCAGGGCACACACATGATGCATTAGAGTCCCAAATATTTATTATAGTCTTGGACTCACACTGGTCTTTGAGACAATGAGTTAGTGAATCTCACTGATTGGACTTGATAAAAAAAATTGAATTCAGTAATTAGAGTATTTTTATCAATTTGTAGCTTATAGTTATTTTCATTTAAATTATTTGCATTCACACTTAAGTTAAATCTTAGTTAATCATTTGACCCCCCTTGCTCACAATAGAATTGGTTTAGTGAGGTGGCACAAGTGTTAATCTCTCCTTGGGATTTCATCAATCTCAAGGGTGGTGAATACCCTTCAACACATTTTTATGAACCCAATGTGAAGCCTTCTACATCATCATATTCTCCCCCTCTATCAAGTGATAGTCCACTTGTCAATATGGTAACCATCACTCTTATCTCAAGCCTCTTAACCAAAAGATGTGTATATATGAACATCTCATTTACACCTCTAGATAGCCTCTAGTATGGAGAACCCTCTCCCTTGCATGTCCCTAACCAGTCCAATTAAAATATCATAAGAGGCATTATGATTGATCTTGCATGTAGAGTAGATGTTATTATGAAGAAGGTCCTCTTTATTAATGGGCTACACCGCACAAGATATGATGAGTGTCAAGCAACCATCTAAACTCATAATGGGTTATCCATACCCCCTTTTGGATCTACCACATTAATAGTCTTTATGGGATCCAAGGTACTCTCTACAACTTTTATCATCATTCCCAAGTCAGACCTCTTTCGAGTAAAGCTAGGTATCCCTTGGTTGGTCTCTATAGGGGCATTCCACTCAATGGTTCATATACACCTCAATTTTTCCCATGAGGGTACCATGCACACTATCCATGACACTAAATATAATCCCCTAGTACCCCATGAGGGATTTTTGTTAGATAATTTATAGCCTAGTTTGGTAGGGCCCCTACTTCCCCGATAGGATCTATTATTTAAAGCTTACTATAAGTATAAGAATAGGGAGATTTATTATAAATCTATAGCACCTATAGCCCCTCCTATCTTCATTTATGTGTCTCATCCAACTCCTATTGTGAAACATGCTTCACTCTTTGTTCCCTTTTCATCGGGGGTTAAAGGTAAGCATATTTATCAAGGAAATACTTCTCATATACTAAAGACTTTATAATCTCCATAAGTGCCTTCCATTATTGCAACTTTTCCTAGTGCCAAGGAAAGGCACCCATATTGCATAGTTCCAAGTCTTGTCCTCAATTCAAGTTACCCATCATAGCAAACATCCCTTTCCCTACCATTTATGGTAATGGTTAGAGGTCACCAAATGATCATCCTTATCCATTCGCACCAGGATCCTAGCTTCCAAGGGTTCCCTATTCCTTTGACTATTCCCAGATAAAAATAGGGAAGGGCACTCATAGTTGAGTCTCCATCTACCTCTCAATATAACCTCATACTTAATTGGTAGGACCCTCTTATTTGTTGATCACAACATCAATAGCCTCCTTGATGGAACGAGATACTATCGTCACTTCACAAGCTTCTCATCCTGGTCTTCACCTTCACCAGGGCCAACTTGCACATGAGCATAAGTGTTGATGGTAGGAAATGCCTTAGAGTGTGAGGTCATCGTGAAGGTGGAGACTAAGTCCTGAATTCTTGTGTTTGTGCCACTTGCATCTTCTCTTGTTACTTTGGGGGTGAATGGTGGGTCTCACCCTAAGCAGGTCTATCTTTTCATCTCTCCATCCAATGAGCCCTCATTCATCACCTCATTACCTAAAATCCCTCCATTCCCTACACCTATTGACATGCTACATACATAGGTGGTGTTTAGTGCAATCATGTCTACCTTGTCTAGGCCATCTTCTGATTGTCATCTCAACTTTCTAAGGGTTCTTAGGGCATTGTAATGGGTCAAAGGATATCTCCTCCATCCTTTAAGAGATAGTTTGATTAGGGCCCTATGCTCGAGTTTCATTATCATAAATATTCTCTAGTGGATCCTCTATCTATTTTTGTGCTTGATATGGAGAAGGATCCATCTTCTCCTAAATTTTCTAGCACCCTTTCATAAAGGTTGACAATGTAGCCCCTTCATTCTTGTCTCAAGTTGAGTCATCTATTCTTACGAGGTGTGCAAATTTGACTTGCTTAAGGATATTTTGGTATTAACAATGATCTTTACACAATCTGTCACACTTGTCTCAATGGAGATTTTGGATAAGAATCTTCAAGCAACATCATCCTTGGCTTTGGTTATTTGTGAGGCATCTAGGTCTACCTTAGTGATCATTCCTCTTCAGTTTTAAAGTCCCTCCCCATATAATCAATATTGGGAGGATAAGGACTTATTGGTGGAGGATTTTTGAAGCAGTTTTCACTTCTTTATTTGTAGATTAGAGTGTGCATGTATATGTTTCCTCATGATTGTCTTTTAATGTTTTTCCACTCTAAAGGACCTCAGTTACTCTATTGGTACTTGGAAACAGATGGTCATCTACTATACACTCGTGTGTTATCTTATTTTTATATTTGTCACACATTAAATTTTGACATTTGGGGATGATGCAAAGCATTGGGGGCATTTAGGCCTTCTTCCATGTTGACCCAATTTATTTTCTTTGTTTTCATGTGCACGTCTTCAAATCCAAAGACTTGGGCACTATGATGAAATACCCATATGTTTTTATGTACTAAAAATATTTTTACTACAATGTGAACCGATGCCAAATCCTTAGACCCCCCTTTCACTGCTTGTTTTGATGTTGGATATCATGTGTCACCTATTGTGGGATGACATTCCATGGAAACATCTGGATATGTTGACATGTGACAATATCTTTTGTCTCCTTAAATGAACCATATTCCCCTTTATGCAACACTAACTATATCATTTTTTTTTTGGAAATTAAAAAAATAAAATCTATCGTATCAGTCTCAGTGGGAGCCAATCTACCTATCAAAAAAAAAATCTCTATTATACGCCATCAATAATTGCTACTTGTACCATCATATCTTTCACCCTATCATATGATCATTTAGCATTGCTACTTGTACTGATGTCATCTCTCACCCTATCATATGACTATCTTGCATAACATACTTTGCTACTCATATGGGTGTGATCTAAAGTCATTCTAACTACTTGTATTAACACTATCAATAATTAACTTTCATATGGATATCTAGCATAACACAACGTGCTACCCATATCGACACATTCTAAGTTATCACTATGCAGTTTGTATTTGATCATCATCATCATCATCTTTTTCATCAAGAATGTTTTTCTACATCTTACATGAGATGATGTGAACTTAGAAAGGTTCACATATTTTCCCTTAAAGAAAATACACATGGATAAAAGACTTCACTTCCCCTTTGTGCCTAATGTAATTTTTCTTTCTCTACTTTTTCTTGTATACTTATTGAAGTGGGGGGGAAATGTAATTTCATAAATGATACCTCGTGTAATTCTTCATCACATAATGCCTCTTCTTTGGACAAAAATCAAAATTCCACCTAAGACTCCATATCATCATTCTTTCCTTGCCATCTCCCTTGTCTGGATTCTTGACCATGCAACCCATTTGGTTTAGGATGTGTGTACAATGTGAAGATGTTTGTGTAACCCACATTTTTCCCATGAATTTGCAGACTACAGGTAGTCATTGGGAAGTTACACCTAGTGTTTTTGGCAGTGTAACACCTCCTTGGATAGTCCACCAATAGGAGTCTTTTTGACATGTTTAAACTCCCATTTTTACCCCATTTCCCCTCTCTTGGCACATTTTTATTCATTTGAATCATTCTTGAATATTTCAAGTCACTATATTGATTTCTCATCTACCATTGTTGACAATTTCCAAATTATTTTGCTTATTGTGTTACAACTATAACACTCTCCTTCATGTATGCAAGCTCATTCTTGCCTTCAACCCTCTAGCTCTGTATTTGTGGCTTTTTAAAGGGATTAATCTTAGTCTCATTTACTTTTTTCAATTTAGCATATTGTATCTCTTATCACTTTCTATCTTGTTATTATTGTTTTATTATTTATTATTTTATGATTATCAAATCTATCATATATTGGTTTTCCATAGAGGTGGAAACACTAAGACAAGGGTCTGACTTTGGTAGGCCTCTAAAACAAACAACCATACACATTTCTCATCATCTTGTGTGCATGTTTTGAAGGAAACTTTAGGACTCTTCTACCTCTATTCTTGAGCTTTTGTTCCTTCCCTTCCTCCTTTTAGAATAGTTTCTTTACTCTACCATTTATATTTGATTATTTTTGCTTTCATTCCCCTTAAGTTTTGTTAGATTGGTTTCATTTTTTTAGACTTTCTAGTTGAAAATATATACTCATTCTATAATGCCCTACCAGGGAACCTAAGAGAATTTAACCTAATACATGTTACTATGTTTACAGAATATTTTTTTTTCTGAAGTGTTTACAAACAATGATGATAACAATGCAGAAATAATACAATCATAAGATATAAACAAGTACATAAGTACAACTCAATTACAACTAATAATTCACAAGGTTCCATGATGTAGAATTACATATTACTAAATAAATATTTTAGATTAAGAATAATTACAAATTCTCATGTACAATTGAATAACAAGTACACTTAATAGGTACATAAGGTATAAATACAATGAAACATCCTCTGCACAAGTCATAGGGTATGTCATAATAACCAAATACAAAGTAGTACAATATCTAAAAGGAATCACCTCTAAAGCACTAATACAAGATATAATTATAAACACCATAAGGTAGATATGAACAAGCCTGCAAAGAAGAACAAGAAGAAGGTAACCGCAACAAGTATCTTCCAGCACTACTACAAGAATGTTAGAATCTCAAATGGTAAAAGAAAACACTACCACCCGACCTCGTGGAACCAAAGGTCCTCTCCCAACGTGCTGATGAGATAACAACAAACCCCGCTCAGATAACAACTGAATCAAAACAACTAAGCAAAGGGTCATGAATGCTTTCTGTCTCAAAAGGTACCACCAACTAATGATAAACAAAATATAATAAATATCAAAATACCAACACATACCAAAACACAAAATACTAGAATATTGAACGAATACCAATTACCAAATACTAAAATACCAAAAAAAACCACCAAGTAATACTAAAATACCAAGACACTCCACTAGAGGTAGATGCAGAAAACTATGGAGGAGACTTAGGCTACATACTATGGGAGTGTCATGACATGTTCATTTACTTGAGTTACCCTGCACTAGTCACACTGGACCCCGGACCCTCAAGCATTGAGTTACCCTGGATTGGCCACTCTGGCCCTGAACCCTCAATATGACCCACATAGAACTAGAATACCCTCTTAAGCACATGAGGAATTCTAATCATACCTACTCTCTAGGTATCATACCATTCCCATCCTTAGCCTAAACAAGCACTCAAGGCATAGGCGAGGCATAATCTCTATATTCTCTTTTTATTGAACTCTACAAATTTTAATTACTATATTATCACTTATTAACAAAACTTACAATAGGCTACCTTGGTTCTGATCACTTTGGGTCTCAAACCCCTATTGTAAGCCACTCCCCTAAGATGCACCTATTTAACCTCCCCTAGGCTCACAAGTCATAAATAACCACATAGGTCTCATAAAAGTGAAATGATCAAATTCCAGTCCACAAAAGACATCAGGAACACACATTGGTCCTCAAACCAAAACATCTTAATCACTCTCTTAAATAATTCACATAAACATGAGCTTAGGTCTCAACAAGGTTGGGTAGAAATGATCAAAATAAAATAACATCATAATGCATAGTAAATAACCACATAAGCATCAAAAGAACAACACACCCCGCCTCTAGTAAACATACACTAAAAATCCAACGTAATCCCCCATACAAACATCATCAAATAAAGCATTAAATGCACCCAATAGACATAAATCACAAAACCATTCTCAGATGTATAAAATGATTCGAGAGTTTACTAGAGTCCAAACTTCCTATAATATGTTCATATAACATTTTGTGCATAAGTAGTCATTTGATAAATAAATGTTTAATATAATCCACATATCCAATACTAATAGAAGTACTAATTCCAACATAATAAATGGCATTCCTTCTTATATCAATTTCCCCAACACATAATACTCCTTTAAACATATTAATATATGATACTCTTTGAAAAGTTTCCTTAATTAAAAATTAATAAAAATTCCACATCTAATATCTATTATTTACTCATAACATTTAAAATATTAATTAATTAATAAATATAATATTAATAACAATATTGAATATTAATATTTAAAATTATTAATCATTAAAAATAGATATATAAATTAAATTATATTTATTATTAATATTAATAATAATATATATTATATTTAAAAAAATGTTTCACTTTGCTCGATCTCCACATCCTCTGAGTCATCCTCCTCACTCTGCTCAATTTTGTCGTGGCTCCTCTATCTTGCATGTTTCTTCTTTGGGAACAAGGCTTATGAGCGCTCCTCTTCCACACACCATGGGGAGAAATTGCTCCCATGGAAGAGTATCTGCAACTTCTTTTGGTGTGGAAGTATGGAGTTAGGGAGGCCTTTGTTCCTCTTCTTGGAAAAATCCATATGACTACTCCAGATCATGTCTCACATCATTCATGGTGGAAAAACTTGATCAACAAATCTCCTTTTTTGAGCTCACTAAATAAGCAAGAAATGGACATGATTTTGGGTCAAAAATTGCTCCACTGGTGGACTACCATAGATCTGATGCAGCCCCTCCAGCTGAAGGCCCTATGCCCTAGAAAAGGTTATATCGAAGAGAGGGAAGGGCTCTATTTTTGCTTTGCTGCCACTTTGGAAGCCTAATTTTTGCCTCCCACAAAAAAATACTTTCGATGTTCTATCCTGGGATAAACCTGGTTCCACAAATGTTACTAATTCTGTGAAATACAATCAAAGCAAACTAGGACAATTGTGAATGAACCATAATTCGAAAACCCCGATTCATAATCCTCGCAATGTTCGGTTATCAAAAGATTGGGAAGTCAATATAATGGGAGGACCACCAATGTCTATGAAGGAAAGGAAAATAGAATCAAATTTACCAGTGGAGAATGTCATCCGAATGAAATTCAGGACTATTGAGAAGATAATGGATCTATGTAAAAAATATGCGATCTTTGCTAGGTGGAATGGATATGGCACTCCCATTAAAGAAATAGTTTATTGGATTAAAGAAGAATATAAAGGAAAGGTAAGTACAACTATTCTCTCTGAAGGTTTCTTTCTTTTAAAATGCAATAATATTAAATTAAAACACAATTTTCTAAAATCATAAAACCCTAGGTTTAAATGAGGTGGTTTCACTTTTTTAGATTGGATTCCAAAATTTAACCCTAGGAGCTTAATTTTTTTAAAGATAGATAGGGCTATTCTTCTCCCAAATATCCAAGTAGAATTGATTTTCTCCTACTTCTTTGTAAACATAGGTAATCACATAGGGAAATATGTGGGTGTGTTAGGAACTATTCGCCCTCAATCTAATAACATAATAATAGTGAATATGGATATAGACATTAGCTCTATGAACTTGATCATAATTGAAAGCATGGAGGAAGTTTATGAAATTAAACTAGAATTATTTCAAATAGAGCTAATAGTGGAAATGGAGGAAAAGTTGAAATTGGATAAGAATAACAACACATCTCACCAAGTAGGCAATAACACTCCTCTAGTTGATGCAGAAGACATTCCTGCTGAGGAAATAGAAGAAGGGGAAATAGTGGAAGGTATAATCATAGGGATATTGTTTAGTTAAAATCATCAGGTACAAGTCTAAAGATTTCTCAGGGGGGTATCTTAGCAAAATTAAATGAGGAAGGAGGGGGTTTTCAAATTATATCAGAGAAAATACCTAAAGAGAAAGAGAATAATAGAACGGAAACCATAAATACTTTTAACAACAATATAGAAGCGGATAAAATCCTGAAGGGTTTAGGAAATAATGATCTAGATAAGTGAGACTTTTGACTGAACATGTGTGTGACTTTATAGTTAATGATTTAATGGACCAATTCATGGAAGAAATATGTGACAAGGAGGAACTTATCAGACAAAGAGAATTATTGATCAAGGGTTGTCTTGAGGATGAAGATGATAAGGAAACAACAGATATTGGTCATCTCTTATTAGATCTTGAAGAAAAGGAACAAGAGGATCATGAAATACTAGGGATTGCAACCACACAACCTAGCAAGTTAAACTCAGATTGTGCCAAATTTAACAAGAAAAGAGGGAGGAAATCTAGACAAGAATTATGATTAAAGGATGGTTGTGTTGCAGGCCAAGCTAAACTAACTTCTATTTTCAATGCAAGGAAGGGGAAGTTCCTTCCCAAGTCACCATGAATGTCCTAACATGGAATGTTAGGGTCCTAAATTCCCCTAACAAGCAATGAATTTTAAAAAATCTGCATTTCTCAGACTAAAGCAGGGATAATTTTGCTACAAGAAACCAAACTGGATAAATAGGAAATCACTAATTTAAAGAAGAAACTAGGTTTTAGAGAATTTTGGTGAGCCCCAACTAGAGGAGCCTCAGGGGGATTAGGATTCATATGGGATCCTAGGATGGTGTCTCTCACAGAATTAGAGGATCACATTAATTGTAGTTGTGGATGTAAGATCCCTTTCTATGGAACTCAAAAATTTATGATTCGTAAGGAGTATGTGATTGGGTTGAAATTTTGGGCTGACTGATTTGCCTCGAAAATGCTTAGCAAATTAACGGACTTGGTGGCATTAAGTGAATTTACTTATTTTCTAAATTATGTTGCTCACTATTTTTGTATACCTTTTTTCAGAGCTCAACATATAATGCACAAGTATGAAATATGTGTGTGCAATGGTAATTATTGTATACTACAAATTTATTTAACATGAACCGACCAATACACAATAGTAAAGAATGAGTAGTGGATTAATATCCCAATGGAAGAATGATACTTTAGTGAACACTATTTTGTTAATCCACAAATTTCAAATAACTAAGAAGATAAGGATGACCAACCGATAACCCCCAATTTGGTTGCAGTTGATGAAGACTCTACGCAAGTTGTGAACTGGTGCTGGTGATTCAAGCGTGTGCGCTTAGCACCGGTGTGCTGGTCTCCCAAGCGTGTGCGCGTAGGCACTGGAGTGTTGGACTCATTCACACTTGCTACACCTAAGCGGTTCACACGTTGTCATCATGCAACTACTGTGTAAAACATGCTCCCTCCTCTAACATTCGTGTTAACTAGGAAATGAAGTTGGGACTATTCACATGCACCGAGAGTCTAACTCTCATGAGTTACATACTCAACCATAGGTAGCACATTAAGTTAGGATACCGCCAGTGAGTTCTATGTGTGCCTCCTCTAATATTCTGCAGGCTCTCCTTTACCAATATATGATTACGAACTCTTAGTGAAGTGAAGCTTCCACGCTGGTAGATTGATATGGTTGGAAGCCTTCCACGAATTTGGGACTAGTGACTAGCATTGTAGTTCACAATGATGTATGGTGTCCAATAGTGAATGGGGATATGTATATGTACCACTTCATGAATATGGCATAAGTTTAGTCATTCCCACCATTCCTCATACCACTAAGTTGTTGTTCGTAATATCAAACTTTTAAGTTGAACACATACATGCATTTGCCCTTGCTGAAAGATGTTGGATAGATTTAAACTTCTTCTTACCAATAAATCCCAATGTGAAACTTGTGTGATTCCACCATTAATGAGGACCTGGGGCTACGTCCAACCTCACAATTTTTGAGGGTTTGCATCCTTGGAAAATAACCACTCACATGAGTAACCAGATTTATATTTCTTTTTTCTTTTTAACAATTCATGGTGCTTTTCCTGATGTGTACTTTCCTCTTTTATAACCTCGAAGTGATTGAAAACACACCAAACTAAGCCATGTGGGATAACAGCTCACTTAAGTTAATTTTATAACATAAAGTAACTTTATAATAAATCATAAAGTGACTTTATAACAACACTTTATAAATAAAGTGAAGTGACTTTAGAAACAGAGCCCATAAAGTAAATATTTCCCCACCCAAACCTGTGACTGGCTGACATCCTCTGAAAAGAAGCCATTAGCCTATCCAGATGGGTAGATAGACTAATCAGACATCTAAATGGCCTACTACCAGGAAGGGGACATTACAGTCCTCCCTTCCCAAGATTGCTTTCCCTCAAGCAATCTCAATGTCGGGTGCTGTAGAATTGACTCACCCTCCCAAGTGGCATCCTTGTAAGGTAAGTCCTTCCAATGAATCAAGTACTCATGGACAACCCTGTTCTGCAATGTCAGCTATTGCATAACCCCTATGAGCTAGTGTAACACATTAGAGATGTGGTCATGTCCATCGTGAAGAGCCCTCATTGTTTCTCTGACCTCTCTATCTTCCTCTGCCATTTCTATACCTTGAATGCCCTGTTCAAAAATAATAAACTCATTTGTCTCAGTATGATTGTTCTCTATGTCAACCTGTACTAGAGGCTCTAGTTGTTTGTGTTCAACCTTGTTGTGACTAAAGTGATACTGCATGTGTCTACTACGCATTCCTGGACAACATTATCATAAGCTGTGAATAAATGCCAACTAGGCTAGCAAGACCGCTAGCTCTGATACCACTGTAAGATCCTTTTTATGGAACTTAAGAATTTCTGATTCGTAAGGAGTATGTGATTGGGTTGAAATTCTAGGTTGATTGATTTTCCTAAAAAATGCTTAGCAAATTAACGAACTTGGTGGCATTAAGTGAATTTACTTGTTTTCTAAACTTTGTTGCTCATTGTTTTCATATACCTTCTTTCAAATCTCAACATATAATGCACAAGTATGAAATATGTACATGCAATGGTAATTATTGAATACTAAAAATTTATTTAACATGAATCGACCAATACATAACAGTAAAGAATGAGTAGTGGATTAATATTCCAATAGAAGAATGATACTTTAGTGAACACTGTTTTGTTAATCTGCAAATTTCAAATAACTAAGAAGATAAGGATGACCAACCAATAACCCCTAGTTTGGTTGTGGTTGATGAAGAATCTACATAAGCTGCAAACTGGTGATGGTGATTCAAGCATGTGTGCTTAGCACTGGTGTGCTGGTCTCCCAAGCGCGTGCGCTCGTGCACTGGTCTTCTGGTCTAGGCGCGTGCGCGTAGGAATTGGAGTGCTTGGACTCATTCAAACTTGCCACACTCGAGCGGTTCACATGATGTCATCATGCAACTATCATGCAAAGCATGCGCCCTCCTCTAACACCTGTGCTAACTAGGAAACAAAGCTAGGACTGATCGCACACACCGAGAGTCTAACTCTCACAAGTTACAGACTCAACCATAGGTAGCACGTCAAGTTGAGGATACCGCTAGTGAGTTCTATGTGTGCCTCCTCTAATATTTTATAGGCTTTCCTTTACCAATATATGATTATGAACTCTCAGTGAAGTGAAGCTTCCACACTAGTAGACTAGTGCGGTTGGAAGCCTTCCACGAATTTGGGACTAGTGACTGGCGCTGCAATTCACAATGATGTATGGTGTCCACTAGTGAATGGGGATATGTATATGTACCACTTTAGGAATATGGCATAAGTTCAGTCATTCCCACCATTCCTCATACCACTAAGTTGTTGTTCACAATATCAAACTTTTAAACTAAACACATACATGCATTTTCACTTGTTGAAAGATGCTGGATAGATTTAAACTTCTTCTTACCAATAAATCCCAATGTGAAACCTGTGTGATTCCACCATTAATGAGGAGCTGGGGCTACTTCCAACCTCTCACAATTTTTGAGGGTTTACATCCTTGGAAAAGAACCAGTCACATGAGTAACCAAATTTATATTTCTTTTTTCTTTTTAACAATTTATGGTGCTTTTCCCGAGGTGTACTTTTCTCTTTTATAACCTCAAAGTGAGTGCAAACACACCAAACTAAGCCATGTGGGATAAAATCTCACTTAAGTCACTTTTATAACATAAAATAACTTTATAATAAATAATAAAGCGACTTTATAACAACACTATAAATAAAGTGAAGTGACTTTAGAAACAAAGCCCATAAAGTAAATATTTCTCCACGCAAACCTATGACTGGCTGGCATCCTCTGAAAAGAAGCCATTAGCCTATCTGAATGGGTAGATA
Source organism: Chamaecyparis obtusa (assembly GCA_027943335.1). Classification (NCBI taxonomy): domain Eukaryota; kingdom Viridiplantae; phylum Streptophyta; class Pinopsida; order Cupressales; family Cupressaceae; genus Chamaecyparis; species Chamaecyparis obtusa. The sequence continues at coordinate 30,177 of BSBK01002890.1, read as the reverse complement.
GACTAATCAAGCATCTAAATGGCCTACTACTGGGAAGGGGACATTACAATGGACTAGTTAAGAGCATTCAGGCAATGCTTAATTTTAGGATCTTTAATGTATATGGTCCTATTCCAAATTGGGATAAGGTTAGAGTATGGGAAGAGAATAAAGGGAAATTGGAAGAATTTAAAGGAGAGATATTTGTGATAGGAGGAGACTTTAATACTATAACCAAAGCCTTAGAAAAATGGGGCAGTCTCCAAAAACTACCACAAGCAGTGGAGGACTTTAATAATTGGATAAATAGAAATGGACTATTTGAGGTCTTAACGTCTAAGGATTGTTTCACATGCAATAATAGGAGGAAGGGTTTTAGCTTCATTGCTAAAAAACTAGATAGATTTCTAATCAGTGGGAATTTGGAAGACTTGCCTTTCACAATGTCTACGTAAATTAAACCCATTTCGGGCTCCGATCATTACCCTGTAATATGAATATCCTCAATGATGTCAAACTGGATAATTGCCCCTTCAAATTTGAATAGATGTGGTTTAAAAAGGAAGGATTTATAGAAATGATTAAGAATTGGTGGAAGGAAATCGAGGTATTGGGATCAAAATTATTTCAAGTAGTAAACAAATTAAGAATAATCAAGAAGAGATTAAAAGCCAGGAACTCAGAGCGTTTCGGGAACATCTTTGAAAACAAGAGAATATTGGAAAGTAAATTGGAAAACTTAAATGAGGTAGTGATGGTGAAAGGAATGGACAAGACCCTTTATGAAGAAGAAAAGAGTTTAATGAAAAAATATGAAGAGGTTTTGGTAAGTGAAGAAACCTTTTGGAGACAAAAATCTAGAGAGACCTAGTTGGATGTTGGGGGTAGAAACACAAAATTCTTCCATAACAATACTAAACATAGAAGAATAGTTAATAGAATCACTTCCATCAAACTTCCTGATGGAGGATTCATAGAGAATCTAGAAGGAATAGCAAATGAGGCTATCAGATATTTTGAGGACATCTTCCATATGCAAGGTGAGAGGAATCTGGAAGTCTAGGAGAGTATAATAAGAAATAAGAAACATCCCCAACATTATTACCCAATAACAGAACAATTACCTCCTAGAAAAAATTACCATGGAAGAAGTGGAACAAGTCTTATTTAAAATGAACCCAGACAAATCTCCAGGACCCAACAGATTCCAAGCATGTTTTTTTTTTTCAAATGTTGGGAGTTCATAGGAGAAGATGTTTCAACAACCCTAGAAGGGGTCATAAATTTTGGAAAAATTCTAAAATAAGTGAACAATACCTTCATAGCCCTTATCCCCAAAAAGGAAAAGACATAGACCTTTGATGATTTCAGACCTATAACACTTTGTAATACCTTATATAAACTATTCACCAAAATAATAGCTAATAGGCTTCAAAAATACCTCCCAAACTTAATAAGTGAGGAACAAACATGTTTCATCCTAGGTAAATCAATTTATGATGGGGTAATATTTCACAAGAGGCCATACATTCGACTCAAAACAATCATGAACCTAGTATGCTAATCAAAGTAGATATCAAGAAAGCCTATGCCAGAGTTGGCTGGTGTTTTTTGAAGAAATCTCTGACTACCTTTGGTTTTGCTAAACAGTGGGTGAACCTAATTTTTGAATGCATCTCCACCCCTAGATTCTCTATTCTAGTGAATGATTCTCCCAAAGGTTTTTTTGGGATAAATATGGGACTAAGACAAGGATACCTGATATCACCTTTTTTATTTATAATAATGGCATAAGCATTAGGGAAATCTATCAACAAGGCAAGGTCTAAGGATGGGATCAAAGGAATAAAAATAACAAGTGAGATAGAACCAACAACACATCAACAATTTGTAGATGACACTATGCTTTATGGCCAAAGCTTAAAGGAGGAAGCAGAAGAATATAGAACCATCCTTGAACAATATTCCCTAGCCTCTGGGCAAGAAATCAACCCAAAAAAGACTGAAATATTCTTCCTTAATACTCCTCCTGAAGAAGAAAAAGATATATGTCATATTCTAAACTTCAAACTAGGTAATCTACCTTGAAAATATTTAGGACTACCCTTAAAAGAGGGTACTATATCGACCAAATTATGGGACAAAGTGATGAACAATTCAAAAAACAAAATGGTTGCATGGAATGGAAAATGGCTATCTACCACAGGTAGAGCTACTAAGGTCCAAATAGTTCTGTCAGCACAACCCATATATCAATTGGCTTGCATTGATTTAGTAAGTAAAGAGAGAGAGTAACTCAACAAAATTATAAGGACATTCTTTTGGAAAGGTACATTAGACAAGAAGAAACTTTCTCTCTTAGCTTGGGATAAGGTATGTAGCCCAAAAGAGGAAGGGGGGGCAAGGATAAAGGACTTAAGACTACAAGGAAAAGCCTTGGGCACAAAACTAGTTTGGAGAATGTATAAAAAAAACCCATCTTAAATGGTTTAAGATACTTGCTTGTAAGTATCTAACCAATGTAGAACCCATCAACATATTTAGGTAAAAGAACCCCCCCCCCGCAAAGGCTCCAGGATATGGAATTTTATGATAGATTGTAGATCCATCATCTAGAATAAACTCACCTGAAATCTAGGGAAAGGAGAAAAGGCCCTTTTTTGGCAAGATTCTTGGGGAGGTTACAATGCCTTAGAAAGTCATGGGAATTTGGAGCAATCCCCGTAGGATTATGGAGGAAAAATTAGGAGGGAAAGTCATAGACTATGTTTCCTTTGAAGATGTAGGGATGGGATGGAAGTGGAAGGGTGGGGATGAGCTGAGCCTCCCCCCTTCTGATGTTGCTACTATGGACAAAATTTTGAAGGAAAGGAAAACAAATTTAAACCTTAAAGAGGATATGTTGGTATGGGATGGAAGTAAAAGTGGGGATTATATAGTAAAAGAAGGATATCACCTGCTGAGATCAAGATAGATAAGAAATAATGATACTCCCCTAACTACTCTATGCTGGAACACAGAATGTCTTCCCAAGGCAAGATTATTTTCCTGGTTAGTATGGCATAAGAAGATTCTAACAATAGAAAAGTTTGTGAAGATGGGTTATCAAGGCCCTAGTAGGTGCTCTTTATGTGAAAAAGAGGAAGAAACAATAGATCACTTACTTCTGGGATGTCCATTCTCTAGTCAATACTAGACATGGATATGCTCCCAATTAGGATGGGAATCATCTCTTCCAAGAACTATAATAGATCTATTAAACTCATGGCATATCCTCAGGCAACAGAGTATTTACATCTCACTATGGGTAGCTACCCCTTCGATCATCTTATGAGAACTATGGAAATAATGCAATAGAAGGATTTTCCAGGATAAAAAATTGGAAGTAGGATAGCTTATAAATAAAATTGAGGTATCAATCATAGAACTGACAAACAATCGAAACATGAATAGACAAAAAAAGGAAATGGCTATGTCATATTGTGATGAGAAGATGAGAGGTAAACGGCAAGGTCTAAAAATTCCTCCCTACATTGGTCTAGGGGGGATATCGTCATAGAAGAAACAAGAAGAATGCAAATGGAAACCACCAAAAGAGGGTTGGTTAAAACTAAAATTTGATGGGGCCTTGAGAGGTAACCTAGGCTTGGCTATCATTGGATGTAGTATTCACAACACGGAAGGAAAGAGGTGGCAAATTTAGAAAAATTCATTAGTAAAGAGACCAATAATGGGGCAGAATTAATGGCTTTGGTGGAAGGCTTATTATTCTATATAAATTTGGGATGTAAAAACTTGGAGATTAAAGGAGATTCAACAATCATCATTAATGCCTTAATAAAAGGTTCTCTTCTCAATTGGAGACTAGATTCGCTCTTAGCCAGGACTAATGATCTTTGCCAAAATTTTGAAAAGTTAATTATTAACCATATCTATAAAGAAGGAAACAAAAGAGTTGATGCACTAGCTAACCAAGGAATTGAGATGAAATAGATAAGATATGAAATCTAGCTCTCTCATATTATAAATAGATCCCATTTTTTGATAATGTATAGCAATCTTAATAACAACTTAAAACCTTACATAATGGTCACAGTAAAATAGATATTATTTAGAAACTACCGATTAGTTACAAAAATAAACATAGACATATAATGTACCTTTGTCTTCTGAAAATGGTAATAAAAGTATTGGTAATGTATTAATAACAAAAAATTGACTAATGTTAGGCCTAGTAGCAATTACTAAAGATATGGATAAAAATCATATAGCCTCTCCTCCTTGCATCTTCTTTGACTCTGTCTAAGTAGATTTTAGGTGTCTTTCCATGGAGGTAAGAACACTCATCATGTCACAACCCTTAGGGATTATTACTTGGTCTTTTTGCACTATCCAATATCCATAGTCTCTCTTTATCTATGTGATTTGTTGAGAGATATCTTGCACATCCCGACTAGTGGAAGCTAGTAGAACATCAAGAGATATTAGTTTAGATAGATCCCCACTTTGATATGTAGAAGGATTGATGATGCTTCCTAAATTCTTCTGATAAGTGCTCTTCATGCCCTTTATACTGATGAGGTCATCTCCCCCGTATTGATGGGATTCACACCTCATTTCTATGAAATATTTCTCCATTTGTGAGATGTTAGCTCTGAGGGTTACTTCCATGAATTTTAGGTGCTCATGTACATCTGATATAATGTCCCTCTTGAACAATAGTGCAAAATTCCACTTTTGTAGTGGTTGATTGGTAGTTTTTATAATGTTTAAGTTGACAACATCCTTAACTTTCATTTTCATTAACTCATCTAATAGAGATATGAGGTGTTCTAATGTTCTCTTCTCTTCTTCCATGAGCTAAATATCAATCATCACCACATACTTAAGATGAACATACACCTTTTAGTAAGCCCTAAGGCATTCTATGAGTGGAAGTCCTATGGACTTGAGATCCTTGATCCAATGCCTGCCTATATGCCCCATGTGTCAGTCCTCCCACAATTGGGCAATTAATTCATGGCTGGAATCTAATGTTGGATCAAATGTCTCATCAGTAGATATCCTAGGCTGAGAAGAGAGGGGAGTGAGGGCTTTTGTGATATAATCAGAAAGATGAGTTACAATGGACTTGAGTTTGGTTTTCTCTCCTTTCATCACTTCCAACCTATCTCTCACTTCTTGGTGGGTGAACTCTCACATATCCACGGTACTATCATAGTGTGGTGGACCTATATCAATCTTGCATACATCATATTCTACAGAAGATATTTTCCTAATTTTCTCTTATGTCTTGGCTTGGGCAACTTCCAAAATAACTTGCCTAGTCTCTCGATCCTTTCCCAATATAGATAATATCTTATTTTTCTTCTTACCTTTGGAAGTAGAGGGACGTTTAAAGATCTAAGAGATCAAATCACTTGGAGGAACTCTGTCCTCTTCTCTTTTCCAATTTCTCTTGATTATCTACTCTATCCACAATGGAGAAGATAGAAATTTTGAAGCAAAGGCCAAACTTTCTATATCAAATAATTTCCTCACTACAGGAGGAGTTTGAAAAGGTGCAGAAGGAAAAGGAAATCATGGTACCTTGTGGAGGATTGAGCCTACTGGCACCTTTAGAGTTTCTCCTAGGGGTTTTGATGGTTGCTCATCCTGCGACTACTCTTGAGAATCTCCCTGGGTATCCATCTCCTGCTCTTAGTCTCCTCTTGGTCAGGCCCCTCTTTCGATACGTGCATGTTTGAGGTAAGTCTTGGCCTTTCTTTGGGGGTTGATCATCTCCTCCTAATGATTGGGATTTACCTTGGAATGATGGCTCTATGGTCACAGTCCTTCTAGTAATGGTGGTTGGGCTTTGTGTTTGTGTGGGTGGAGAATTTGTGGAGCTTGCCCCTCGTCTCCCCATCCTTTTCCATTGTACCCACTTGGTTGTTCACTTTAGAATGGAGGCCATCCTCATATTGAGATTATTAAGTTCTGGCCCTTCAAATGTGATGGGCTTTGGAGGGGTTCACTTTATCTTACCCAAATAGTGTGAGGATAGAAAATTTGTTCCATCATCAGATAACCCCTCCACATTAGTATTTACGCCATAGAGATTGACCTACTCAATAGTGAGATAGGACTAGGATCACTCCCTCATGTCGAAATCATCTTTGCAATTAGCCCAATAGTCCTCTAAGGTAGGAATGTGGTGAAATGATGACCATAGGTGTAAATTATCCTTAAAAAAATTTACAGGATCATAATGGTTTCTAAGCTCGATATACTGTTCAAACGAATACTCTGCTTTGGCACTCTTTATCAAGTTTTAGGCTTTGGTGCTGGATGTGCATGTATATGCCCCAACTGTTAGGGGAAATTGTATTCTCATTTTATGTCACTCATTGCACCTGGTATTGACCTCAACGATCTGCCTACAAAGCTCTACTAGAATTATCTTATCATCATGATATCTTGGCAATTTATTAGGGTAATTGTCAAATACTCCTATCTTGATGTAAGTGAATGCCAAGAATCGTGTGAAATAAATCCCATATATAGCTATCACCGAAGTGGCCTCCGTAGACATTATCCTCTCAGGGAAACCTTGTAGCTCCCTACATACTTTCATAGTGAAAGCATCATTCACCCTTCTAAAACTTTTGCCACTATTCTGAATTTACAAACATGGATAAAATCATATACTTGGATGTCATCCTTAAATTATTCAACGTTAGGGAGACTGGGCTAGCTATGAATACAAGCTAAGGCATAAACAATATAAGAAGAAATTTAGAATGAGGATGAGCATTTAGCCAACACGAGCATTGAGGTTAACCTATCACTCAGTAATTGTGCCCAGTCAATATATCTACCCTCTGCATAGATTGTCTACACGATGAAAAACCACCATTCCTCAAAATTTAGGGCATCCTCATTCCCTCTAAGTCGATGTAGTAGTACTAGTATATCGACAATCTCTCTTTTGAGATTAGTTCTATATAAAGTCTTTGGGAGTTTCAAGGTAGTAGCCCTCTTGGCTCAGAACCACTCTGCAGACATTACACCTCTCCACCAAGATTTATTCTCACTAAAATGAGATGCAGCCAATGAGAAATCCCAATTAGTATATTCAACTCTTGAAGGTAGACCTAAGTAATTATGTATTGAATGCTTGTCTAGGGTTACTAGAATCTCATTATTTGACTTCTTTATTTGCCTACTGCTTGGGTCAAATCTGGCAATGCACTCCAGTATTAACCCAAGGGCCTAAATGGCTATAAGAAAACTAGTCACCTGGATCAATCCACTCTCAACCAACTTCTAAGTAATTGGATGTATGAGGGGGATGTGTACTCTTCTATACAAATATTCTAAGTCAAAGTATTTTAACTTAGTGTAATCACCTAAAAGTGGACAGGATCATTCGAGTGATAAATCAAGGTAAATCAAGACAAAATCAAGGCAATTGGATCAAAATGAGTATTTAGCCAATCAAAATTAAAATCAAGCTTCAATTAAATTTAAATCAAAATCAAGAGCATTTTAATCAACATAAATCAAATCAATGTGCAATTAATTCTATTAATTATATAGTTTGGAATTAAATCAATTTAACCCATTCAAGGGGTACACTTGGCTAAATAAATGAATTAAAATCAATTGATTAAATCCTAATTTCTCTCAACACCACATGGGAGGAAAAAGCCTCAACCAATAGGATTTAAGAAAAGAACTCACATGCTCCAAAATGAATCTCAATCACTCAGATTGAAAGAGCATCTTATCCACTCATCTTGTCTTCTTGTCCCAAGCTTTGAGGACACAATATTTAAATTGTCTTCAAAGGGTGGAACCAAAGACTCAACTCAAGCTTAATCATGATCAATTTTACTACACCCTCTACCCTTGTCAAATCCTATAAAAGCAAGACCAAATTCACTCATAAATAATCCACAAATTTGAGAATTGCATCTAACCTCTTGAGAATTATAGCTAGAAAGGCAATTTAGAAGTTAATTTGAGCATTTCAATTTGGAATTGAAGTAATTAGCTTAGCTTATCACTCATTTCTCATTCTAGGACTGTCATTAATAGAGGCTTTCTGAGAGCTTCACCATTAACACTCTTAGTTAGAGAACCATAGGATGCTTAATTGCTCATTTATTTGTTAAATAGATTTTCTATTTGTGGAAACTTAGTTTCTATTTGATTTATTTGGCAATACTAATTCTATGAAGATACTATTTCTAGTATACAAAATGGCGCCCACCGTGGGGCCTTAGGCTTCACTTTCTAAAAATCTTGTAATCTTCATATTTGTTCAAATTTTTGCATGTTTAACTCTCAGTTTTGCAGTGAAAGAGCGCTTTTGAGACTTCAAACGATGCTTTTGAGTAGTTAAACAATGCTTTTGAGCACTGTTTCAATGCTTCCATGACAAATTTGTGTGTCTTTGCACATAGAAACAACACTTTTAAATCTTTCTAACTTCTATCTTAAATTCTACCAGTGCTTATTCCCTGACTAGCTAGTTCGTTTGATCCATTATCCCACACTTTTACAATTTTCTTGACACCTTTGCTAAGTTTAACAATGCTTTTGATCTCTATTTCAGTGCTTTTAAATATTTTTGTAGCACTTTTAATCTGATCCACATTGCGTTTAAGCATTTAAATAACGCTTTCAATCATTTTAAATAGCTCTTTCAAGCATTTAAATAGCGCTTTCAAGCATTTAAATAGTTCTTTCAAGCATTTAAATAACGCTTTCAAGCATTTAAATAGTGCTTTCAAGCATTTTAAGATTTCAATAATTTTAAATAGCTCTTTCAAGCATTTAAATAGTGCTTTTAAGCATTTAAATAGTGCTTTTAAGCATTTAAATAGCGCTTTCAAGCATTTAAATAGCGTTTTCAAGCATTTAAATAGTGCTTCTTGCTTAAATTAAAAAACTTCATAATCTGATTGTCAGAAAATGATTTTTATGTCTCTGCAGGATGTCTAGATATAAAAAATTTAAAAAAAACCAGAGAGTAGATTCAATCAAGAAGGCAAAGCTTTGACAAAAAAGATAAAAAAGGAGAACATTACTCACATTAAGTTGTTTCTTGAGGATTCACAGCAAGAAATCAAGGTACATGAACATTATCTCAAAGTTGTAGAAGCATATAAGGCAAAATTTGTTTCATTAAATTGGATATTTTCACCTTAATCAAGTTTTTCTTAAATTTGACAATAAGGCTTTTAAATTCAATTTTATCTTTATTTCCTTCACTTTTGTTGGTTTTGTTGACTAACTTGTTGGAGGAAAAGCACATTGGAAAGGAACGATTGCCAAGGTAAGCATTAAAATTGCAAAATCACTCAAAAATGCCCCTAGCCTTTTGCTAGCTACAAGGAAAAGGTAAGCCTTAAACTTTGTCATTTTTGTACTTAAATTGTGGCTTTGGTGTTTTCAAAATCTAGTAATTAAAAATAGCCTATCTTTGTTTGAAGAAATTTAACATTAGGCCTATGCTCTTCACTTTTTCTAGTGAATCAAAATGCCAAAAGTGTTAAACTCTTTGATTAAAAAGAAAGGTTGAGAAAATCAAACACTAAATTGAAAAACCCCTTGTTTGTAGAAAAGAGTAGCAATACTCGATTCTCACTAGTTAGAGGGTTGGTAATTGAACATTGTTAATTATGTTTGGGGGTTGAGAAGTGGATAGGGATATGCTCTTCACCTTTTTGGTGAATCAAATTCCCACAACCTATTTCTCTATTCCACTTTATTGCTTTTAAATGAACATGTTAGATCAATAGTTGGGCTCACCTCCCGAGATTTGCCTTAATGAGGCCAGTGAGAGGGACAGCCCAAAGTGGGATACAATCACCTTTTTCATGATCATCCAACCCACTATAAAATGAAATGCATGCATCCTTAATGGGGTGTGTGACAAAAGGGTGTTAAATTTTTGAACTTCCTCAAGTAGTCCTTCGGGATTGCGCAAAACTCCAACATACCGGTGGTGGGAAGCCTCTTAATATACTTGGAGGATGAAAGTTTAATATCCATTTTGAATGGAATCCATACTAAATCCTTGATAAATTAGCAATCCTACCTCATTAGAGCTATTTTAAAAGCCAAATTTGACTTTAGGTAGATTGCTTGGAAGAATTTCTTGTGATAATTGATAAAATTATTGTGTTGTGCTTGAAGGTCTTTGATTACAAAAAGAAAACATCCATTAAGATCCAAAAATCAATTAACAATAAAGATTCAAAAGAATATTCTATTCACAAGAATTCAAGAAATGGAAACGTTATCTAACCAATTCTCATTAAGAACATTGTTTCCTTACCTCTATGATCAAGAAAGACATCATGAACGCCATATCTTTGATAATTCAAAATTTGATAAAAAAGAATATCGTGAAAACCCTATATTTGATCAAGAATATCCTAATGATAAACCAATATTTGATGAAGAATCTATTTCAAAATATCAAGAGAATCTCATCTTTGATCAAGGAAATCAAGAGGAATTAGTCCCATCTCAACAATATTCATCACATGAAAAATCTTTGAGAAACACAAATACATCCAAATATCCTTGGGATAGATCATTTACTGCTTTGGGAATTTCACACAAATCGGCTTTGGAAAAACTCCTTGAAAATGATCTCATCACGTTGCCTCAAATCACTTCATGTGGTTTCATCTTTTTGAGAAACTATTGTGCATATCATAGACATAATGAACATGAAACTTCAAATTGCATGGATTTGAAGCATAAAATCCAAAATCTTATTGATGATGACATAATTAAAATTGAACATCCTAATGACTCATCTAATAAAGATACTACTCTCAAGCAAGATCAAACTTATGAACACATGTCTAGTAGTGGTCCTCTTATAGCTTTCACCTATTCCACCATTCCTCCATTTCATATAGAAGAAAAGCTATCCAATATTCCTCCATCAAACAAAGATCCAAATATTTTTCATAATGACTATGTATACCCTCAAGGGCTACCTCTAAAAGAGATCCAAGCTAACCTACATCTTGCTACAAACTTCTTTCATGCTTCAAAGGTTATAGACCTCAAGCCTTCATGTGCTACAATGCCTATTGTACCTATTTCAAATGAACATCCATCATCCCTTCAAGAATCCCTTGTGTGGATCCAAAGTCTTATATTGTCCTTATAAGTGGCTCCATGTCAAGAGACTAATCAAAAGTTCAAAGAAACAAGTCTTATGAAGGATCAAGATCAAGATATTATCCCTTCTTATCCTATAGTTGACCAAAGTGCCATATCCCAAGAGTCCCATGATGAGCCCTTCATACCCTTCCATTTCTTTCAAAAATATATCCTTCCATCTCAAACACCCCATATTCCTTCACCTCTTATATCCTACCCATATCCTAAGCAAGATCAAGATATACCTTCCATCTCTAATGAACTTATCGAAAATCAAAAGAAAAGTATTTTTCCTAGGCTATCAAAAGATCCTTGTCAAGATCAAAGTACCCCACCATCCACTTTTCATAAGCCTCCATATCTACCTCAAAATTATCCCATTCTTCCTAATCCATTGCATAAGAAAAAACACCCTCAAGCTTCAACTACTCTTATCAAAGTCACTCCTATTAAAGCTACATATAAGCCTATTGGTACAAAGATAAATCTGAAAGATGAAAGCCTTGGACATGCAACTCAAAATAAAGATGTTGATATCCCTCCCACATCTCATTTCCTCTATTTTCACATGAGAATGAGCCTTCTTCATCCTCCAAATCCATCCTTGGTCCCTATATCCAAAACTTGAAACCTTATACATCCTCCAAATCTATATTGGGCCCTTACATTCCTCCATCAACCTTTCCTACCATCCCTATCCCACCATCCCCTTACCTTACCATGTATCAAGATAAACAAAGACATACATACTTGAGAAACCAAATACCCATCCATATGAACCCTCCATATCAGACCATCCATATGAACCATCCATATCAACCTTATTCATCCATCAATCCCAAGTCTTTTGGAAGCAGTTTGGATATGCAACATAAAAATCAGAAAACCAAGAATCCACTTATGTATGAAGAGCACCATGTCCCATCTAATCAAAATGTGAATGAAAGAAAAAAAGAAATATTCAAGAGACCACAAAGGTCCATCAAGAAAAAATAAAAATCAAAGAAAATGTGGATTCCTAAATCCCTCATTGAAAAAATGCATTCTAAAGAATTCAAAAGGAAAGAAAAATCAAAGAAAGTGTGGATTCCCAAGTCACTTTTGAAGGACTTACAAATGAAAGAGAAATCAAAGTTGACATTCAAGCTTCCAAAGGCTTCCACTTCACATTCTCCTAAATACATTCCATCTTATCCATCCATCTTGAGTCCTTGTATCCCAAGATCCGTATCCTCTCTTACATCAAAGTCCCAAGCTATCTCACCCATTTTTCCTCCATTATTTCACTACCCTCCAAGGTGTGTATCAATGTTGATCTTGATAATAATTCTTATCCTCCTATTCATTATCCTTCCATTCCCTTTTTCACGCCCACACATGGAAAGACTTATTATCCTATCATTCATTATCCTTTCATTTCCCTTATCCAATCCATTGCATAAATCTTTAGCCACCCTTTACCTTATCCACCATATCACCTTTCCATCACCATATCAACATATTTGAGCATACTTTTCAGTGGTTTTGGCCCATCATATCATACCTTTTCAAGGAGTATACAAAGAGCACGAGGCTTAAGTCCCTCCTAAAAAAAATTGAAAATTTTGAAAAAGAAAAAAAAATTGAAAAAAAAAAAGAAAAAGAAAAAGAAAAGAAATCCATCCTATGGTGAAAACCACTTCTTGTGGCATCTTGGACAAATACCATGATGAAAACCTAACAAACAGGCATCATGCATAGTTCCTCTCTCTTGCACTCTACACTTGGGGGCAAGTTTCATCCCTCATATCCTCCATCTTTCTACCATTGATCTCACTTACATCCATACTCCATCTTTCACCTTTGATCTTGACAAGGTTGAACATATCCATGAGCATTAAGTATCTTGACATGAGTTATCTTATTCATCATCCTATTCACTTGTTACGTTCATGCTACCTTATCATGATCTTGCTTATCCTAAAGCCACCTTCATTATTTCTAAGAATCCTTCCCATAATCCCAAACCATTCACTCATAGCCTTCGCCACCCCTTTATCATGATTGTGTGATTCTATCCACATTGATCCCTTAATCTCGATCCAATTGAAAAATAAAAGAAATTAAAAAAAAATGTTAGAAAAAGTCTCTTGATATGTCCACTCCTTTGGACCATTGTCATGACACCATGTCATTACTCCATATGCTATCCAACACCACATCAATCGCCTATATTGAGATATTATTTTTCCCTAGCTTGGATAATCTTGAGGGGATGGTCCTATGGGTATCATTCACTTGCCTCATCCATCATGGCCTATTCATTGGTGAATCATCAGTTTGCAAATCCATCTTTCATGTCCTATACCTTGCTAAACATTGGTGAAAAATTCAATGTGATCTTGTTTGAGAACTAGTAATCTCTAAAAATCTTTAAAAAACAAAAAAAAGTGAAAATGTTCCTCAAATGATCCAAAAAACATAAAAAATCTCTAAAAATCCAAAAACATAAAAAATCTAAAAATCTAAAAATTGCAAATCTTAAGTAAACACTCAAAAGTTGCATTTTCCAAAAAATGTGATCTTTGCTAAATCAAACTAGGGGCATCAATCCAAGTTCAATGAGCTTATCAAAATAGACACAAGTTGGCTCAAAATCATCACATCAAAATTGGAAAATTGCTACACTTGAACTTATTGATCAATATTACATTTCAAGCATCCAAACACTTGATTTAAACAACAAAATTTGAAAAATAAAATAAAAATCTAAAAAGCTTAATCAAATAAAAAAATCTTCAAATAACAAATCAAATCTAAATCTAAAGAGGCTTAAACATAACTAAGGATCAAAGTGGATGAAGTTTTTGAAATATGAATCTACAAACAAAAGCAATAATGTTCAAAGTGTCACTAAATTTTTGGAATCATGTCTTTTTAGCAAATCGATGATGTTTGAATAGATGAGAAATGATAAATACATGATATTTTCTTGATTTCTTCTTGAGTGTTTGTCAAGTTGATTCATAGCAGTATGCGAATCCATCTAATGACATGATCATCAAAGAATCATCGAGGACATTTGTATATGAAAGGGATCAATTCTTTGATTGTTTACCTGAAATTGTTAAAATATGAGGAAAGCGATATTCATATCATCGTGGTTAAACTAGTGAGGGTTGTACCAATTTCATGTTCCAGAAGCTTGATGATGAAAATAAGCTTCCAAATTGTGAATAGTGACAGCTAGTTGCATTCATATAGATTAATTGCATGTTAGTTTGCATGGGTTGATCCTTTTTCTCAATATATGTAAGGAAAGCTAAAGGGGGTAAAGTTATCATCACCAAAAGACCAAATCAAGATACATTAAATGATCAATGATATCATCAATGGTACATCATCAATGTCTATAGCAAAATAAATCAAGGAAATATACATTAGCAAAGGTCCATCCATATAGTCAAAGCCTTGATCAACATCATCAATGTTTGAAATATCCATCATCAAAAATCATCCTCAATCTGATCATCAAAGGTACATCAACATCATCAAGATACAAGTACATGTAAATCATGATCCAACAAATGATTCATGCTCCATCAAGGAAATCATCAATAATCAATCATGTTGATCAACTAGGGGCAACCTAACTCTATCCAACACTAATATCTATATCTATACTTGCACCTACACCAATGAATGACCCTTCTCTTCTACCAATCCTTAAATTTGCATCATGAGGAAATCTAATCAACCTTGTATCATCAAAACATCTAATCATGTCATATCAAATATCAATAAGTCAAATGATCCAAGTGATCACCTAACATCAATCAAGTTATCCTATCATCCATGTGCTCATCTTGAGCGCATCAAATCTCCTAACTCTATATCATGAGGAAGGAAAATCATTATTTTGTCTCTCTAGATCTTGAGAGTGAAATATCAACCCATCAACTTATCCTATCAGATTGACATCAACATCAACCAAGTGATTCTAACTGACATCAAATGATAACAAACCATCATCAATTTATCTAGAGCATCAATAACATGTTATCAATCACATCTTTTATCATCAAATTCTCTCATGATTGGGGCATTTTCAAATTTATATATTGGGAAACAAATCAAAATTTCCCAATCTCAACCAAAGCAGCCACAATCATTATGATTCATTTCCCGGGGGGGCATGCAATCATATCATCATCAACATAAACAAATTAATGGCAAAATATTTCAACGTAAATTTTTTTCGCTAATCAATTGAGAGGGGCAATCAAACATCAAATTGAATCAAATCAAGTACCATATCAGGGAATTATCATCAAATCGACCATTGGAACAACAAAATCAAATGAACAATATCAAAATCTTGCATCTTGCATCAAACAATGAAATTGACCATCGAAGACATCAAATCAATCAGGACCTTTCATCAGTTGAATCAGAACATTCTTTGAATTGACACGCTTCTCATGTCAACTCAAAGAGGGGCATTTGTAATCACCTAAAAGTGGATAGGATCATTCGAGTGATAAATCAAGGTAAATCAAGACAAAATCAAGGCAATTGGATCAAAATGAGTATTTAGCCAATCAAAATTAAAATCAAGCTTCAATTCAATTTAAATCAAAATCAAGAGCATTTTAATCAACATAAATCAAATCAATGTGCAATTAATTCTATTAATTGTATAGTTTGGAATTAAATCAATTTAACCCATTCAAGGGGTACACTTGGCTAAATAAATGAATTAAAATCAATTGATTAAATCATAATTTCTCTCAACACCACATGGGAGGAAAAAGCCTCAACCAATAGGATTTAAGAAAAGAACTCACATGCTCCAAAATGAATCTCAATCACTCAAATTGAAAGATCATCTTATCCACTCATCTTGTCTTCTTGTCCCAAGCTTTGAGGACACGATATTTAAATTGTCTTTAAAGGGTGGAACCAAAGACTCAACTCAAGCTTAATCATGATCAATTTTACTACACCCCCTACCTTTGCCAAATCCTATAAAAGCAAGGCCAAATTCACTCATAAATAATCCACAAATCTGAGAATTACATCTAACCTCTTGAGAATTATAGCTAGAAAGGCAATTTAGAAGTTGATTTGAGCATTTCAATTTGGAATTGAAGTAATTATCTTAGCTTAACTCATTTCTCATTTTAGGAGTGTCATTAATGGAGGCTTGCTGAGAGCTTCACCATTAACACTCTTAGTTAGAGAACCATAGGATGGTTAATTGCTCATTTATTTGTTAAATAGATTTTCTATTTGTGGAAACTTAGTTTCTATTTGATTTATTTGGCAATACTAATTCTATGAAGATACTATTTCTAGTATACACTTAGTATCACATATGTCTTTCCATGTGCTACTAGCACCGTCGAGATGATCATAGCCAAGATATTTGAGGGCCATCTCTAGGTATTATATTTGCAGTATGAGATATTAGGATGAGGAGCTCTGTTCCTTTAGAAGACTATTTTTTGCTATATTTTGATCTACCTTCTACAACAAGTCTTTGTGCCACCAGGTAAATACACATCTAATTTATGCATTTAATGCTCATTAATTTGCATTTTAAATGCAAGATTAGACACCTCATACATTTAAATTAACTTATGAGAGGATATAGGAGACTCGAAAGGTAGATTTTAAAGATACTTCGGGAAATATGTGTTAATATGATTTAGAACAACAGAGAGGGGGGGGGGGTGAATCAGTTGTTCTCAGGTCCAGATGTATAAAACAAACTTTATAACTCTTCAACAAATCAGATCTAATAACCAACAATTACTCGATCATTACTAATTTCATAACATAAACATATAACAGTGCAATCCACTTATCCAATAGTATCTAACTTGTAAAACACATAAATGTTCAAACCAAAACATTCACAGAAGTAATCAACACCAAGATTTATAATGGAAACCCAATTTGGGAAAAACTACTTTGTAACATGTTACTATTATGTTCACTCTTCTGAAGTGAGCTCAGGGAAAAGCCAACCCTATCAAAGGTTACAAACACACTGTCAGGTGTGACCCGGTTAAAGGATTTAAACCACTTTGTTAAAAGTGTGCCTTGTTATAGGACTTACATACACTCCATTAGAATGCAACCTTGTTCAAAGGATTTATACATATGACTATTAGGTCAACCTCTGTTAAAAGGATTTTGACTGATACAATGGTTAGAAAGTAGCAGTAGTATTGATCTGAAAAACATACAACTCATTTTGCAAATATCAGATCCAATTCCGTACACATATGCCAGCTTATTGACTATGAACCTTTACCATCACCATCACTGATATGCTTGGAACTCTTTTCAAGTAATCACAACACTTCTCCTTCAGCCTTCTCTACTTGTACAGTCAATAACATCAACAACACTTCCAACATCCTCTCTTCTGTTAACGTCATGCTTAGGTTTCCTTAATACTTTCTCAATTAGGTTGATACATCTTTTATCGCTTAATCTCCTTCGTAGATCTTAGGGTTAGGTCAGATTCATTGAATCCTTCCTACTTTATGTTCTTCGGCTATCCTTCTAGAAATATCTCAAATCTCTTAATAGATTTACAATAAAACATTTTATAGTGCATTAAATGCTTTCATACAATCAATAAATAAGGTCAACACGTTTTACATAATCCAAGAATTCAATGATGTCGGCTGGAAATCTGAATTCTCCCTCAAATGTAAAATATTGATGCTTGGTCAATACAGTGTTCAACTCCTCAGTCTTCATTAGAAAGCTCGGTCACCTCAAAAAACTATTTCCTCGATAATTAATTGATGTTTGGTCAACACTGAATTTACTCGACATATACTAACTCGGTCGACACTAACATCACTTGACTTAAACTAGATTTCTTCACTTTTGCTCGGTTAAGCCTACCAGTATAGTCTTCAATCATACTTAGATAAATAATACATTATCTTATCATTGTGCCACATAATCAAGTACTCATTGAAATATCAAGATAACTCTACCTTTCCTTAGGTGCTATTGTTACCAACCTTGCTTTTCCCCTTCACAACAATCAAATGGATATAGTACTTTCCTAAGTAGCAATAGTCTTACTAGTTAAGGTTTGACATCAATGACAATACAACAATTGCTTCAATTGCAGTTTCTAACAATCTCCCTCTTTGGCATTGATGGCAACACCGTATGAATATCACATGAATTACCAACCAATCCAAAACTTATCTATCCATCAGAAATATTTATAATATCCTTAGCTTCGTTCTGATACAGAATCTATTAGCCATGCTTGTATGACCATCCACTGAATCTCTCCCACTTACTTGATCTTCCATGAAAATTTCATTCTATGTATTCATCTATGATCATCTCCCTCTTTGACAAAAATGCCAGAACATCAACTAAAACATACATCCTACAGATGTAGATATCATCTTTTCAGTTTAGTAATAGTATTTCTCCCTCTATCATCTTTTCTTATGATTGATTCTTGACTTTGCTACACTTTTCACAACTCTAGGCTACTCCTAAAGTGTGACCTGTCTCTACATCAACATGCTAGATACTCTTTGTAGCACATTTGATGCAGTGCTCCTAGCTTGACTAGGTAGCCTTAGTTAGGGGAAGGACCCCTAATTGACCTCTAAAGTATTTATGAGCTTCTTTAGGTAAAGCTTTAGTGAATATGTCTGCTAATTATTCATTTGTATTCACATATTCCATTCGGACCTCTTTATCTTGTACCAGTTCTCTCAAGTAATGATACTTGATTGCAATGTGTTTGGTCTTTGTGTGCATCACTAGATTCTTAGAGATGTTGATAGCACTTGTATTGTCATAGAAAATGAGAATCGGTTCAGTGATTTCTTCTTTCATGCCTACCAACAATTGCTTTATCCATACCAGGTTTGAACAGTTCATAGCTGCACCCACATACTCGACTTTAACAGTAGATTGGGAAATGTAATTTTGTTTCTTGCTTGTCCAGAAAACTAATCTTTGTCCAAGAAAGAAAGCTCCACCACTAGTACTCTTTCTATCATCCACATTTCCTACCCAATCAACATCAGTATACACTCTTAGTTCAAATTTTTCATGCTTCTTGTAGTACAATCCATAGTCAGCTGTCCCTTTCAAATATCTCATTATTCTTTTGACCGCCATCATGTGTGTTTCCTTAGGATTGGTAGAGAATCTTGCCACAATCCCAACAGCTAAAGCAATATCTGGTCTACTATGTACAACATACTATAGCTTTCCAATCATGGATCTATACAAAGTCTGGTTTACTTCTACATCATCATCATTTTTAGACAACTTTTGTCTAGTGGCCATAGGAGTACTTACTGGCCTTGAATCTTCCATACCAAAGGTTTTCAATATCTCATGAACATATTTAGACTGGGTGATGAAAATTCCTTTTTCCATCTGATATACTTGTAAACCAAAAAAAAATTTGATCTCCCCAAACATACTCATTTCAAATTCAGTTTGCATTTCATTTGAAAATTTCTTACACAAGGCATCTTGTCCACCAAATATAATATCATCTACAAAGATCTTAGCTAACAAGATTCCTTTACCTTCTTCATCTTTCATGTACAGGTTGCTTGTGTCATTTGTCCTTGAGAATCCAATCTTTATTAGGTAGTTGTGCAATCTCTCATACCATGCTTTGGGAGCTTGCTTTAGTCCATACAATGCTTTATTCAGTTTGCAAACCATGTGTCTTTTGTTTGGATCAACAAATCCTTCTGGCTGTTTAATATACACTTCTTCTAATATACCATTTAAAAATGTAGACTTAACATCCATTTGGTATACCTTGAAATCTTTATAGGAAGCATATGCAAGTAAGGTTCCTACTCCTTCCAATCTAGCTATAGGGGAAAATGTCTCCCCATAATCTATTCCTTCTTCTTGTGTGTAGCCTTTGCATACCAGCCTAGCTTTGTTTCTTGTGATTTGACCATGCTCATTCAGCTTATTTTGGAATACCCACTTTGTCCCAATGACATTTTTATTTTCTGGTCTCGACACCAGAGTCCAGGTATCATTCTTCTCTATCTGGTCTATCTCTTCATTCATTGCTTGTATCCAGTCTTCATTTTCTAATGCCTCCTTTGTTGTCTTAGGCTCAAATTCACATAGTAAACATGTTGGATCTCTTGTCTTGCTTCTAGTTAGAACTCCATTATCTTTGTCTCCAATTATCTGTTTAGGCTTGTGATGTCTCCTTACATATTGTGCTGGAATAGGTTATGCTCTCCTTTCATTTACTATAAGACTATGGGACCACCCTCATAGTACATCAATTTCCTGATTATCAAGCTCTTTTACCTATAAACCCACCTTTTGACAACCATGAGATTTTTAGAAAAGTATTTTCCTTTGTCAATCTTCAAAATTCTGGAGTAGACATCCAAGCTTGCCATTTCCCACTTCACTGGGCCTTCCCCTTAAACCCATCCTTTAATAGCCTTTTTGGAATATTAGGAATTGCACGGCCTTACTGCATGCCTAAAATTGCATCCAAATCTAGGGAATTTTTGAACATTGAATTTATGATGATTTTAGATTGATAAGAATAATACCTTTCCATTACTTTGTCTAAATTTTTGGAACTATCATTATTGTGGTTCTACTCTTGATACCCTGAACATTTCTCCTTTAACCAAACCTTGGATAGTTTTGGTTTTTGTGGAATTTTTTGTCCCCCACTACCTTCTCCGAATGGCCTCAACATCTCGGGAATAACAGTTATACCATCATTTTCTTGATGATGATGTTTGTAATTAATGATACTTCCCCTCAACCTTTTTTTAAATTACGAGTTGGGCATTGTTTCCTTTTCAACACCCGATTCTCTGAGTCTTCCTCTTTAACCAACACTTGACAGCCTTCGGATTTGTGGGAAGTACATACCCCCACTGCATATCTTGAAGGCCCTTTGACTCTCAGGAGTAGAACATTAATCATTGTATCGCCAATGTATTCTACAGAACCTGCCCAATGCTTTTTCCAAAATTTAGGTTTTCGTTTAGTCACTGTTCAATCCCTAATTCTTTGAGCACTCTCTTAAGACACACACACACACACACACACATATATATAGATAGATAGATAGATAGATAGATAGATAGAGAGAGAGAGAGAGAGAGAGAGAGAGAGAGAGAGAGAGAGAGAGAGAGAGAGATACATATACATTTATATATATAAATAAATTAATCATGCCCTTAGTTAGCTTTAGTTTTTTTGGGTTACATAAGACTTCGACTATATTTAGGCTATCTATATACATAAATACCTATATTTATTCGGCGATATGTTATTGTTATAAATCCACATATCTTTATATATATACTTAGGTGTATATATATATATATATATATATATATATATATTTCATCTCTAAATAAATATTTATGGATCTATATTCTATATTGATACAAATATTTATTTATATATGTATATACAAATTTATATATATTCCTCCTTAAATATATATAAATAAATACATGTATATATATAAACATCTTTATGTATATATATATATATATATATATATATATATATATATAAAACTTTTATTTTAATATATTCTTTTCATTGTGCCGAAGCAAGTGTCCCTTTGATTTCTCTGTTTGAAATCACAAGAAGCTTATTAGTCAGGTTGACAAAGGGGAAAGAAATGGAATAGCCAACCTTAAGATGCTTAAATAGGATAGAAGCTCCCCCCAATGCAAGTCTACCTGTATTGTGGTCCCTCATTTTCTAATAAAATGACCACCTTCACTAAGCTGAAAGGCTCTAAGCCACATATAGCTTTTGTTGGAGAAATCACTATTAATATATTAAAGTCTGTTATGTTGAATACATATGCATTAACTCTAAGGGTTGTCTTTAGGATTCTGGGGTTGGAATTCCTTACCAATGAGGATCAATATCGGGTAAAATCTGATATACCAATGATGTTCATAGCTATGGCCATTCAGGTAGACCCAAGGAAATTAGACATCGAAAGGCTATACGCCCGCATTTTCAAATGCAAATACCTAGGAGGTTTAGATGTAGTCATTCAAAATATACGTGGAGACTCTTCGATTACTAAGCCTAGATTTACAATATGCCTATGATTAATGGTAGACCTATCCCTTCCTCTCCTATTTTGGTTACAGATGGTTTAACAACTCTGATCTCAAGAACCCCCATCATTAGAAGAAATTTAGATTTTATATTTTTTACCTTCATGTAAGGGCCCCTGAGGAAGATGATTGGTTCTATAATTTTTGGCATGAAGATGATGTGGGTAGCATCGACATAGATGGTTTTAATGATGATGAAGTAATTGTGGAAAGGGTAGACAGTACTAGTCCTAGCAGGAAGAAAAGGAAAATTGAGGACTCCCCTAAAACCCCTAAAGCCATGGATGAAACTTCCTAATCCATATATTTTCTGATAACTTTGTTGTATGGATCATGAGTTTATGTTCAATTTTCTTTTGTTGAATTCTTCCTCTTTGAGTTCTTGTTAGTTCTTCTCTAGAAAGAGGGCCTCTGACCCTTTGAGATATGATGACCATCTAATAATCTTTATAGTGGTTTTTTTAGCTATGATTTTTTGTTTTATTTGGGTCTCAATACTCATATGCACTCTTCATTATGATATGCCTGTAGTATTTTTTAAATAAAAGCAATTCCTTTAGTGCTTTCTTTATATGCTAATCACCATTAGAATGCTAGGATATCTAATGAAAAAAAATTAGTTACAGTTTGGCTAAGGTTTCGCAACAATTAAACACCAATAGTTCTAAAGCATCTCCATTATCTTGGTATTCCAGAAACTGATATAAAAGAAATGGAAATATCATATGAAAATCTACCAATATGATTATGATGATAATGT
Source organism: Chamaecyparis obtusa (assembly GCA_027943335.1). NCBI lineage: Eukaryota > Viridiplantae > Streptophyta > Pinopsida > Cupressales > Cupressaceae > Chamaecyparis > Chamaecyparis obtusa. The sequence continues at coordinate 7,122 of BSBK01002890.1, read as the reverse complement.
TAAATATTGTTTTCTATATAAAAAGGCAATATAATGTTTTTTATTAAGGTAAAAATAGGTTTTGAATGGAACCCGAAACCATTTACATTAAAGCATAAAGATATAGCATAAAAGTTTTTCAAATGAAACGCCAGCTAGAAAAACAAAAGCAAGACCCAAGACAACCCTAGATATGACAACAAAGCAAAGAAAAATAGTTACTAGCACTACTACCAGCAACAACCAACTACCAACCAGACCCAACTAATTATTTTTTATCATTTTCTCCGCCTTCATCTTCAGGTCCTCCATCTTCTAGATGGCATCTTTTAGGTCCTTTAGCTCCTTTGGCTTTTTAGGGATCTTCCTCTGTGTTCACCCTCTTGTTCTCATTCCTAGACCAATGTTCCTGACATCCTCCTTAATTGTTATAGTAGTGTTCTCTAGTTGGCTTTTTTCCAAAAAGTTGTGTAGCATGTTCAGATTCATGACAACCACACTAAGTCCCTCATTGCTGTGATTCAGGACCTCATTAATCATTTTTCCATTGTTACTGACTTTAGCCTTTATGTCTTTGACCTTGTTGTCAACAATCTTATTAACTTTAGTAGCTATATCCTCATTCCAATTTTTGTTTTTTACCTTATCCAACACCTTATTCTCTAGCTTCTCCAACTTAGTGGTCAGGATAAGAGTAGTATTTTCCATGGCTTGTAAGTGGAGCTTCATCTCCTGCATCTCCCTCTTGATCCAGTCCAGAGTAGTATTCTGACCATCATCTTTATTAACCTCATCCTGGTTAATATCACCCAACAGGGGGTCTAAGGTGTCCTCCTTGTGGCTATTATCTTCCTCAATGATAGCCTGGCCCAAGCCAGCATCAATTTCATTATGTTCCTCTTCTTTTTCATCAGTACCAGGGGTGTTCTAACCAGCCTCCATTTCCTCTTCAGCCTGACCCTCTAGGAGGCCCAAAGTTTCCTATTATTTTTACCTTCCTCTTTAGTAGCCTGGACCAACCCTTCCTTAGTGTTAGAATGAACATCAATTCTTTCTTCTTCAGAAGGGGGCTCTGGGGCTTCTTCCTTATCATCCTCAGTAGGGGAGTCCTAGGCATCTTCCTCATCCTCTTCAACTCCTTCCTCTTCTTTATCTTCCTCTTGTTTTTCCTCATCTTTACCTCCTTCCTCATCATCTTCCATGATGTCATTCCTGTCCTCTTCCTGCTCAGTCACGTCTTCTTTTTCCTAGGCTCTCTCCTCATTACTAGAATCCACCTCCACATTGTCATCCTCAACATTTCCCTTTCCCTGAGAGAGAGGGCTGATATCATAGCTGTCATCTCCGCTAGTCCTATCAATATCCTCATCTTTTTTACCTTCTTCCTTACTGCTTTCAGAGACTTTTTCTTCCTCTTTTTACCTTCTTCCTCACTACTGTCTGAGGTTTTTTTCTTGTTTTTCTTCCCATTTTTTCTAGATTCAGCCTCTTTATCAACCTCTATGATCTCTTTCCTTTTTTCAATGACCCTTTTAGGAATTGGGTTCGGGATAATGTCTCTGGTGTAGTTAGAAATGAGGAGAATCAAACCCTCATGCAACACAGGGTTTCTCAATTTCTTCCTATGCTCCGTTATTCTACTGTTCAAAGAGCTCAAAAGAAAGTACAAGAAATAAATCCACTTATTATGCCTAAAGTGATTGGCCAGGACAAAATGCAGGTTGTATATTTTGGAATAGCGCCCATCAAGCGTGAAGTACTCAATCATAACTTTCAACATTTTAGCCCAGAAATCCTTTATTTTTGTAATATCTACATAATCCCCTTTTCCTTTCATCATGAGAGATTTTTCATCAACAGTTTTTGGGAAGAGATTAAAAGCTTCAGTACCAAGCCTATGGTTGCCTCTATGGAAATGCTTTCCCTCCAGGGGTAAGCTAGTAATCTCAACCATTAGGGAAAGAGTAAGGGGGAAGGATTTACCCCATAAATTGACTTTACCTCTAACCTAGCTATCAACAAACAAGGAAGTTACCTATTTATCATAGCCATGGAGCTTTTCCATATACTGAGAGACCCCTCCTTTTCTCAACTTCTTCCAAACCTTCCTCTCTTGTCTCCATTTTTCACAGTCAATGAACTCCTCTCTCTTCAAACCTCCTCCCATTTTTTTCCTTTTGCTGCTATTGTGGTTCAGCTCCTTACCAGTAAAATTCTTCTTAGTGCAAAGCTTTCTTTTGATTTCTTGATTACTTAAGATAACCTAGGATCCGTATTTCATTAAAATCGAAATAAAGAACCCACACTTTGCATTACATGCAGCCTTCCTCAAGAATTGTTTCATCCTTGTCATCATGATTTTAAGTGATTTTCCCTTCATTGTGATTAATTTTGTCATAAGTGATTAGATTTATGATCTCGACATTAATATTTCCTTCCCTTCTCCAGGATTTGATGACGTCAATTTGGCTACCTTCATTTGCCAACCTGTCTGCCAACTTATTACCTTCACAATAAATATGGGTGATGTGGCATTCCTCAAAGGAGTTCATAATAATTTTGATTTTATTTATTGTATGAGATATAGTTTAGGAGCTGACAGACTTCCCTTTAATACAATTAACAATGTTGAGGGAGTCCCCCTCAAGCTAAAGTTTTGAGCAACCAATATCTTTGGCCAACTTAACCACATAGAAAGCCACCTCAGCTTTCACCACATGGTTGGTTTGAATCCCCAATGGAACAATAATAACACCAAGGAAATTTCCTACCCAGTCTCTTATGAGGCCTCCTCCTCCAGCCCTTCCAGGGTTTCCTCCTAGCAGAGCCATCAAAGTCCCTTTTAAACTAGCCCAGGGGAGGAGAAAACCACATAACATTCTCTCTAGGATTCAGATCATTTCTACTCTTCAATATCTCCCAAGAAATAGTATTGTCTTTTTGAGATTAGGGTTCCATGAGTTAGTGTCCTTATTACCAATGCTTATGTAGTTTTCCATAATACTTTTGGTAACAGAGTTAGCAACCAAAAGGGGGGAGCTTTTTATCCCTAAAAATTCCATTGTTCCTCTCCTTCCATATCTACCAGGTAAAATGAGGTAACACAAGTTTCCAGAGATCCTTAGCATTCTTATCATGAAAGGGGCTCTGTCATTACTAAAAAAAAGTCCTAGATATTATGAGGGTTTAACCCACTTTAGATTCAAAGACGAAGTGACAGGGTCCTAGACCTGTCTAGGAAAGGAGTAGTGAATCATTAAGCGGTTACAAGACTCAGCTTCTTCACAGCACATGATGCATCTATTAGGCATTTGGAACCCTCTTCTCATGAGATTATCCATTGTAAGGATTTTGTTCTGAACAAGCAACCAAATAAAACATGTTAATTTTAGGGATAAGATCTTTATTTCCATACCTAAGCATAGATGAGATGACCCTCAAAAGGGATGAGAAGAGCTGAGGCAGAGGTGACCGAGAAATTGCCAGAGATAGCAGGACCCCAAATCAGTTCATCAGACTCATTTTCTCTAATAAACCAGTTGTTAAGTTTTTTATTCACCTCTTTTAATCTAAGGTCCCTCAATCCCAAGTCGATCCATTCTTCATTAATCCAATAATCACTCACTTTTTCCCCAATGGTTTCTTTACATCCTTGAATCATAGAATTCCACTCCTTGTTCTCTATAAGAGGTTTTATCCGAGAGCCATTTGTTGTCCTAGAATTGAATCTTCCTACCATTTTCCTAGCTTCCATCTAGCCCCTTTACTAATTAGGTTCTTACCCTTTCTTATGTTGTTCCACACAAAAGACCCCTAGATATCATTTTGAGATTGAAGAATTCATTCTAGGGAAGTGAGATGATATTTGCTTTTGATAATAGCATTCCACTCTTTTTCATCTTCAAATATCCTCCAGCATTGTTTAGCTAAAATGGCCTTATTATTATTACTAATGTTTCTAATGCCCAGCCCCCTCAGCTTCTTTGGTTTACAAAACCTTCTCCCCAAGCCACCAAGATGAGTCTCTTTTTATCTTCCACTCTAGTCCATAGGAATTTTTTTTGAATTTTTTCAATAAGGTCAATATACTTCAGAGGAATTTTGAATAGACTTAGAGCATAAACAAGAAGGTTTTGAAGAGTAGCCTTCAATAGTTGAACTTTTCTAGCTTGGCTAAGAATCGTCCCTTTCCATCCCACCAACTTATTAAGGAATCTATTAGAATTTCATTCCAGAAATTGGCCTCCGGTTTCAAACATAGTGGCAAGCCAAGGGAAGGGGCGGGAAGTCTCCCTATCTTACACCCAAGAATGGAGGAGATTTTATTCATTCTACCTTCAGGTGTGTTAAATAAATACAAAAATCTTTTCTCCCAGTTAATAAGTTGACCAGTGGCATTAGAGTAAACGTTGAGAGCTTTTTTAATATTCCTAGCCTCTTTGATAGTAGATTCCCCCATAAGAATCGTATCATCAAAAAATTGTTTGTGAGAGCATTTAATCTCCACCGAAGAAGGTTGCAGGTTGTTGATCTACCCTTGAGTAACTTGATTTTTAAAGTATCTACCATGACATTCAACCATGATTGCAAAGAGAATAGGGGGAAATGGGGGTCTCCTTGCCTCAACCCCCTAGAAGGTCTAAAGAAGGGAGAGGAGCCACCATTCATAATCACTTAAGAGGACATAGTAGAAACCAGTTGCATGATCAACTTGACCACTCCATTATCAAAACCAAAAGCCTGAAGAATTTTGGACAACAACTCCCAATCGACTCTATCATAAGCTTTAGATAAGTTAAGCTTCATTAGGAAGCCTTGTTTCTTTGATTTCTCCAATGAATGGATGTTCTCATGAACCACCATAATGGAGTCCATAATTTGTCTCCCCGGGACAAAGTCATTCTGTTGAGGAGAGATAAGATGAGGGAGAAGCTTTTAAAATCCTAGTAGTGATAACTTTAGACATGATCTTATATAATGAGTTACAAAGACTGATAGGCCTGAAGCAATCAGTAACATTAGCTCTCGGTCTTTTCAGAATAAGAGCTATGAAAGTAGAGTTAAGTTCTTTAAGAATTGATTTTGAGCTGAAGAACTCTTTCATAGCTCCATAAACATCTTTCCCTATGATACTCCATAAAGATTGGAAGAAGAACATTTGGAATCTGTCCGGCCCATGGGATTTTTCCTCCTTCAAAAGAAATGAATAGCCCTTTTAATTTCTTCGTCCTTAGGGATAGACTTAAGGAAGTCATTATCCTTGGAATCTAGTAGTGAAGGAATGGAACTCAACAAGGAGAGTTGATTCTCTAGATTCAGATCTTGCTCTTTGGAAAGAAGAGAAGCAAAATAGCCCATCATTTCTCTCCTTATTTCCTCCTCTTTAGTTAGAGTACATCTGGTAGTAACAAGAGAATTAATTCTATTCATAGCCTCGTGCTTCATTGTTGTAAGGTGAAAAAATCTAGTGTTCTTATCTCCTGCTTTCAGCCAAAAGGATCTAGATCTCTATCTCCAGTAGGTCTCCTCTTTTGAAATGATGTTATGATAGTCTACAAGAACTTGATTCTCCTCATTTTTACTTTCTTCAATCAATCTAGAACATTGTATCTTATCTTGAACTTATTTTAGTTCAATTTGAATCTTATTCTTGGTTTGGAATATATCACCAAAGACATCCTTATTCCATTGTCTAACTCTTGCTTTGACATTTGCCATCTTTTTTGCCACTTGGTACATAGCTTTTCCTTCCACTTTTATATTCCACCATTCCTTGATTCTGTTTTCAAAATCCGAGTGGGCCAACCACATTTTTTAAAGTCTAAAAAGAGAATGTCCTTTCCCACTGAGGGGATTAGAAAGAAGGGAAATGGGATAGTGGTCCGACCCAATACGGTTGAGGGAGGAGAGGGTGCAAGAGAATTTAGCAAACCCATCATGAGAAAGGAGAACAAATATTATGTAACAAATATGTTAACAAACCAGTCATGAGAAAGGCAATATAATGTTAACAAATATGTAAACTAATATTTTACTAATTTATAATCATAAATGTAGATTTTATTGATGGCTTCCTTCTTCTTTACATCGTATCTCCTTTCTTTGCAGTTGTTTTTTTAGATTTTGATCACAATGCTATCAGTTAAGGTCTTGGTAATCACATAAATTTATTTTATGCTAATAAGGGGTATATATTTAATGTACCATGCAGATATAGTTTTTTGTGAGTTGTGTATTATGTAGGATCAGGTAAAAGGATACTCCTGACAAGGTTTTTCCACAAAAGAAGCATGAGAAGCAGAATCTACCCAATAGAGAATAACTAAGAAATTATAGTTTTTTTTTTTTGAGGTACTCTATGTAATAGCTAAGATTGGAAAAGAGAAGGGGTGTCCCTAAGTGGTATCCAATTGTAAATGGAGGTATGCCTCCATCAATTTGTACCTTAGATTATCTGATATTTTGGTCTTGGGCTAGACTGGAGGTTTTCTTCTCTGTTCTTTCCTACCAGTGCCCGCAAAGAACGAAGATAATGTAACTTTATCAAATTTTTAATATAATTAAAAGCATGGCTTAGGCCTTTTTCTGATTATATATATATATATATATATATATATATATATATATATATATATATATATATATATATATATATATATATATATATATATATATATATATATATATATATATAGGGGTGTCCCTAAGTGGTATCCACTTGTAAATGGAGGTATGCCTCCATCAATTTGTACCTTAGATTATCTGATATTTTGGTCTTGGGCTAGACTGGAGGTTTTCTTCTCCGTTCTTTCCTACCAGTGCCCGCAAAGAATGAAGATAATGTAACTTTATCAAATTTTTAATATAATTAAAAGCATGGCTTAGGCCTTTTATCGATAATTTATATATATATATATATATATATATATATATATATATATATATATATATATATATATATATATATATCTATATTTATGTATATATATTATATATATATATCTATATCTATATATATATATATATATATATATATATAAATATAGATATATATATCTATATGTATATATATATAATAATATAGATATATATATCTATTAATATACTATATATATATATAGATATATAATATATTATATATAT